>JANQBM010000006.1:14584953-14602435 GCA_025594535.1 Erythroxylum domingense
TGTCACTACACATTTTAAACACTCCTGAACATGGCAATTTACCAATATGCCCTTCCTATTGGTGAGGGGATGTTACATAAAATCCCATTATGTCTAAGATAATACAAAAATTCTTAGTCTAAGTATTCCCCACCTCAATCAGATCGTAGTGTCTTGATATCTTTCTTAAGTTGGTTTTCTTCTTCATTTTTAAATTGTTTGAAATTTTCATATGTATTAGTTTTGTATCTCATCATATATAGATACCCATATCGAGAATATTCATCGATAAAGGTAATGAAGTAAAGAAAACCACTTCTGGCATGGATAGACATTGGACCACATTCATCGAAGTGTATTAGGCATAATACTCTAGTCACTCGTTTAGCCTTTCCCTTAAAGGGTAACTCAGTTATCTTGCCTAATAAACAACATTCACAAATTTCATATAATTCATAATCAAATGACCCTAAAATACCATCTTGTGGAACTTAGTTAGATGTCTCTGATTTATATGGCTAAGGTGACAATGCCAAAAGTAAGTTAATTTTAAATTATCTTATTTATGTCTTTTCGTGTTATTGACATTCATAATTGGATGCTATGTATCTAATATGTAAATTTCATTGCATAATGTACCAGTACCATAAAACATTCCATTCAAACTAATAGAACAACCATTTCTATTGAAATTCAAATGGAAACCAGCTTTATTTAAATAAGAAACAGACAATATGTTCTTTGTTAAAATAGGTACAAAATAACAATAATCCAGTTTAATTACAAGCCTACTGGGAAGTAACAAAAAATAAATGCCTACAGCTAATGTAGCAACTCTTGCTCCATTACCCACGCGTAGGTCCAATTCTCCCTTCACGAGCTATCTACTTTCCCTAAGGCCCTGTATATCATTACATATGTGTAAGCCATAACTAGTATCTAATACCTATATGTTATGATCAAAAAGAATATTAACCTCAATGACAAACATAACTGAAGGAGTCGAGGCATCTGATGCCTGCTTGTTCTTCAAGGACTCTAGATAGACTTTATAGTTTCACTTTCAGTGGCTAGTCTTACCACAATGGAAGTAAGTTCCTTTTGACTCAGTCTCTTTGAGTTTCTTTTTGCCTGCACTTCCTTTTGGTTTCTTAAAACTTTTCTTCTTTAGGTTCTTTTTGCTTGAGCCAGAAGAAGAAGAGTCCACCACTAGCACTTTCTTGCTATCCTTCTTAATAGCTAGCTTTTCTACCTTTAGCAGATTGATTAACTTAGGGATTTTAGTGGAGATTTAGTTCATTCGATAGTTCAACACAAACTGTGAATAACTATCAAACAATCCAACCAAAATTAAGTCAACACTTAATTCATAATCTATAACAAAACCTAAGTTGGCCAATCTCTTAATATAACCATTCATATTCAGTTCATACTGCACTACAGATGTCCCCAGAGTCATCTTAATCAAGAAGAGCATCCTCAAGGTCTTGAACCTTTCAGACTGAGCTTACTCATCAAAAATCTCTCTAAGATGAAACACTATGGTATTAGCATCCATAAACTTGTGCTGCTTCTGTAGCTCTGGTGACATAGAAGCTAGCATAATGCAGGTAGCCAAGTCACTATCTTTGAGATGCTTGCGATATGCTCTCTGATCCTCGTCAGGAGCAGTAGCGGTAGGGGGATCCAGAAGTGGAATGTCTAGGATATAGCCTAGCTCCTCATATCTAAGAACAATTCTCAGATTTCTAAGCTAATTAAGAAAATTATGTGTAGTCAATTTATTAGAATCCATAAGTGAGTGCAAATTCACACTAAAAGAAATCTTCAATCAACCAAAACGTGAAGAGAGAAAGAATGTTAGAATATAAATACATGAATGATCATAAGGACTTGTATGACATGCATATAACTCCCACTAGTTTCAAAGAATCCATAGCCCTCACTACAAATCCAAGAAAAATTATGACAAAGTGTCCTAGTGGGTTAATATCCGACATTACTAAGAATGACCTTGAGTTTACCCAACAAGCCACCTTAGGTCAATTAGTAGGTATCGGTCATATTAGTTGCATCACAGATGCAACTATCGTCTAGTGTTATCAACTCTTGATGTATGCACACATATTGGGTTATCAACTATTGATGCACGTACATCTTATGTACGCTACCCAATTGTGCCTCTATCTACATTGACCTTGCCTTCTATAAACAAAGTTATATAAAATAAGACAAAAATTCAAAGGTTTTTAGGCCAAATAAATTATTTTTAAAGGTCTCTTATTAATTTGGCTAGTTAAATGAAAGAATTCTTGAATCTATTTAAATTAAAAAATTACGAGGAATTCTATTATAAAGAAAGGCATCATATGGTATTTGAAATCAAAGAATACCTAAATATATCCCAAGTTTTGATGCCATCTAAGAGGGAATACCTTTGAAGTTATACATTTATACTGTAGAGGAATCTATTAGGTGCTTATTAGCCTAAAGTAACAAGGCAGGTTATGAGCAAGGTATTTATTCTTTTAGTATAACTATAACCCCAATAGAAAGGAATTACATCCTCATTAAGAAATTATATTTGGTGTTATATTTTTCTTGCTCAAAATTAAGACATTACTTACTTTAAAATTGGGTTTATATGGTTTTACAACCAATTTGATGAAATATATGCTGAATAGACTAGTTATTCCCAGGGAATATTAGAAAGTGGCTTATAAAACTTATAGAATTTAACCTAATTTGTTATCCCTAGAAGTTAGTAAAGGGTCAGGCATTGGGTGGCTTCCTAGCAAGCCACCCAATTATAGAAATTCAAGAGGATGTGGAGCATTTAGTGTCTTAATTATGAAAGGAAGGCTTCAGAGTTGAAATTTATCGATTCTAGTATAGAGAAGTTAGTTGGTGTCTGGATAGTTATTACTTCATCAAATGGAATAAAAAATCTTCTTCCTTTTAATAAACACTTCTCCTGTGCTATTAATCAGGTTGAATATGGGGGCCCAATAATTATGCTAAAACTTTTGGTAGATCTTCCAATTAAAAAATTCTTCATTGTGGGAGATTCTCATATGGTATTATGGTAAGTATTATAAGAATTTAGGTATATAAGTTTAACTTTATCATCTTATTATATTGTTGTCATTTAATTATTGGAGTTATTTGATGAGGTTGCGTTCCAACATATTATTCAAGAAGAGAATGAGGAGGCAAATGAACTTTCTCAAATTGCTTTTAGGTTAAGGTGGTCTGATGAGCTCACTTATAATATGTTGTTACATAGTGGAAGTCTCATCCATCCATTTATAGAGGTGGAATTTTGTTAGAATTTTTTTAACATCAATAAAAATGTCGTTCAAGATTAGAGGGATGAGATTAGAAACATTATGAGGAACCTTGGTAAGAAGGTGCCTATTGTGTCTAGTTTCTATTGCTTTTAATTGTTTTAATATCATGATTTTAGTTACAAATCTTTGTGTTTTGTCCAAATGGGAGATAGATTGAGTGAAATTGATGTGGATGTTGCATGGATCTTAATTTTATGAATGTATCATGAACTGAATGCAAGTCACAAACCTCAACTTACATGCAATACCGTGCATATGTGAATCATGCCCACATGTCATGATTCCTAGATTTTCTAGCAATGTTTTAGTTATTATGTGGCAACTGCAGAGGTTGAGGGCACAAAACCCTAGACATAGGAGCATACTACAAATATAATGAGGGTGGCAACGAAAAGACTTCTTTCATTCACTCTTCATTTAACATGAGAGACAAAACTGAGGGATAAAAACAGAGAAATAGAGAGAGAGGTAGAGAAAAGAAGTGGAACTTCAGATGAGAGAAGAAAGGAGAGAAAGCAGAGAGTAGGATAAGAAGAGAGAAACAAAACAGAGAGGTGGAAACTTAGGACAGAGGCAGAAAGCGAGAGACAAAGCTGAATCTCGGTTAACTTAAGTAACCATTCATTTGATCAAGAAGAGAGAAGAGGCAAAATGCAAAAGCCAATGCTAGAGAACTTGAGTTGGTAAGATACCCACTAACAACTTCTACATCTGAGAGTCTTCATTTTTTTTGCTTATCTTTATTTTCTTTTGCTAATAATGTTGAACTCATTTATCTTCTTTCTGTTAACTTACTTTCTTTATTATTGTTCTATTGCTTGTTAGTCCATCTTTAGTTTATTCGTTATGTTCATCGCTTTTACATTTTTTTGTTTATATTTAACACGAGAATGAACTGTATGGAGATGATGAACTGCGTTTATGATATGATGGGCTGATTATTTTTCTTGAGAATTAATGTAGCTATTTGGGTGAACTATGCATAATTGAGTTATGATTTTATTGTCTTATTTATTACTGTGATTTTTTAGCTAAATGGGTGTTATAGCGTGATCAAACTTTGCATCTCAACTATCAGGATTTAATGTTTAGAATTGCATTTGCCTCTATTTTTATTTTTCGTTTAAGATTAATTTAACCAATTTCACCTTCGTGGGAGACGACCCTGGGTAGTCACTATAACTACCTCGTATACTTGCGAATAGGATGGCCTAGGTAATTTTTACAACTTTTAGGCACAACAGTTCCTTATAAAATTAAATTCAAGCACTTAACTTTGTATTGAATGAGGGAGTATTATTTTAGCAGGATAGTGATAGAATTCTTTTAAGGTGTCCAGGGATGCCTAAGGACAATAATAAAGCAAGTTTATGAGGGGTATAGTTTATTTATCCATCTGTTCCATTATTCTACATTCATTGTCCATGGTTTTAAGGATTCTAAAGTTTATGATAAAGGAAATTCTAGTTGGAAGTTTGATTTACTTTCCTTTCCTAGGTACGGAGGAGATCCAACAAACAGGGGTGACTCAATAGTCAAAGATAATCTTTACTCAAGATTAAAGTGTGAAATTCCCTTGAATATTGTAAAAAGAAGATTTAGACTATAAAATTAAAATAAATTCTAGAAAAGGATTAAGGTTTAAAGCTTTTTACTATAATATAATAAAGGTTGGAAGGATTTGGCAAGAATTAAGACTATTTAGAGTTTTATAGCTTGTATGGATAATGAAATTATGAAAAAATTGGTAGAATATTTGAATCAAAGACAAAGAGAAGTTAAAGGCTTACATCTATAACATTTAGGACAACAGAGACGATGGAAGAAGAAGAAGATACACGATGTATGATAGATATAATGTAAGTTAAAATGGGAGAGTTTATTATATTATGGAGGAATTTGTAAGGACTAAAAAAAGTAAAGCTTAAAGTTAGTAGAGAAGATGGAGTTTGTTAGGAGTTTAAAGTTGTAAATGGTTAATAAAGAGGGCAATTTGTAGCAAAATGAGAAAAACCTAGATGAGAAGTAGGAGTTTAAAATCCAAATGGAGAAAACCATTTAACTTCTATAATTGGTAGGGAGTTAAGATGTTTAAATGCAAAGGAGTCTTAATATAACCTCTATACCCAATGTTCCCTTTTATTAGGGTTATGTAAATATAGTGCCCTAAAAAGTAAGTGTATTTACATAAAACTTAATTTTCTTCAAGTTACAATATTGTAATGAAAATATTTATTATTAATAAAAAAAAGTTTTTGGTCTTATTTGTCTGAGCATAATATAACTAGTCATAAGGTACTAAAGGGTCGTTTGTAAGTAATATACATATACATGGAGATGTATGGGAAACATGCATATTATTAGAATCTAAATTAATTGATTCACAATTGAATAATCATGTTGGTCATTTGATTATGGTTTAGACTATAGTGTTACGATTTACCTCTATGTAAGTAAAGGAGTTTACTTTAACGGAATGATGAGTTTCAAATTATGATAGTACCTGACTATCGACAAGGCACTATTAAATGAATCTAGAATCGTGTATATTTTTAAAAAATAAAGTTTAATCTTAACACATATACCTTAACATTCGTTTATTATGAACCACAATCTTGATGAGTGGTGAACTCATGTGTGTTTCGTTATAATTCTTGATATGATCAGAATGGGTTTTTACAGGTTATCAATCCAATGTCTGCAAGTTAGAATTATTAATTGAAACATGCATCAAGGAGCATTCACTCAAATAAAGAGTTTATAGTGACATCATCACCTCTAGATGTTTTACTGAGATTGGTGATTAAACTAGCGCCAGTAGTTTAATGGGCTAGCTACCCATCAAGTCTTAACACCAATATTAGATCTTGTGTGTTAATCACCATATAGAGTGAAATAGGAGATCTAAAATGAAAAACCAACATAAGGGCAAAGTGGTAATTTTATCCTTTATTGTGTGGATGGCTATAATATGGTTCATAATAGAGTTTGCAATTGGACATCGAATTAATAATTTTGAAACATGGTTTCTCATAATTTTAAGTAATTCAAGAGTTCAACCAATTTCCTTTAGTGGAATGACAATTGGTTAATGAGTCAAAATTAATTCTAATGAGATTAAATTAATTATGGGCTTATTGGAGCTTAAATTAGATTCCCCATTTAGCTTCTAGGAAGGTTATCTAAGAAAGTAAGAAAAATAAACAGAGGTTATTGGAAAGAAAATGAGACAGTTTGGAGAGAAATGGACGAATTGGATTCGGGCCAATAAGACCAAAACAATTTAATTAAGAGCTAATTAAATTAGGCCTTAGGCCTATAATTAAATGTTGGGCTTACACTAATTAATTGTTAATTATAAGCCCAAAGGAATATTTAATATTGGGCTAGTTTTTGGTTTGATTAATTAAATTAATTAAATTGAAAAAAATAAAAAATAAAAATAAAAAGAAGCAAAATCGAATTCAGACATGCTTTTCCCATTATTAAATGATTTAGTTTACTTTAGAAGGTCTTCAATACTATATATTTATTTTACTTAACCAAAAATATACAAACCAAACCAAACTAAACATACCCAAATTCCCGCCTAAGCAGGGTATGGGGAGGGTAAGATGTACGCAGTCATACTCGCATCTCCGATAGAGATACAGAGACTGTTTACGTATAGACCCTCGGCGAAGATAAGATCAAAACAAATAACACCAAACAAACAGACACAAACCAACAAACACCGACAACAAAAATAGACACAAAAACAAACATACCAAACCAATGCAAAAACAATCCCTGTATAATTCTAACAATATATGTAAATGCATGAGGACTATAACCGATAGAGAGCATATGAAAAGAAATGATGTACATATATAAATACATGCAGATGTAAATAGGTGAGCAGGCATAAGCACGGATAGAAAAAGGATATAGATAAAAAAGTAACATGATAAGTAATACTAATACTAATAATAATAATAAGAATACGAAAATAAATACCAAAGAAATAAAAGTTCACTAGGTAAATATTAGCTCTGATGACACACATAGTTATGTACATATACCCTTCCTAAATGCCCTGTACCTGATCTAACGGCTACTAGCTACTTAACCAAACATATGTGAGGGGTAATTATTGATAGCGTAAGTGAAATCAACCCATTTGGCCCAAAGATGAAAAAGGCCAATTATGTGATTTTTTTTAGAAGTAAACTAGGTTGTTTAGGAAATTCCTAAGTATGACAATTAGTAAGGAAGTACAAGATTTGGGAGTCAAGACAATTGAAATATGATTAACATGTGCATTAAAAACAAGTATATCAGTGGTTGGTTAGTTAGGGATGTGGCCATAATTGGACGATAATTAGAGGTTGAATGGTTACATGAGGACTATTTAAGGTGATTAAATTTGAGATGAGTATATAAACACACCAACATCATAAAACAAAAACCTTAAGAAACAATTACGATATTCAAACTTAAATCCTATCATTGTTTCAACCTTTTGGCACTTTGCACTCATCCTTTACTTAAATAAAATTATCCTTTTAATTTAAAATTTAAAACCATAATACTTTTTAGCATTTAACAAGTTGGTAACATATAATTCTAATCTCTAAGTTTTCCAAAGCTTACCTATATCATTATTTAGAAGTCAGGTATATTATTGGGAGAATTCCACCTTGGCATGCCAAAATTCTAAGATGGTTATAAAAAGTACGCAACAGATATTACTCTAAATAATAATAAATGTGTTGCAAATATCTTTAACACCCATAACCTTAAGCTAACATTCAATATTAGAGTTAGAAACTAGACTTCCTTCACTATAGGTAGACATAAAGCCAAAACAGAAATGTAATATTAATAAAATTATTATCTTTTATTAGTCAAATTTTTTACTTTTTGAAAGTTGAAATTGAAATAATTAATTAGTAGGTGAATATAAGGCATATAGCTATAAACAAGATAAAGACAAAACATAATATCTAAAATAAAGGGGGATAAGGGAATTGCTTAAGCACAACCAACTTGAATACAAGATGGCTTGTTAAAATACACATAAAATGTTGAGTTATTAGATTTAATTTTATTGGTTCTTCATTCTACTTATAGTCTCATAATTAGGATCATTATAATCTTTCCAAGGTTTAATAGCAATCTCAAAGTATCTACTTTAGCCAAGGCTCATTGCATTCAATACATAGATTTTCAGATAAAGTTTATAGTATCCAAATGTGTGTAAGACTTTGGACTCATTTTTTGGGCTATATCATTAGCCAACATATATTTTCATTTTCTAATTAATTACTTTATGGCTAAATTCTTGTAGTTCTTACTTCAGTTTCTTACTTTCTCATTCAAATATAATATCCTAATTTTATATATTGTAATGCAAATTACATAAGGTAAAATTTTTATTCCACTGTGTATTGGGTTATTTGTAATCGAAAAGGAGATAGTTGAGTGTTTCCATTTTTTGTTACAAAGTAAAAATTTTGACAGAATTGATGGATCCTTAAATATCCTATCCCTAGTCTAGAGCTTTTTTATAATAGTAAGCCATAGTGTAAAAGAAATTTTAGGAACTATGTAGTTTTGCTAGATTAGTCTAAATTTTCAAGTAGAATGATTGATGCTTCTAAAGTTTTCTAAGCACGATTTTTTAGTGAGCCAACCTAATTTTTGTTTAGTCTAGATAATTGAATCTTGTTTATATTAGTTACGATCTTGTTTAGGTATATTGTTCGTTATGTTTTAGAAATCTCTTAAATGATGAGCAGATGATAGATGTATAATTAATCATATTTTTGCACCCATATTTGACGTATTTTGCTTGATATTATATACTTTTGTTGTATATTTGGTACTTAATTCGCTCAAAATGTGTATATAGAGTATAATTGCCTTTATAAACTTAATGGAGAAGAATTCAGATGAAAATACGGCATAAAATGAAGATTTGAAGCACATAAGGGATGCACAACTATACATTAGCCCGTGCACTTCTTCTAGGTCGTCCGGATTCGTAATTTTTAGAGATTTTTGGTTATGCATAGTATGATGTACAAACCTTATAATTTAACATAAAAATGACTTTTGGAGGCAATCAAAGGAAGGAGACTTCAGAAGGTGATTCTAGACATGGAGATTGTTCTTAAGGGGCAATTTTGATTTAGAGAAGTGGAAAACACGAGGAATTCATTGAAAGATCCATCAAAATACATGATCCAAACTCTACATTGCAAGAATATTCAATAAAAGACAAACACGGAGATTTAAAATTATAAACCTATTGTTTTCAATTCATTTTTCTTTCAGTGTATGTTTGATTTTTTGTTCAATAATGTGTAAATAAACATCTTGTTAGTATTTAGGTTAGATGAACCTTATGTTAATACTTTCATATGATTTGATTCTTTTATTAATATAATTGGTTTAACTGTTATATTGTGATCTGATTATGTGTTTTATTTATGTTCTAATAGACCTAAGAATATATATATATATATATATATATTGAAAAATCCTATTGCTCAATAAATCTACCATAATCATAAGGAGTTAATTGCAACCTTAAAGATAGGATGATATAAATCTTCCAAATTAGGTTCAAACCTAATAGAGGGATTCAAAAATCGATAAAGCAATCCTATAAACTTTAATTTGAGTAATTTAGTTGAAACTCTTAGGATTAGTTGTTAGTAGACTCAAGGTCAGTTATTAGCATACCATAGGAATCTCCATGGTCTACTAAATCAACAAACAATTAAGTAGTAAAAGATCAATCTATTAAGGGTTTAGTGGGATTTGAAACCTAGATACTAATTATTGATTTGGGTAATTTTCTAAGTGAATTCTTAATTCTCTATTTAATATTGTTACCTATTTTATTTTACTTGCTTTAGTTTTTATTTCTTTATTAAAATACAAAATCAATTTGTATGCTAGATAATAAGAAAAAGGTAATTACTAGTAATCACTGTCTTCGTAGGATCGACCCATACTTGCCCTTTACTAGTTATAGCTACATCACACTCTTATGATTATTACAATATTGACTAACTCAGAAAGAGTCAATCAAGTTTTTGGCGCCTACCAAGGATAGTGATATTAGGAAAGCCTCTATTTTATTTCTTTATCCATTTTTTGTTATTTTATTCCATCTTAGTTTTGTTTCTATTTTATTTTATTTTAATTGAGCTTATTTATTTATTTATATTGTATTTTATTGTAATTGTGACTTATTCATTTAGTTATTTTTTGAAATTCTGTACCTGATCTTAAGTTTGTGGGTTATTGTAGGATTTAGAATTGATTGTCATAGCCACAACTCACAATGGAAGGATGAAACAAACCATACTTTTATAGGAGCCACAATACGTTTTTCCAATCTCTAATATAAACATATAAGAGATAGAGAGAGGTTTTCTTACATGTTTTCATAAGCTCAACTAATATCCAGGCCATATAGCAACATTGACGGGAGTCATCACTATGTCGAGCACCTACTTATATGTGGGGGCGACCAAACATGTACAATTAACCTCATGGTGCATTATACAGGAACAACTACAATTCAAACTAGAGCAAATTTTACGCCGATGGACGGAGTGATGATGCTCTCGTTGAATATTTACAACACCAAGCACCTCCAGCTGATGAGCCATCTCTAGAAGATATGATGACTGATTTTATTTAAGAATGAATCATAAAGCATCAAGAAATAGAGGCTTGTATACAAAATTTAGTAAATCAGATGGAACAGTTAACGGAGATACTGTCTGATGAGGTACAAGGGAGTTTTCCCGGTTTTACTGAATATGATGTTAAAGAATACAGAATGACAATCAACCTTAGGAATGGAAATGAGCTTCCAAAAGAAAAAGAAACAGAAGAAGAAGAAGAGGAAGAGGAAGAGGAAGAGGAAATAAGTATTACAGATAAATTAGGGGAAATCCTTACTAAAATGAAAGCTGATCGACGTATTCGAAAGTGAAGAAAAGACAAAGGTTGGTTTCATGAATGGAGGGACATTCCAAGAGGAGCTTCCTGAAGAAGAAAATGAAGAAGCCTCTATCCAAGAAGAGGAAGTAAAGAAGTGTTAGGAAATAATTGAAGAAGAAAAGCCAAAAATCTTTGTCCAAGAAGAAGAAGAAAAGTGGATAGAGATGGATCAGAAAGAACTACTTGAGGAACCAAGTAAGGAAACTAATAATGAGGTATTGGTAGTGACTTTAAGTACGGAGGGTTCCCACTTCCTCTAGGACAAACTGTTTGAGCCAATCAATGATGTAGGGAGTTTTGTTATTTACTATTTTATTAATAGTTTCTTATTAAAAAGGGCATTATTGCAATTAATTGGTCTTACTAACTTAATAAATTATGCCCTTATTATTATCTTGTAATAGGTGACTTACTTATAGGTTACATAAGCTTTATGTGGAGCAATGGGTGGAATTAAGCCACTTATTATGGACCTTGGATGATATAAAAGTGTAGGTTATGTCGAACTAGTGATGCTAAAGAAGTGCTGCATAAGAGCCAACCCATGAGATAGGATGGATTTTATTTTATTTTCTTTTCATTTTTCTTAGTTATTTTTGTTTTTGATATTTTCATTTTCTTTCATCTCTTTATCCCTTTTCATTTATGGCTTGTAAGGATGAATTTTACTAGTGGATGGATCAAAAATTGAAAAATCATCTTATTTAGGAAAGTACTAACTTAACCCTCTCACTTATTTTTAAATGATTATATTGTGTACATTGAGGACAATTTACAATTTTAAATGCAGGGAAGGGTTTAATGAATTTTTAATTATTTATTTAAGTTTTTTGTAATGTTATAAAATTATATGAACTGATATCTAGGATTGATTGAAATAAATCCATTGGTAATATACTTCATTGTTGAATATTGATTGAATAAGTATGCAAAAGGATGATACTTATAATAAAATTGCTTTTGTAAGTCATATTTTAAATAATCATCGAAATATTCAAGTTCATTAATATTGCATATTATTTACACACATACATAATACCCATCTTTTTCATGAGCTTTTGAGCCAAAGAGCAAAATTTCAAAATTTTTAAGCTCTTATTATTCATTCATGTGTGCTATCATGTGTAGTAGAATGATTTTAGAACTTGCTTTTATTATGCATATTTAGACCATATTTGTTAAATTAGTAACATTGACATAATGAAGGCAGTTAGATTCAGTAACTTTCTTTGAAAAATTTCCACACCATTATATTTACCTTTTGAAATAACCAAGTTAAGCCTTAGCCTTCTTCATTGATTAAACCCACATATTACCCTTTATCCTATTTTTATTTGAAGACTTTTTTATTGTTTTGAACCTTAAAGGTTATTTGCATTATTGACGTGTTAAAACTTGAAATTCTTAGAAGGTCTAAATTTTCCAAAATTATGGTACCGAAGGTTGGTTTGATTGAAAAAAAAAAACAAAAACAAAAACAAAAAATAAGAGCAAAAATTGTGAATAAGTTTATGGTAGCAATAAAGTTACATTGAAAGGACATATAAGTATTTGTAATCAAGATTTAAAATATATTGTGTAGTAAATTCCTTCAAATTAACCTTTTTTATTATCCCAATCATACAGTACCTAAGCCCATTACAACATATATAAAGACGTTTTTATTTTTGTTTCTAGTTTGTACATAAGTGGTGGATAAGTGATTTTATTACAAGTCTATGGTAAAAATTTTACTATGCATTGATTGAGAGTTTTGAACCTAAACACTTGAGTGCATTGAGTGATATCATAGTGAGGGTGTAAAGATTAATGCTTTTGACTTCAATGAGATTATGATGTGATTACTATAATATTGCTTAGAAAAATTAATTTTAGGATAATTTGATTATATTTGTATGTTAATTTGTTCAATAGGATATGATGATTTAGTGTATAAATGGACAGGTTAAGATTGATGATGGATTGATGTTGTAAGATTAATAACTTTGATTATGATTTGTTTGAGAACAAGCAAAAGCTTAAGTATTGATAGAAGAATAATTGATCATACTTTTACACCCATATTTGATATATTTTGTTTGATATTTTATACTTTTATTTGTATATTTGATACTTAATTCTCTTCAAGTGTGTATACAGAGTATAATTTCCTTCACAAACTTAAAAGAGAAGAATTTAAATGAAAATATGACATAAAATGAAGATTCGAAGCACAGAAGGGATGCACGACCTTTCATCAACCCTTGCACTTCTTTCAGGCCATGCAAATTTGCAATTTTCAAAGATATTGGTAATGCATGATTTCCTTTTTATTCCTAGTCCTAATTGTGATGTTGTTTTGAATTTGGTCCTTCAAAGCTAGGATGCACTTCAATGTCCATAATATATTTGACTTAGGCTTAGCATTCCATATACTTTCTTCTTTTAGAAATTGAATATACATCCATTTAACAACGACTCTGATAGCACGTCGTAATGATTATCAAAATAAAATAACTAGATCTACTATTATAGCATTGGTGAGTATAAGTAGTTCCCACAGAGAGAGTGTGTAAAGTTGTTGAAATGAAATTAATTGGTGATTAGGTTTAGGGGGTTTTGGAATGAGAAAATAAAATGAAACGAGACTAATAAAAACAAAATAAAGAAAGCATGCAAAAATGATGAAAATGGGGAATTCGGTAGGGACCTGGTTCTTTAGTTCAATCTTGGCCTACAACCTAATTAAGTAAATTTCATTAATTTCTAGTTCTCAAACCTCTCCTAGCAACTATTAATCATAAGTTAATAATTAACCTGAGTTTTCCTTTAGGTTTTGTTTAATCAAGATACAATCGTTAATTAAACCTAACCACCAAATAACCTAGGATATGATCTTTAGATTTAATTAGGTAGTAGCATTATGAATTAGGAAAACTGATTAATTGAGGAAAAAACCAGAAACAATGTGTCATTTAATCTAGTTCATGTTATCCATAATGATTACGAATCATTAGTCGCTACACATGGATGCATTAAAATCATCTTTTCACAATACCTAATGAGTTTATACATAAATAACCGAACAATAAATAAAATCTGATTATATATACACAAAACCCAATCAACTAACATAGGATAACATAATCAATTTTTAATGAGAGAAAGAAACATAAAAAAAAAGAAATACATTTAACCCGAGTTATCTACGTCGATATAACCTTTGAACCAGTGTCGGGACATCCAGCCCTCTATGGGTCTGTCCTAAAAAAATGCTTCTGCTCCCATTAATAATATCCCATTGAAGCCCTCTTCATTATGCCTTCAAGCTCTCTGACACAAGAACTATTCTCTATTCACTCCACTCACTATGCTATTGATGTGACAATAAACCTTACGGTCCATCTCCACTATTCAAATCTCCTTTTGTTTTTGTCGCAAGCTCTCTATTCTTTTTTCCTATTCACTGATGTGATGAATAATGTTTATGATCCATCATACTATTCATGCAAGTCTATGTTTCATGCATAACGTTTACAGAAACAATGTTTGCGTAAACGCAAAACGCATTTATGTTTCATGAATAATATTGTTTGTATAAACGTAGACCACGTCTGTGTTTATGCAAACATTGTTTGCGTAAATGCATATATTGTTTGCATTTAGGAAAGTGCATGGTCTGCGTTTTGATATTTGTGTTTTGTATGATGTTTTAGGGTTTAATTTGTTATGAATTTTGTGTTAAATTAAGTGTTGAGCAGGAATTTAGGGTTTAATTAGATTAGTTTTTATGTTTAAGTGTTTTATTGGTTTAGTCTAAATCTTTAAGCTTAAATTGTATATTTTTTAGGTACCTTGATATGTGTTCTACTGTTGCAAGGTAAACAGGGAAGAACAGTGAAGATTTGAAGAGTTTCAGGATAAAAGACATAGGCCACGATCATTCACAATGGCCACAATCGTGACAGAAGAGGAGAAGCCAACAATAGCCAGGCCACGATCGCGTATCATAGGCCATGATCGTGACAAAAAGCATCAAGTCAGGACACGATCGTGCACTTCAGGCTACGATCATGAAAGAAAGGAAAAAGTGCCGACTAGGATCATGGCACGCAGGGCCACGATTATGTCCTACGTTGGGCTGACACAAAAACTTAAATTTTGAGTGATTATTAGGACCGTTTAGACCTAGAATTTGACCTAGGGCCTTTATAGAATAAATAGAACATGATGTGACAGCTGCCAGCAGTTAGTAAAGAGTGAAGAGAGTTATGCCAAAAGAGCCAAATTCTGTCAAATCTGAGAGAGATCAAGAGATTAAGGAAGGAGACGAAGGAAGAAAAACACGGAGATGTGCTAGACGCGAAGTACTTCTCGGAACAAGTGATTTCCTGTCGTCTCCGCTTGAAAATTTCATTCCCAATAGTATTTCCATTTATTTCAGTTTTATTTATGTATAGAATTGAAATAGGTTTTGAGATTCGTTGTGTGAATGTTGAGTTTACGTTTATACTTCACTTTCGGATTTTGCTTATTGAGATAAATAAAATTTATTCAATTGTGTTTTCTTATTGAGTTGATTGTGATTTCAATTCTATTCTTAATCATTTGACAACATACTGAAAGGGTGACCCAGGTAAAAAATCATTGATTTGGGTTAATGAGAGTTAGGTGAATCGATAGGTGGAGAATTGAGTCAACTCAGTAGAGTCATGTAACAAGAGATCGAGTATAGATTCTCGGTAAGTTAATAGGCAATTTTAGAACTAATTTAGGTTTTGGACCAATTTCAGATTGAGAGATCGTAATTCCCATAATTTGAATTAGGGATTACTAATTAGGGTTAAGAATTATAACTTGAGAGAGAGTCATTGACCCTAGGAACGCCAAGACCTGTTAACTCAATAATTACATAATTGGTTAGGTTTTCTTAGTTTCGAATTAAAATCCCCTTTCTCTTCCTTGGTAATTTCTAGGTCAATTTTGAGTTGGTCTATGATTTTGCTATTTTGTTGACTCTCTAGCACTTTAATTTCTCAAATTTATTTCTACATTAATTGTTTAATTAGGTTAATTGTGATCTTAGCTGTCTTTAGATTTTAAGACTGGTTCTCTTCCTCGTGGGATCGATACCTTAGGTACTACGTGAATGATCCGTGCGCTTACGGTAATTACTAAGGTTAAAATTGGTAAAACTTAGTATGTGTAACCTTAAGCGAACAAGTTTTTGGTGCCATTTTCGGGGAAGGCAATTTAGTTCTTTAATCTAAGGCTTTTCCATTAACTTTTCTTTTTATAAAAAAAAATTAGGCATAACGTAAAAGCACATCGAGACATTTTAGAATGAGATATCTGAAGAGTTGAATGTTGGAAAATGATGGAAGATAGGTATTATAGGGAGTCAGGAAATTTTGAGAATTATAATGAGTCATAGTATGGTTGGAGAAATAACTACTCTTATTGGATCAGGTACACTTCGGGGTGGTGGAACCACCCAGATTTCTATTGGTCCAACAATGCAAGTACTCACATGGAACACCAAGATCCATTTGAATTTCAACATGACGAATCCAGTTCATAGGATTCTAAATTGGACAATATCTTGGATAAGCTTATAGACATGGAAGAAGGGCAGAAGAGACTAGAATAGCAAATTGATTAAGTGACAAAAAATCATTCCTAATCTATTCATAACTTGGAGATTCAAGTAAGAAGCTTTCTCGTGAATTTTGTAAGAAAAGTGTGAAGACTTTTTGAGAAAAATGGAATTACAACAACTATAGCAATACAAGGCTATCACACTTAGGAATGGGGTAGAGCTAGAAGAACTAGGGGAAGACCATGCCGAACCCCAATTCGTTAGCAACCAAGAGACAATAGAAGTGTACAAGGAAAAGAATTCCTACCCTCCCTATTATCCACCAGTCCTAGATATACCACATGTGAAAATTGAAAATTCTTAGGTAAATGTCCATACAAAGAACCCTATCCTTTGGATTGATGATGATGAAGAGATATTCCACATGAATGATGTATTTAAGAATCCGAAGTTTAGTAGCTCATTCAGGATAATTGATGTGTTTAAATCTTATAATAAACAAAAGGACGATGAATAGACGACAGCAGACATCGAGTTTAAAGAAGTAATAAAGGTCTCTATTTATGAAGCG
>JANQBM010000006.1:14658898-14680819 GCA_025594535.1 Erythroxylum domingense
TGGAAAGTGAGTCTCATGGGCATTGCATGTGCATAATAGAAATGATTAAACTGTGATAAATGTGAAATGTGAACTGTCTGATGTTTGAATTCTGTGTTATGTGATTGGGTGAGCCATTGATGATGGTCACTCACTGAGTTCTCAAAACTCACCCAAAATTTGCAATTATTTTTTAGGACTCAGAAGAATACCCCGTTAGGCAACGGGATTATATCTGTTGCATATGAGAGAAAGAAGAGGTCGGGATCAGTTCGCGTCTGCATTGTGTCTCTTTATTTTTTTTGTCTCTTTATTTTTCCACTGAATTGTATTTTCCACAAAATTGTGTATCATTAGTAGTTGAATATTACATTTTGTAATAATTTTGGGAAATTGAAAGTGAATGATATGGTTTGTATTTTTGTAATTTGAAATGGGCCCAAGCGACTAATAAAAGTTTCTATTGATTACATTGTTTTGTTGAAAATGGTTATAAAATAAAATGGGCCACTTTAGTTATCATTTTCTGTACTTTACGTTTGTGTTTGGTTTTAAAAATAATTATACCGACTTTGACTATTTAGTGATGTGGCACACCACCCTCGCGGGGCACGGATTCGGATATCACTATCGATATAGGGTTCGGGTCCAGCGGGAGTGGGGTGTTACATAAGGTCTGATGAATATGAGATTCTGTCTGTGTATTATAAGTGAGTGCTATTCATGGAATATTTTGTGATTTGATGTATTACATTAAATGCATGTTTACATAAAGGTGTTATGACCGGAATAGTCAGTTTAAAAGAGCTATAAGCTTAGATTTTATTATCTGCACATAGAGCCTGGCTCCGTGTTTTCTGTATCTGACTAACCCCGTAATAGGACAATATCTATATGTGTATCTAAAAGGCACTCGGTCATAACAAATAATAACGAATCTAGAGTCTCATATGCATCTGCATTTGTATATTTATGATTATGAAACATTTTCTGAAATTGTGATGATAAAGTGATATGCCATGATAATGTGATTGATTACGTTATATATGTTCTAAAAGAATGTATGTGAAATGTGTGACATTCATTATGTCTTATTGAGATGGAAAATGTTGTGAAATTGGTTAGTTGTGTGATATTTGTGTATTTGACTAGAGTGAGATCATTAATGATGGTTCACTCATTGAGTTCACAAAACTCATCAAAAATTACAACATGACTTTTTAGGTACGAGACAGGTGACCTAGTTCCTAAGATTTTCTAGAGGAACATTTGGATTAAGATATGGCTTAAAGGTCTATCAGCTAACATTAGTGGAGTTGTAGATTGTATTATATAGTTTCTTTGACATGTAGAACTTTTATATAAAGGATTGTAAACTTTCTCATGTTTGGTAATGTAAATATTTGTTTTAATGAACAATGTAAACTTTTGTGAATGAATGAAATTAAGAGTTGAGGTTTTAAGTATTGTGTATTCTTTATGATGCCATTTAAGATATTATGTTTGCTCTAACATACCATTGTAATAGGATATGTACTTTGATGTCCTCTAGATGTTCGGGTATATATTCTATAGTAGCGGGATTTTACACTTCAAGGAGAATTACATGCCCAACATCTACCTAGATAGAAAGATGAAAGAGTTCTTAGATCTTAAGCAAGGGAGACTTACAATATTCGAATGTGAGATAAAGTTTAATGAGCTTATAGGGTATGCTACTGCCTTGATTCCTACAGAGGAAGAAAAGTGTAGTAGATTTGAAGAAGGATTGAATATGGAGATTAGGACAAGGTTGGCAATTACGAATCTGAGTAGTTTCTCTAAGTTAAGAGTAGCTTCGATTCGAATAGAACAACTATTAAGAGATGGTCATGGGGAATACAGACAAGAGCCTAGTATGAAGAGACTTAGTGAAATCTCAAGTTAGTTCTTGCAGAAGGTTTAGTAAACACCAGAACATATCTTTTCATCCACCGGCTAGATCAAAACAGCCGGGGTTCAGATAAAGGGGGAATTTTGTGCAATCTAGTAGTAGAAGAGGTACAGTATCGGGACAACTACCTAATTGTGAACATTGTGGGAAGAAGCACAGTATAGAATGCTGGAAGTTGACAGGAGCTTGCCTTCGCTGTGATTCCTACGAACATCAGTTCAGAGACTATCCCATAGTTTTCAGGGTATAGTTAAGAGTGAGAGGAGGAACATTGATTGAGATAACTGTCCAACAGAGCTGAGCTAATGGATCTAGACAAAGAGGCCGTGGTAGAGGCAGAGTGAGTTCGGGTAATCCTACTACCAGGACTAAAATGCAGAGCAACCAATCGTAGTCTCAAGCTAGAGTCTATGCGATGACCAGACAGGAGGCCTAGAACTCCCCAAATGTCGTTGCAGGGTGATACATATCTTTACTTTTAAAGCTTTTGCATTGCTAGATCCTGGATCTACGCATTCTTTTATCGCACCGCATCTGGCATCTAAACTGCATTGTGATAGAGAATTGTTGAACTGTGGTTTAGAGGTGAGTATATCGATAGATAGTACTACAATAATTGGTGAAGTCTGTAAAAGGTGTTTAATTTGAATTGATCAGGAAGAGTTAGAAGTAGATTTGATTGTATTGCAGTTAAAGGAGATATATATTATTCTAGGCATAGATTGGCTCACTGTTCATAGGGCTATCATGAACTGATATACTAAGGAGGTAATAATAGAATCTCCTAATCAGTCAAGAGTAGTATTTCAAGGTGTTAGTTTAGCAGTGCCAGCTAGATTAATTTCAATCATGAGTGCACTGAAATTGATCAGAAGTGGATGTAAGGCTTATTTGGCCAACGTAGTCAATACTCGCACTAAGCAGATAGTGCAGGATATTCCTATTTTTAGAGATTTCCTGGATGTATTTCCCACTGAGTTATCTGGTTTACCCCTAGATAGGGAAACAGAGTTTACGATTGACTTAGTTCTAGGTGCTTCTCTTATATCTGTTCCTCCATATAGGATGGCACCTATGGAACTGAAGGAACTTAAGGCTCAGTTACAAGAGCTGTTGGAAAAGGATTTCATCAAACCTAGTGTATCGCTGTGGGGAGCCCTAGTTTTGTTTGTGAAGAAAGAAGATGTGACTTTAAGATTGTGTATCGATTATAGGCAACTAAATCAGGTAATGGTGAAGAACAAGTACCCGTTGCCTAGAATTGATGAGTTATTTGATCAATTGCAGGGAGCTCAAGTGTTCACTAAGTTAGATTTGAGATCTGGGTACTATCAGTTGAAGATAACAAAGGTCGATGTACCGAAAAGTGCGTTCAGGAGCAGATATAGACACTTCGTATTTTTAGTAATGCCGTTTGGGTTGACTAATGCCCCAGCTGCTTTTATGGCTTTGATGAATAAGGTATTTCAACCTTACCTAGATCAATGAAATTTTGATATATTTGAAAAGTAGAGAAGAGCATGCTGAGCACTTGAGCCTGATCTTAGAGATCATGAGAGAGAAGCAATTATATGCCAAATTCAGTAAATGAAAATTTTGGCTAGATCAAGTAGTGTTTTTGGGTCACATAGTGTCTGGACAAGGCATACATATAGACCCAAAGAAGATAGAGGCAATGATGAAGTGGGAAGCTCTGAGGAATGTGTCGAAGATCTGGAGTTTCCTAGGATTAGCTGGACATGACCAAAGGTTTGTCGACTAGTTTTCACTTATCTCAGCCCCTTTGACAAAAATTCTAAAAAAGAACTTGCTTTTTAGATAGAATGATGAATGTCAGAGAAGTTTTGAGGAACTAAAACATCGGTTAACTACAACACTAGTGTTGATTATTCCATCTGGATCTGGAGGTTATATGGTGTCTAGTGATGCTTCACATTAAGGATTAGGATGTGTACTAATGCATAATGGCAAATTGATAGCATATGCATCAAGACAATTAAGGTCTCACAAGAATAATTATCCAGTACATGATTTAGATCTTACTGCAATGATTTTTTCTATAAAGATATAGAGGCACTATTTGTATGGAGAGACATTCCTGATATTTACTGATCATAAGAGTTTGAAGTATCTATTGAGTCAAAAAAAGTTAAATATGAGACAGAAGAGATGGATATAATTACTAAAAGATTACAACTGCACAATTGAGTACCATCTGGGAAAAGATAATGTGGTAGCTAATGCTTTGAGTAGAAAATTGGATAACAATATAGCTCATATGTAGATATTGAGGTTAGGGAGCCTAGTTCAATTGAGAGCATTGAATGTTGAATTGAATTTAGAGCAGAATGAGGCAGTGATAGCTACATTGAAGCTGAGACAAATGTTGCATGACATAATTAGAAAAGTTCAGAGTAAAGATCCTAAAATGTTGAAGCTTATCGAGAAGTTGAAGATGAACCCGAATTATGAGTTTAAATGGAGAGATGAGACATTATGGTTGAAGTAGAGGTTGTGTTTTCCTGATATTGATGATCTAAGGAAAGAGATTCTAAAGGAATCATACATAGTCGCTTATGCTATGTATCCTAGTACTACCAAGATGTATAATACATTAAAGCAACGTCTCTGGTGGCCAGGGATGAAGAAGCAAGTGGCTGACTATGTGGCTAAGTGTTTAATTTGCCAACAGATTAAGGTTGAGCATCAAGCTCTGGTTGTTAAGTTACAGTCACTACCTATATCAGAGTAGAAATGGGAACAAATTATGATGGATTTTATTATAGGATTGCCAAGGACTCTAAAGCACATGATGCTATATGGCTTGTGGTGGATCGATTGACAAAGTCGACCCATTTCTTACCAGTGAGAGAGAGTATGTCACTGGATCAGTTAATCCGGAGGTATGTGAACGAATTACTGAGGTTACATGGGGTTCCAGTGTCTATTGTATCGAACAAGGATCCCATATTTACTTCAAGATTCTGGAAAAGCTTATAGACAGTTACGGGTACGAAGTTAAATTTCAGCACTGCATTTCATCCTCAAACAGACGGACAAAGTGAGAGGAAAATTAAGACTGTTGAAGATATGTTCAAGGCATATAAATTGGAGTTTCAAGGAGCATGGGATCAATATATAGCTCTGATTGAATTTGCATATAATAACCATTATCATTGTATTATTGGAATGGCTCCGTATAAGGTGTTATATGGCAGAAAGTGTTGTCCCCCTCTGTATTGGGATAAAGAGAGTCTCAGGATAGTAGAAGGCCAAAATTGATCTAAGTTACTGTGGGTAAAGTGAAGTTAATCATAAATAGAATTAAAGTAGCTCAAGATAGACACAAGAGTTATGTGGATTAGTACCAAAGGGATATGGAATATCAAGTAGGAGATAGAGTGTTTTTTAGAGTATCGCCTTGGCAAGGAGTGTAGAGATTTGATAAAAAAGGTAAGCTTAGCCCCAGATATATTAGTCCTTATGAGGTTATTGATAGTATTGGACGATTCGCATACAAGTTAACCTTACCGATTGAGAGGGCTTAGATACACAATGTGTTCCATGTAAGTATGGTTAGAAGATATCGGTCTGATATGATGCATGTATTACTGGTATATGAGGTTGAAGTAGGGAGTAATGTGAGTTATATAGAGGAAACAGTAAAGATAGTGGGATATCAGAAGAAACAATTGAGAAACCAAGTAATTCTATTGGTGAAAGTCTTTTGGAAGAATCACTCGAGTGAAGAAGCTACATGGAAAACTGAGGAGCACATGAGGAAACAACATCCCCACCTATTCGAACAATCAGGTAAGAATTTCGAGGATGAAATTCCTAAGGGAGGAGAATTGTAGTATCCCGTTTTCTCATGCTAATGAGTTAGAACCCTAGAATACTGTACATAAGAGATGTTATTGAGAAACTAGAAAAATGCATTTCATGCTCATGCATAATATTAGCATACATATACGTGAAATTGATTTTTCTTTACATATTAAAATGATTAGTCATGCACTCATTTGACATATTACGGGATATAAATGATTATGATGTTAATAGTGAATATTTTGTCTTCAAAATTGATTTGCTGAATAAAATTATTAATTTCAAATTTTTAGTGAAAGTTGGGAAAAATTATGAGAATTTGAGTATTTTTGGACTAGGAAAAATGCCAAATGGCAAGAAAATTAATAAATGGTAATAGAAATAAGTGTCAAATGGCAATAGAAATAATTGGCAAATGGTATTAGGATTTGTTGAGAATTGAAATTGAAAATTAGGTGACAATTGGTTTAGAAATTGGAGGACAAATGGATTAGTTATTAGAAAACCAAGTAAGTATCACAAGAGGAGGACATATGGCAAGTGACAAGTGTCAAGCCACTTGCCACACACCTCACTCTCAATGTTTACCTAAGTGAAAGACCATCTCATGGTCTTTCACCATTATTTTCGTTACATATGCCCTCTTTTTCATATTCTTCATTTTCTTCATTCACAACACTCTCTTCTCCCCCTCTTAACGTTGAACCTTGCTCTCATCTTTCATTCGCTACATCCATTTTTTGTTGTCTTCTTCATTTTGTTGATAAAAGAACCTAGATTATCCTCCTTGAAAGATTGAAGATCTTGTAAAGCTTGGAGACTAGGGTCAAGTGGTTTTTTTTAAGAGCTTAGAGTTAAAACAAGTTAGTATATTACGGTTCATTATGGATTGCTTAAATAGAAATGTTTTTATAATAGTAAGAGATAGATTATGAGTTAATGGAGTTGTATATACATGATAAAATGTGAATGAAGAAATGAGAATATTCATGTCTTGTTTTTATGTATATGATGAGTAATAATTCATAAGTTGTTGTAGAAATGTTTTTGAGATAGTATGATCTTTATAATGGTGTAGACAAATTGTAGAAATTTTGATAGATAAATGGATATTTTCATGTTCTATTTTTGATGTATGAAAACATGGATCATTATTTGTTTTAGAAATGGATTGGATTGAGTTTTGAAGTTAAAGAAAAGGCAAGTGTAGTGTCTTGAAAAGAGAAGAACTAGGATGATAATTATAGATGAAATGAAGGTGATAATGGAGTTGAATGTGTGCAGAAATTTGATGAATGTATATATACATTAATGTTCTGTTTTTATGTTCATGATCAATCATAGATTATGAATTGTTTTATAAATGATATTGAGTTGAAATAGAGGTTAGAATGAAGAGGAAATGATGAGGAATTAAGTTAGGAATGATGAACTAAGCATAAGATGTTTTGGATGTAACTTATAGGAGTTAAAAATATGGAAAATTGAAAGAGAATGGCTTAGATTTTCGGATTTGCATATCCCAAGATCGTGGGAATGCATCCACGATCGTGGGAATGCAAGATAGTGCTGGAAATGTTCTGTTAACATAACCCACAATTGTGGGAAGGCTCATTTACATGAATTCTTGTCTTTTAGGTGATGATTGAAACAACAAATGGTTAGGTACTTTCATATAATGCATTTAGGCTTGAATGAGGCTTGAAATGTACTAAATTTGATGATGGATTAAGTGATTAAATGAGTGATATGTTTAGGGTGATAATTGAAGTTATAACTTATGAATGGATTATTGTAAATCAAGTATTCAAATATGGAAATTTAGAGATGTTATGGGAATGAAAGTGATCTTATGAATGCTAATGAGATTTAAAGGAGATGAATGATGTGTATTAAGTAAAGATAAATGAGAAATTGGTTATTTTATGATCTTATAAAGCTAGAATAACTTTAGTGAATGATTGAGTGATGAACTTAAAGTGAATGTTGAGTGATGAACTTAGAATAATCTTGTATAATTGAGCTGTAAACCTAAGTTCAAATTAGACATGTATGAGTTTTGAGGTATGAATGATCATGAGATGTGAATTAAGGAAATATACCCGGAATAGTCAAATTGAGCATGCATTATACATAACATATATACATATGTATATGACTGAGTATTAATAAGATTGTGCAAATTAGTAATGTGTAAGTGTGTATATGTTGCATGATATAGAAGCACAAATAGAGCGACAGTATTCAGACATTGCTTAGCCATTGAAGCAATAATTATTTGAAGCATACTATGACTAACCTAGATGTTCTCACTAAGATTATTTGTCTTTGTTTAAATGTCAATTAATGAATTATTATTAATGTGACTGTTTTAATTCCGGACATTAATAGTCCAAGACATTTGATGTATGAAAATTTCATTGAAAGTGCTATTGTATGTGAATCTGACAGAAATAAGTGTACTCAACATAATTGTTCAATGCCAAACTTAGGTCCGATGAAAATGTGAAAGTGAATGTGTAAATGAATAAAAGTGACTAATTGAATATATGAGATTTGATGCATTTCGTACATGATATGTAAAATTAGATAAAGGCAGTTGTGATCAGAGTAGCCAGTGAAAAAATGTTTAAAGCTTAGAATGTAGTAAAAGTCTCAGGCTCATTATGTAAAATGAGCCTACTATCTCTAACGGATACGAGACAATTATCAATGAGCCCGGTATCCACAACAGATACGGGACAGTTAAAAAGACACTCGGTCACAACAACGTAATAATTGAATGTGAGTCACATGTACATTACATATACATTTGATATGTATGTTTTAAATGATCGAAAAGAATTTGTTTGAAATATTTTGAATGAGAAATGTGAATTAAGTGAACAAGATGGTATTTAATGGAACATGATGATTAGTGAAGTGATGTGTATTATGTGATTATATGAATTGTCTATGAACTTTTGTCTTATGTGATATGAGTGAACACATCAATGATGGCTTGCTCACTGAGTTTGCAAAACTCATCAAAACTACAACGTGACTTTTCAGGTATAAGAGATGAGACGTAACCTCTAACACTAATTAGAAGAAGTAGGGTACTGCTTTTGGACTCGAGAAATGGCTCAAAGGTTAGTCAGTTGAGACTCAAGAGTTAGATAGAGTTTTTGTAAAAATTCCCTTTTCATGTAGAATGTGTAAAAGAGCAGTAGACTTTTATAGTTTTGATGTTGTATATATATATGGATTGTGTAGTATAATACTATAATGTACATTATGTTTTATGAAATGAAATGAGGAATTGAGTTTTAGATATCATGTTATTCACGTTTTAAATTATGATGCCACGATATATAGGTGAATGCGACTGCTCTAGTGCACTGCTTCCACCAGGCATGTACTCGAATGTCTTATGCACTTACGGATACGTGTCGGATGGGAGTGGGCTGCTATAATATTAGACCATAATTTGATTTTATACGTAGCAATTGAGAGATCCTTGGTTAAATAGATCTATGGTAATTGAAAGGAGTTTATTGCAACCCTAAAGATAGAATGACATAAATCTTACACATTATGGTCAAACCTGATAGAGGGATTCATAAAACGGTAACACAATCCTATAAAATTTAACTTGAGTAATTCGGTTAAAAACCTTAGAATTAGTTAGTAGTATACTTAAGGTTTGTTATTAGCATACCATAGGAGTCTCCATGATCCAATAAATCAATAAAACAATTACATAATAAAAAAATAAATTTGTTAAAGGTTTAGGGGGATTCAAAACCTAGATACTAATTCTTAATATTGATAATTTCCTAAATGCCTCCTTAATTCTCTGTTCAATTTTGTTACCTATTTTATTTTACTTTCCTTTTCTTTTCATTAAAAACCTAAAATCAATCTTTAGGTTAGATAATAGGAGAAGGGTAATTAATAGTAGTCATCATCTTCATAAGATCGACCTATACATGCCAATACTAGCTATTACTATACCGTGCACTTGTCATTATTACAATATTGATTGTTACAAAATAAGTCAATTAAGATACATCCATCCTTGCAAAAATATAAACAAAAAGGATAACAAGATAAAAGAAAATAAACAAAGAACATGGAAACAAAAATAGCATAAATGAAAATAACAATTCACTAATGTTTAGACAAAATAAATTAACGTAATGAAGTAAATAAGAAAAATAGACAACCATTAGGAGAAAAAAGAAAAACCAAAATTAGCATCCATCAATCATGTGGTGAATCTGGCAAGTCCATTATGGGAGGATCCTCAAGTCACGGAGCTTCATACTGCTACAGAGCTGAAGATAATGTAACCACTCCAGTTGGTGAAGGTGGGAGGGATATCCCAAGATGTCTTGCCATCGACACCAAGACCTTTTCCATGCACCTATCATAGGCTTGTTACCTCTCGATCCGCTCCAATAGTGCCTAATCATAGGCCTCTCTCCTCTCAATCTGCTCTAGTAGTGCCCTATCATGGGCCTCTCTCCTCTCTAGTTGCTCTTGCATGTATCTACCATGAGCTTCGGCCTACTCTATCTATTCATTCAGTGCAACCTATTGTGCTCGTCTAGTACGCTTAATACCTAAGATCTACCTTATGATTTTCTCCAATTGAGCTATCTTTAGGTGGTTCTACTGTGGTATCGGTGCCTTAGGTAACTCTCTACTAGCCTCCTCTTATGCTACTCCTCCAGTTTGGGATGACGGTGAGCTCAGTTGCGTTGGCTGCTTAGCTATATTTAGGTGATCCCTCTTTGCTTCCGATGCAACCGACTCGTCTTGAACCCCAATCAGGTGGTAGATGTCTCCTATGGATCCCCGCTATATGTGTACCATATGCTTGTGTTTCATCATGTCCAAATTTGAAGTTGTCATAATACCAACTTATCGCATCAGTGGTAGTCTCTCAAAAACCCCCATCCTCTGTACTAGCCTTGTCACATAAGGCCCAACGTATGTTTTCCTGACCTTCTTCTCTTCACTTTGATGCTAGATAAATTAGGTTAATGCATGCTTCCTCAAAATTAGGCAACCTCATAACATCATCATAAAAAGCCTTCTTTAAGTTAGAGAAGGCCGAATAGGCCTCATCCCCCATTGGTATGCATTCCTCTTCAATAGGCTAGTCAGAGGTGTCGCCATTTGCCCATAATTTTTTTTATATTTCCTATAGTACCCTACTAATCCTAGGAAGCCCCTAAGATCCTTAACCGATTGTGGTATTGGCCACTTTATGATTGCCTTAATCTTACTTACATCCGCTTCCACTCATTCATCATAGATAAGATGACCCAAGTAGGCCACCTGATTCTTCCCAATGTGCACTTTGATTTCTTAAGAAAAAGATGGTGAGCTTGCAACAATTAAAAAATTAAATGAATGTGCTAAATATGCTCAATCCAAGTCTTACTATATATTAAAATGTCATCAAAGAAGACTAAGGCAAACATACACAAATAAGGCCTAAACATCTCATTCATCAAACTTTGAAAAGTACAGGGAGCCTTGGTCAACCCAAAATGCATTAACATGAATTTGAAATTCCCATGGTGCATCCTAAAAGTTGTCTTCTTTATGTCCCGACTATCCATTCTAACTTGATGGTATCCAGAATGAAGGTCTAACTTTGTGAAATATCATCCTCTATGCAACTTATCCAACAACTCATCCATTACTGGGATCGGAAACTTATCCTTTACCATGTGATTATTAAGCTCCCTATAGACTACATAAAATTGCCATGTCCTGTCACTTTTCGTCATTAGTAGTACCAACGAAGACAAAGGAGATGAATTGGCCTTATTATTCCTTGTTGTAGCATATCCTCACATTGCGTCTCTATCTGATCCTTTTGAAGGTGAGGATATGGTAAGGTTGCACCACCACAGGTCTAGATCCCAACCTTAAAGGAATTCTGTGATCACAACTTCAACTTGACAACCCTAAAGGCTCTACAAACAGATTTAAAAATTCTGCCGTTAATTTTTCTATAATGATGCAGGTTGAATGCTATCCCTTTATTATTACTACTCTCGGTTCAACACTTGGAACTTGGCCCTTCCACTGCACCTTCTTCCGGTCCAACTCAAAACTCATTGTTAGAGATGCAAAGTCTCAAAGCATAGGGCTCAATATACACAACCATTTAATCCCTAAATTAACATCAAAACAATCCAAAGGAATTAGTGGCAAAAGAATCAGAATCAACTTATATAGTTATTCTTGTTGAGGTCATTCATGTTTGAATCTGAAAAGTTATAACAACTGAAGCGCATGAACCAAACTCTTATCTTCCTAATTGCAATAAAATCCCAAGCTACAGAGAGTACATGAACCGTATAAAATATGGATTCTACACCCCAAAAAACTATAATGAAATCAGATCCCAATTCAACGGGCAAGGAGATCATCATAAACAAGTCAATTCACAATGGAAATAAAATAAGTAGAGAAATCGGCCAACATGAGAAGTCAATATGCTTCTTACTCTTCAGAACCTTATTTTCTATACTGCATCACTATATTCTCAGATCTTGTACTTCGATAATAGAAACGTATCACAATTCAGTAAGGTTTCAAATTATGGGTTACAGATACGCAGCAGATCCAAACACTGTTCTCTTATGGTAGGCCTAAATGAGAACAAGGTCGGAATTGCTAAGATTCCAATTTATGCTAACACAATAGGTTGCACCGATCATCAAAGCTGCCAGTAGGTATTGCCGGATTGCAGTTATTGAAAACACAATCAAAACAATCGACAATGGCTTTGACAATCAAAACTGTTCCCAATTTAAAACCCTTACTCAGATATTATGTCAGGACCCAAATTCAAGAAAAACAACTAAACATAACTGCATGAATTATGACAAGAATCAATCAAAATCCACAAAGAAAGGAATGACAGAGACTATTGAACAAGAAGCCAAAGCTTAAACCTTTCTAACATTCCATAACCAAAATACAACCTATCGGCACTGTAATTTACTTTCTTTGTAACTTCAGTTCTAGAAATAAGTTAGTACGCCAAACAATAGAGAACAAAAACGACCAATGAGTCAGTCCTGATCCACTCCTTCAAAGGCCCATTCATTCTCCTGACGTAATCTGGCTTCCTCCTCGGGCGTGAAATCGTTTTGGATCCCAAAGAAAGTCCTCACATACTCCACGCTCTTGTTCTCAATCCGATCAGCCACTGCCTGGCTAAGCACCTCCAGCAAATCCTTTACGTTCAAGTAATTGGCCACCATTATCATCTCCTTCAACTCCTCGTTGCTGTGACGTTTCACGAAATCGGAGCTAAAAGCATCTCTCTCCGCGTCCGACTTCATTTCCTGGCGATACTGAATTTGCTTGGAGCAATACTCTATTACATGCGAAAGCGGCTCTGCCACCGCGTTTGGCAGCGGAACCACCAGGTTGTCTTCCCACGATCCCGTCTCGTTATCCTCGTAGAACGCTTTCACCGCCCCGAATTCCATTGCCACCGTAGATTCCACCCGGAAGATCTCGCCGTCAGCTGTCTTCAGGCTGATAACTCTCGGGCAGGAGGAGGTGGTTTGGGAGACTGTAGGAATGGTGGCTTCGGGAACTTCGAACGGGGACGACATTCTCACCCAAGTGAGAGGACGGAAGTCTGTGTAAGGTTTTTAGCAAACAGCTTTCACATTATATTATATATAAAGATATTGTAAATTATATTAAAAACAAAAAAAAGAATATTTTAGCTTAAGGTAAACACGTAAATTGTTCTAAAAATAATGATGTTACTTTCATATTCTATTTTCTTTTTCTTGATATTTTTACCTTTTATTATTTTCTTTATCTCTACAATATACATTGATCCTGTTAGCTAACAACTTGGAGATTATTTTATAAAATATATTGTAATAAGTAATTGGTCTAAAGTCCTTTAATGAGTTTGGATTATGAATTTTTGGGACTAATCATAAATAAGTACAATTCCATTCCTTAAGTAAAAAATATTGAGTGAATGAAAAAAATATCATGGGTCAATGCAAACTATACCAACACATAGTAAATTTAATACCACCAATATGCAAAAAAGTTATTGCCATGGATTTTAAATAAGTAATATCTTTAGTGAAAAATGAGAATACCATCTTTGAGTGCAAACTATGCCCTACCTTGATACAAACTATTCTAAGACTCTATATATTCAATACTATGTCTTATGGGAAATTTTTTTTTTAACTAAATAGAAAGAATACATTGGACTAATACAAATTATATTAGCATACAGTAAATTCAATACCACAAGTATAAATAAAAGTTAACGCTATGTACTTGAAGTAATTTATAGCTTAAGCAAAAAAAGGGAATACCATCTTTGAGTACAAACCCTACCCTGCCTCAATACAAATTATTCTAATACACTTTTATTCAATACCATGTCTAATGGGAAAAAATGAACTAAATGGAAAGAATACAATGGCTTAATAAAAACTATACTAGCACATAGGAAATTCAATACCACTTATATAAACAAAAGTTATTACCATGCATTTGAAATAAGTAACAACTTCAAAAAAGAAAAGGAATACCATCTCTGAATATAAACCCTACCTTACCTCAATATAACTTATTCTAGTACTATATCTAGTCAACACCAACACTTAATATATTTAATATCAACACTTAAAGCTTAAAGATACTATGACTCATTTAAAATAAGTTTTACCTTTGATGAAAAATGAGAAAGCCATACTGACCATAAAACCATAATCAACCTAAACACAAACTATACTAATATTCTATCTACTAAATACTATGTCTAGGTATTAAAAAAATCATTATTGATTACAAATAAGTAAAAAAAATCATTATTGATTACAAATAAGTAACACGTATAATTTTAAATAGGAAATACTGTGATTAAATGGAAATACTATTATAGGTCAATACAAACTATACTGACACCCAGTATATTCAATACCATAGCTCTAAATAGTAGATACCTTAAAACATTTAAGAAAAGATACAATTTCAATGCAAAATGGGAATACCATGAATAAGTCGTAATAAAACCAAGCATTAATGTGAAGGACATGGATTGGTAGATGCCCGTGCAACAAACTGTGTCCAAAAAATATATTTTTAAGATGGTTAAATCACCTTCACACAATTAATCTTAAGCAAAATATGTCTATTAAAGTTTTTGGCGAACATAGGATTCTTGATGGCAAATTTGACGAGATGCTGTAAAGTACTCAGATTTGGTATATGACTATGTGTAAAAAGTTTTGTCTAATATAACTTTATGCACAATTATGCGGTCAACAATGTTCTTAATTAGAAAATTGTAGTGGAAATGTGAAATAAGCAGATTATACATGACCATGCATGTAATATCCTAGTTAAATAATTGTACTGTGTAATGTATGTATGCTCTATTTATGGTATCCTAGAGTAATTTAAGTGTTTAAATGTATTATTGATGTTATAATGGAGACCACGGATAGACCAGAGATAATTTTAGACTTGACTAGAAATTTCTCAGAAAATTTCTGAAAACTCTGAAAAGCTACAAAATGAGTCTAAATGAGTTTTAAAAACCCCAAAATGTGCTTTGGAGATTTAGTTGACATTTTTGAATGAACTCTACACGATTTCGGTGACATATAGTGATTTCTGAATTCAATCCGAAAACTCTTATGCGCAACTGAAAAAGTTACTGAATAATTTTGAAATAGAATAAAAAGTTGTCGAATTAGGACTGGAGTCCCTAAGAACTGAAACAGGTCAAAACAGAGGTTAGTTGAATAAAATTCGAGTAATCCAAAATTATTGGACTAAAATGCCCCTTTTTTAAAATAATGAATATTGAGGATTTTAAAGCCATTTGAAAATTTTTTAAGCATCCAATCAATAAGAATTGACCCTAATTCGAGTACTTCATGGTCAATTTGATGATAAGGCAGTTGCAGAATATTTTTGGGATTTAATTCGGTTAGTTAGTGAATTAAATGCATTAAAGGGCAATTTGGTCTTTTTGGTATTCATTAAAGGTCAATTTGGTCATTTTACATGGTTTGGTGGAAGGATGATTCATTAGAAGAGAACTAATAGGAAGGTGACATGTGGAATCCATTAAATGAGTATAAAAAAAGCATAAAGTAAGACATTTAACTTCATTCTTTAACATAATCGTGAGTGTTTGAGAGACAATAAATGTGAGAGATCAAAAACAAAAGTGAAAAGAAGAGAAGCAAGTATGAAGGTCGGCCAAGGAGAGAGGTAGAAGAGGGCTTCCATTGTTGAAGGGTTTTGATGGAGATTTGAAGAGATCTTGATCAAATAAAGGTGTTCAACAAATACCCAAAAGATTGGAGAAAAAAGTGGTAAGTTTCCTAGTTTAAATTTCTAATTTTTATGGGTTTTCTTGAGTGAGATGGATGTGTTTAAGTTTAATGTTTCTTTGTATGAAATTAGTTCAATACGACAAGAGAGGAACGTTAATGGAATTTTGTCTTAGGTTACTTTGAACCAGTCACATTGTTTTGGCCATAACTTGACCTACAAACCTCCAAATTGTTTGATTCAAATTGTAGATAAAATTAAGACATAGAAACAAAATTCTTTAGAAGAAATCTAAATCTAATTCTAGATTAATAATATTGGAAATCGGGATTGAAAAAGGTAGCTCGATATTGTCCTTGTGTTGAAGTAGCTTGTGATATTTGGTACACGTTTCATTATAAAAGTTAAAATGACATTCTTTTTAATAATCTGGAAACTAGAGACATATGGGAACAAATGTCTAGAAGACTTCAAAATCTAATTTGAACGTTTGCTGTATGAAAATTACGAAACAAGTGGAGGTATGGATTTTATACATAGGTCATAACCGTGACTCATCATGCTTGATTGTGATATGGTGAATTAAATAGGGTGAGATTGTGTTTTGAAGAAATTTGTAAGTTAGAATGGGTTAATATGGTATTTAAGTGACTTTTGAAGTTACATTTGGAAACGAAGAACAATAGGCTAGCTTACGATAGTAAGTAGAAATATGATTAGCGTAAGTGTTAAGCAATTAAATACTAATATTGAATTTAGTTAAACCGAATTATAGTTTTAATGTCTTAGTTCAGAATTTAGAAATAAATGCCTAAGTGAAATGCGTTTTGTATAGGTAAAGGAGAGGCATCGAATGCATAGGTGTTCTTGGCGATAAGTTTGTGAAGTTGTGAGTGTATTTTAATTGTTTTATATGATCGAATTCCTTGCAAAAGAATTGATGCCATTTGAATGTTCTTTAAATAGAATTTATGCAATTGGTTTTCGTGAAATGAATATTTATGTTGAGTTTTACATGAATAAGTGTTGGCCCTGTGTCTCGGTTCTTATTTCGTGATGACAAGGGGCCAAAATTGGGGAACTTTTGGAAAATAATAGTAAAAATAAAAATCAAATAAAATAAACATAAGTCATGGTTGGGAGTAAAAACAAATGCACAAAAAAATAAATAAAATAAAAAAAGAAGTGAGAATTGTCACGGCTGTGCATTTAAAAAAGTCATAGCTGTAAGCATAAATATACAAACAATTAAATAAAATAAAATAAAGAAGTTAGAATTGTCACAACTGTGCATTTGAAAAAGTCACAGTCATAAGAGGGGAATCGAGGTCGTGCTTGTGCATGATCGCGAGCTTCTAGCTAAAATGCCATTTGCACGATTGTGCAATTCAATAAACAGTGCAGCTTTTGCACACCCACTTCTAATCTTCATAACTTTCAATCTCAAAGTTTAAAAATTATAAACTTGATGTTGTTAGAAAGCTAAGAGAAAGAGCTACAACTTTCATAAAGAAAATTTTATCTAATTCTGGATAGATGATTACAGTTTATTCATTGAAATTTCAAAATACATTTTTATCCCCTTTTTCTCTCTACTATTAATATACATTCTTACAAAAACAAAAGACCTGAATCCAATAAACACAATCCATACACATAAGACTCCTAACAGGACAAACTCCCAACCCAATAATTTAGTTAAGAAGAATTTATCAAAAAACCTTACAATAGCATACCATTTCATTTCCATTCACCAATTACAACCCAACAAAGAAGAAAATTCTACACATGTATAAAAGAGAAATTCTTCATCTCTTACTGTCATTTCTCAAACAAAACATAATTTTATTTCTTAATCAACGCAGTGTTTATACATAACTTTAATTACATATTAAAAGTCAAAACAGTAGCATAATACAAAAAAATACAATCATGAATGCATGATTTCAAAGCTACCTACGTATTTGAACTAATTTAGTTACAAAACCGAAGTTTGCAAGGTTCAATGATCTGCTTTGTCTGTACCTGAAGAGTGGAAAATGATGGGGTGAGCTGGGAAGCTCAGTGGCTAATGCTTTTATAGCCATTGGTACACACACAACCAAGCATATATATATATATACACCAATCCAGTTCACAGAACACTTAATTTAAATTACAGTCACATAATCTATATCGTATAATTTACAATCATCAACACAAAGCATTCAATTATAAATCATGTTCAGCAAATCACAACAAATTTCACAACAATATGGCTCGAGAGAATCCCATAAAATAGAATGGTGAAATCGAAGTTTAGGTCGAGAGAAGGCTTTAGCTCAATGTGCATATGATAAACAAAATGGTATCTTTTTAACTCACACAAGTAAATTTCCAATGCTTACATATTTCATATCATATTTATATTTTCATGCTTCTTGAAGTTTTTTTTGTTTTTCATCAATACAAAATGCAATATCTCTCAAAGTAAACATAATATCAAATTTACAGAACATTTTTCCCACATTCACAATAATTCAAGACAAGCAATTTAGCATACGTACAAGCAAATAGTTTAGCTCATCATCACAATAACTATAAACATACTACCCACCAATTTACTTGTGGCTCCAAGATCAAGTTTGTCTTTCCTTTTGTTCTTGCCTTCGACTTTCTTGGTTCCCTTCAAACAAATATATTTTTCATTCAAATAGCATACACGAATAGAACTTCCATAAAGCTATATTATCCAAAAATAAGCTTAGTCTTAATCTACTTTTAGTTTATTTAAGCTAGAAGAACTAAGATCTAGTTAAAAGTTCATGAAAATATAAGAACATAAATCTCTTGTTCCTCTTCTTTCTCTCTTCATTTTCAACACATAAAAACCTAGTTTCTCTTATTTCTTCTTCTATCAAAGCAAGAAAATAGATAAAGGGTTACCTAAAACTCAGCTAACCTTCTTCTTCCACTTCTTATCTCTTTTATCTTTCTTTCCTTCTTCTTCTTTTCTGGTTAGGTTTTTGCTTCTCTTCTTCTACTTCTTTCAACATTTTTCTTCTCTTTTTCTTTCTTATTTTACATGACTCTCTCTTTTTCCCTAACTTGTCAAACACGTCTCTCCCTTTTCTCTTATTGTTACACGACTCTCTTCCTCTTTCTCTAGTTTTTTGTAGGTTCTTCTTTTCTTTCTTTCTCAAACTCTTGAACACGTCTCTTTCTTTTTTTCACTGACACACCTTTCATTTGTTCTTCTCTTATTAATCTAAAACAAACTCTAATCTTCCAAACCTACCCTTCCATATTTACTCTAACACCTTCTAACTCCTCAACCTAATTCTAACACTTCCATTTAATCTATACAACCATATGTAATTAAAAATATTCATAAATAAACTCCATAAATTTCTAATTCAAGAATTCTGATTTTTTTACTCATTACTAAACGCCAACAAATTCTCATTTAATAATTCTAATTTTCAAGAAAATTTTGGGGTCCAACAATAAGATATTATAAGAGAATATTGCTAATATACGTGTATGCTTTAGCAATATATGAGTTTTAATTTGAAAGCCAAATTTTGTATGATTGGGAGATAAATTGAAATAATTCAATTATGAATCCTCCCATACTTGATTTAGAAAATAAGATGAGTCTTAAAGGTAAGAGTTATTATACTGGTATATTTATAGCAGTTAACCTCTTACGGGTAAGCAATGTAGAACTAGCTCCGTGACTTATTACAGATGTAACATCCCATTACCTTTGGGAGGTTAGAATAGTAAATATGAGTGATTAATGAGAGCTTAAAAATGCATTTTTCACACTCATCCATAATATGACATATGCATATAAGTGAATAGTGAAATGTTGCTCATTAAAATGATTGTACATGCATTCATTGTCATTCCAGGTATAATTGATTTGTAAATGTGGTTTTGTGGAGAATTGTGGTTTTTATATATTGAAAAATTGATTTGGGGAGTGTATTTAGTGATTTAGAATTTTTGGAGATTTTTAGAAAATTTCTGAAAATTTGGGTAAATTTTGGACTAGGAAAAATGCCAAGTGGCAAGACAATTGACAAATAGCAGTAGAAATAAATGACAAATGACAATGAAAATTTTTATATAGGATTTTCAGACTTAATGACTTATGTCATTGAAATTTGAGAGAAAATTGGATTAGAAATTAAAGTCAAATAGACTAGTTATTTAAGGACGGACAAATGGAGCCATAAGAAATTGACATGTGGCAAGTGACATGTGTCACTTGCCACATCACTTATAACCCACGATTGTTTTGTTAAAAGACTACACTTTACATTGTTCTTTTTTTTTTCATTTCGTCTTGCTCTCTTCGTTCTTCATCTTCTCCATTTTTTCTCTCCACCTACGAAACTCCTACTAACCTCCATCATGTTGATTTTTGGCCATAATATCATATTAGTCACTTAAATAACTTGCTACCTTCTTCTTGCTACTAAAAGATCCAACCTAGTCTACCTTCGAAGTTGATGAACATGGGATGCTTGTGAGCTAGGGTTGAGTGAGATTTGAAGAGTTTGGAGCCAAACCTAGTAAGTTATGCTTTAAATGTCATGGGTCTGGTTAATTTAAGCTAGATTGATGAGTAAATTGAAAATGGATGACTTGGTTATGCAAGGTTTATGTATGTGTCGTGAGTGATGAAAAATATATGTACATGTCTTGTTCTTGGGTATGTAGGATGGGTAATAATTCATGTATTGGTATAGAAATGTTTTGAGGTTGAATGATCATCAAAGTGGTGTTTGGATGAGTGTAGAAAATTGCTTATAAATGGGTAAATATATATACTCTGTTTTTTGGTTAATGATTAATTATAGATCATAATTTGATTGTAAGTGATTTATTGAGTTGAATTGGGTAGATAATGATTAGGAAATGAAATGGAAGAGATAATCTAGGTATTAGATGAGTTATATGTAAATGTTGAAAGTTTGAAAATCTAGAAAATGTTAGCAGAAAGATTTCCACTAATATACTTTTGTGTTTTAGCCATAACTTCTTCTATAGTTGTTCAATTGAGATGATTCTTAATTTTAATTAAATTAGAGATATATGGATATCTTTTTCATGGAGAAACCAAATTTTAATTCTATATTTAAGAGTCTAAAAAATTGACATGAAGTCTGAGAATTTCTGGGAATGAATAGTAAGAGAGTTCAAATTTTGATCTAAAACTTCCATGAATTTACTGTACTGATCTCGATAGATTTTGACAAAATGGTCTGCATGAAAGTTGTAGATATTGCTTTTAAATTTCCATTGATATAAAATTTGGAATTTTTGTAGTTTTGGATCAAAAGGTATGGAGGTTTGAAGTAGAGATTTTGGTAAACAAGAAGAAGAATTGCATGATAGTGACTTTGAAGTTTTCAGGGGTGTTGAACATCTGATGGTTTTTTGACAATATATTTTGTTCCGACCTCCAAATGAGATGATCTTTAATTTGAATAAACTAGAGACATAGGGCTACAAATTATCTGAAGAAATAAAATTCTGAATCTGATTCTAAGATTGTTAATTTTTGGAAGGAAGTTATGCATAGTACATTGTTTTTGAATATGAACAGCCTGAAAATGTTTGAGGCACATATTCCAAATTACTGAATCAAATTGAGTGATTTTGGTGTCAATAGAAACATAAGACATAGAGGAACACTTTTCTAGAAGACAGTATGAGCAAATTACATCATTTTCACCTTCTAATTGAACATGAACAGTAGACCTAAATGTGTGTTTTAGAAAAATCTGAAATGATTCAATGAGAAATGAATTGTGAATTTAATGTTGTTAGTGAGGCATAAACCT
>JANQBM010000006.1:14721471-14747748 GCA_025594535.1 Erythroxylum domingense
TAAATGGATCAAGATCCTGTAATGTTATTGAATGGTTTTGCCTCATGCACTTATACATCTACCAAATGCATCAGACATTTTTGGGTTCGTGGCAACTCCAAGAAGAAACGTTTGTATAAGTACCCTTCACTAGAAGCGAGGCCATGCAAGTGAGCGCTCTTGAGAATTATTTTAGTTTTTCGTAAATTGCCCCGGCACAAATTAAGGAATAGGTTTCTAAAGTTGGCTTAATCCCTTTAATTGCAATGGCGGAGACTCATGGCCAGGACAACGTGGGACCCACCCCATTCTTCATTCAAAATGTACCTAAGATTCTTATGGTCTGTTTGCCACCCCATTCATGATATGGTAACAGATATTCTATTCTTACTGTTCTATTCCTCCTCTTCCTAAGCTTATTCATCCGTTTTGGGCACAGGAAGAATAGACTTATAGGATACGATGATCTGCCCCTTATCATATAATGATTTTTCCCTGTTCCATAAACAGAAAACTACCGCATCTGTCATATTCATACTCTCGCATGGCTGTCATATTCATACTCTCGCTGCTGTCATGGGTAGTCAATAATGTCTTACTTAAGATGAACGTTGACCCCTAGACTACTCACTGCATTCCACCATTAATCTTATTTACACGCAATCACACGCGCCGCCACACACACATATGTATACTATCTCTTACCAACTCATTTAAATTTATAAATTTTTAAAAACATCGAAATTAATTTTATTTTATTTTAATATTTGAATTCTTATTTTATATTAAATGCAATTTCAAATTAATTTTATCAGTACGTTTAAATTATTTAATTAATTTTTTTCCTCACTCTTTTTTTTTAATAATCACTTCTTAACCGAATATATAACCCAACCCAACCCAACCCAGCCACCAGCCATCGCTGTGTCGAGAATTCAAAGGTGGATCCAAGGAAGAAGCTGTCGAACAAAAAGATGAGAGTGAGCATTGTGGATGAGGAGGAGCAAACATCAGCGTTTTGAGTGTGGGCTGGCTAATGGGACAAGGGAGGAATGTGAAGTTAAAGGTGAAAGATAATAGATGGGTGACGGTGTTGGTGTCGCTGGCCGTGGTAGATAAGACAATGAGAGTTCTGGGTTTAGGATCCAAATGATGAGAATTATAGTAGTGATGTTTATTATAAAAAAGATGGTTGGTGAGGGAGTTTGCTTCTACTTAATTATTATGTTAAATTCTTGGATGTGCGCGTAAAGGTGGTTGATTTGGTTAAAAGTTATCCTCGTTATTTATGAATTCAAATATTGGATGTTTGTTTGCAATGTCCTAAAAGTAAAACTACGGTCTAAAAGAATGGAACTTTTTTCCTTTCCTGTTTAATTGTTGAAAAATGGTTTAGTCAAACAGAAGTTAGGACAATAATATAGCAGTAAAAAAAATTGATGGGTTTCTACTTTCCTTAAGGTATCCTTTACGAATGGTTGGTAATTCTAATGAGTATGCAAATCATATAGTTATGTGTATGCTTGTACTTGGATTTGCCTTCCTTAAAAATAATCGCAAAAAGGTCAAATAATAGTCAAACATTTTATCAAAATTTAATATAAATCTTAACGTTTTAGCCCTTTAGAAAGAACCTAAAATTTCTCAAACATTCACGTTATTTTTACTTTTTCTTGTTTGCGATTGTAGTTTTTTTGCAGGTATGGAGCGATGTGTTCCGTGTGGTATAACTTAGCTGCTTCGCGTTTGGGTTTTTGCCATTATAAGGGGACACAACGGCGCATGATTGAAATGTTGTAAATAGTTTTATTATAATTAATCAATTACCTTTTTTTTAACAAAAAAAACCCTATTTTATTATATTTAAAAAGAGCATACCTTTAAAAATTGAGTTGTTAATTATTACTATTAGTGTCCCAGTTATTTGATAACGAACTCAAGAAGGACAAAGCTTAAAGCTCATCTTTAAGAATGATATTCATTATAATAAGTTTGTTAAATATATCTTAGAAATCACGTAGATGCTCCGAAACTGATTTCCCAATTTTCCATTTTAAGTTCACAATCCTCTTAATCAAAATGATCTTGTTATGTGCAATATTCCTTTTATATAAACCTTTTAACTTCTTTCATCACTCAAAATGATCTATTTTTTCATATACATGGTTGAATGTGCTAACATAAATCCATTGTTTAATAGCGCTCAAAGTTTTCTGCTTCATTTTTTCTTATTCTTTATCTGACATCTTTTCAATTTTTAAAGGAATATCATCTTTCAAACTTTTGTTTACATCAATAGAATCAAACAAATCCTTACAGTACAGAAGGTTCTTCATCATAGGCTTTCATATCGAGCAATTTGATGATATTAATTTGACCTTAGAGCTATTTTCATCTTCCATTATGATGACTTTGATAACACTTGTTAGGAGACAAACAACTATCAACTTTCTAAAAGATCAATCAAATATCAATAACAAGAAAGAACTCTTTAAGATACAACAACAAAATAAAATGAGAATAAGAAACTTTAGACGATGAAACAAATATAAAAATTTACGTGAAAATCCTCTAATATATAGCGAAAAATTATGGAACAAACCTATAAATAAATCTACTAATTAAGCTCAATATGGATTTACAGAAAATTTTGATTTCTCACTCCCCCAATGACAAGTTGTCTCATAAAGTTTCAAGATTAAAATCAAAATTGATATCACAATCAACACTCAAATAAATCCAAAAAATCAAATATGAATGAGAATACGACCTTTTTTATCCTCTCTCTGTTTTTCCTTATTTTTGAGTGTTTCGGTCACACTTACACTAAAAACCTGTCTTTTTCTCCTTTATATAATGAAATTAATTTTTCTACTACTTACACAACTATATAAGTAATTTTGTATTTTTCCATCGCCTCAATCACAAATATATGTAATTACAGAGAGTTACACAGTTGTGTATCTTCACACGGGGTAAGTTCATGGGCGTGTACAAGACCGTATATATCTTCCCCTCTACATACTTTTTTCATACATTTATAGAGACTTATATAATTGATCTACAGAATCATACAAGTCAAGAAATGGGTGTATAGGACTTTAGACGATGGTCTATCTCCCTAAAAGAGATTTTTCCATTCTGTCTGTACTTATTCGTTATTCCCACTAACGGTAAAAGCATCTTCGAACATTGAAATTCTCAAATTAAAACTAGACACACAAAAAATATTTTATAATATATAGCCATTTTGTCCTATCTTTGTTTCAAGTTTTCAGAAAGTGGCCTTAAATTCTCTGTCCCATTTATCCTGTATTTACCCTGTCTCATTCAATCTCAGTCATTTATTTATGTGAGACCCACATAAATAAATGACTGAGATTGAATAGGACACGGTAGATACAAAATAAATGGGACAGCAAATCACGTCATCCAGAAAGGGATGTGCCGCCCTAAAAAGAACTACGTTTTCTTTTCATAGCACGTACGAAAAGTAGGTGATCTTGCCCATTTAACTTAAAATATTTACGTTTTGGGATAATTCACTAAACTATATAACTATTTATAGCAGCGGTACTCACCTTTGCGACTCAAGAATGTTTTTGCTTGGGGTACTGGAAGTATTTCATGCAAATGACCAATGATTAATTACGTGCACTCTATTATTAATTACTTGCAAAACTTACAAGATCCTTACAAAATAATTACTGAACATGAACAATCTAATAATTGATTGAAATGTGAAAAGTGTTTAAATTATAATGACATGATAATTACATATTCTATAATATATTAAATAAGGGTGAATGACCTGATTTTCTTGATTCCATTAAAAATTCTTATATTTTAAAGTTATTAAAATAAATTTCTATGATTATTCTAGAAAGAAATGCACTTCTGATTGTTAAGTTTTTAAATTAAAAATATTCAAAGACTTATGTGACAAACTTTTGTCAGATGTACAATCATCTCATAAAAAGGGTGATTGAAAGTTAAGAAACGACATATATATTATGTATTAAAAAATTAATTTTATTGATTTTACTAATTTATTAGTTTAGCGCGTGCACACATATATATAATTACGTATATCAAAAATATTATTTAATAAGCAATATTGATTTATTTTTATTAATAATTACTAATATATTAATTTATTATATTTATCTAATAATATGCAGTATTTTAATATTCTAATAAATTAGTTATCGCATTTAATTTTTACTTGTTATGTAATAATATTGATTATAAAATTCTTATTATTTTATTAATTTATCATGTTTACATATCGCTTCCTATATTAAAGAATAAAAATATTTAACACGTAATGTTAATTCATTTTATTAATAATTGATAATTAATATAATTTATTAAAAAATTAATAATATACTTATTAGTTTAATATGATAATAAATTAAGTATTTCATTTAATCTTTATTTATTACACAACGATATTAGTAAATAAGACAATCAATTTAATAGTAAAATTTTATTCAAACGATAAATCAATTGAATGTCGTTGATCAATTAAAAAAATTGAGTACTCAATTAGTTAAAATAAAATTTTGGATGCTCAATATTAAATTTCAAGCACTTAAAAAACCATTTTATCCTTTTGTGAATAAAAACTTGTATCGTAATTATTTAAGGGGAGATCACAAGAGTCCCTTAGCTTAGAAGTTCATTTTATTGTTTATGCAAAAGTAAAGTATCTCCTTCTCAGCAAGCATATGGAGGAGTGTCCAAGAAATATACCATCTCTAAAAAAACCCATCTAAACTTTGCATAATTTATTAGATCAATGCTGGAGGACAAAGCAATAACAAAAGGTGACTATGAAGTATATGTGATAAGCTTGGGATCGTGTATGTATAAGATATGGGAGGAGAGAAACTCAAGATGCTTCATATGTGTTATTAATTCCAAAGGACAAGGTAGATAATGATGTAATTCACTGAACAAGAAAACAATTGGCATGCATTAACAAAAAAGTAGGAAAAAGTTGAAAAGAATTTAAGATTAAAGTGATTCTAGTATAGAACATTGCAATATACAGTGATTAATAATTGAAGTGTATGGATTGATCAGTTTCTCTTAAGGCATATGTTTGGTGTGTTGTGCTTCCTAGGTCAAGCTGGGAGTGGAATTAAGTGTTAATGGTTTGAGTTGTATAAAGAGCAACCAGCTTAGGTTAGTGTATTCCATTATTTATAGTTGAAATTATTTTTCACTAAAAGTTAAAGTGTCTCCCTCTATCAACTGTTAATCATGACATGAGATATTATACGTGTCCATCGACTTGCCTTATCAGCACCAAACTAGTGTTATATGTCACTGAGATAAAGGTCCTGTTTGGCAATCAGTGGATTACATTAGTTGTTAGCTGATTCTATCAGCGGTTAGTTGATAGCGGATTATATCGACTGATTTGACCAGCGAATAACATCAGTTGTTTATTAAAGATGTTCGGCAAAATTAGTGTTGATTGTAAAACCAATTACTTGTTTTACGCTAAAAATCGCAAATATACAGGTCGTTACTTGTAATAAAAAGCAGATATCATCCCACAAAGATTGTGCTTAGGCACCACTTAATTTAGGTTGTGCTTTGTTTAAGACTCAAATTTGAATAATAACTGAAAAGTAAACTAAATCTAAACAAACTAGCAACAATTGAATAATGCAATAACGGAAATTCGAAAAAAGAATTAATCAAGTTATGGGAGAGAGGATTTTACCTATCATTAATGCTAATATAGTCTTTTATGTGTTTATGGGATGTCAATTCTAGATGATCGTAGGGTTGATTACTCTTTCTCTCGAGTTATAATCATTCCCTAAATTATAAACCCTAATCGAATTATGAACCTTGCATTCTCTTGATTCACAAATTATCCACAATTCTAATTAGTTCTAAAGTTCTCTAATAAACAATCAGGTCTTGTATGAGATCTCTCTCTATAAAATTACCGACTAGATTGATTAAGTGGTCAATTAGATTGCCTAACTCTCATTAATCTAATCAAATCATTTTTATTTGATTCACCCTCTCGGTTTGTTACTGAAATATGCAAATACATCAATCAATTACAACACCCAACTCAAGTAAACACAAATCAACTAGATTAACATTAAAGATAAGCAAAATCCCGAAGGTAAAGTTAAAACATCATCAACAACTCAAAATCTATAATCATACAACTCATCTCAATCTTACACATTTAAACAAATAAAAAAGTAAATGGGGGAGGAAATGAAACTTAGGTTGGATGATTTGGGAGAGTTGTGGCATAGCAAGATTAGCTATTCTGGGAACCTTTGGCATCGAAACCCTCGTCTTCTTCCTCTTTTTCTTTTCTCTATCTCTTTTTCTCTCTCTTTTGTTCCAAATGTAGGCAGAATGTAAACTCCCTCTATGGTTCCATCATAATCCTTTTATAGTCTTTATCAATTAAGGTAACCCTAGTGTCTTTTCGGGGTTCAAAATGTCCAAAATGTCCTTCGAAAAATCGAATCTGAAAGTGACTTCGCGTCTGCCTATGCGCAGGTCATGATTGTGGCCGTGGTCGATTTATCTGCTCTCTATCACGATCGTGGCAGATTTCCCATGATCATAGCCCTATGCTTGAGCTTTTGCTTGGATCGTGGGCCTATGTTAGTGCTTCTGTCACGATCGTGGCAGATTCCCCACGATCGTGGCCATATGTTTTGGTCCGATTCTCCTCTGAAATTCTTTCGAATACCCTGAAACACTAACCAATTCATCACGACACCTCATATATATAAGATTTAAGCTCAAACACATGTTCTCAACCAAATAACACTTAAAACACAAATATTTATGAACTAACACAATTCTTAACCTAAACATATACTAAACAATCAAATTAACCACTAAACAAATATCAAATTACCTATAAAATATAATGCAATCTACACCTATCAACATCGCCACACTTAAACTTTTGCTTGTCCTCAAGCAAAGATCAAATACAACCAATAAGATTATATCACTTCATTTTCACAAAGATTAAAGTATGCAATCCCTCAAACTTTGGCCAACTCACGTGTCCAGCTACTACACACATTATGACTAATTTTTATTGGTGCACATAAGCAAACTCAACCTATGAAACCATCACTCAAAGATAAGTATAAATTCACAATGGACCTTCCTTACGAATTTTACTCATTTCTCTTAAGTGTTTGATGGTCAGTGTTTTGCTCAAACTTCCTGTAGGAAACCACACTATCATAGGCTTGCTAATACACTAATTCTTCTCCACAATGATTACATACTAGGATAAATCAAAAAGGCTTTGTTTCGAGTTGTAATGTGACTAGGTTAAAGTGGTTTAAACAAGTTTTAGGGGTTTATCATAAGCATTTTTAAACTACTAAGTGTACAAAGGGATGAAACAGATAAACTTATAAGATATGAAAATAGATAAGACTACTTCTCCGCACTTATTAAAGCTACTACATGTTATTCCTTTTTCCCTTGTTTTCTTTTTTTATTTGATTTTGTTCTTTTCTCTTTTTTTCTTCCTTCTTTTTTTTCATAATAAAGAAACAATGAATAGAAAATAACAATGATATGCAATATGCTCTTAACTTGTGATTCCACACTAAAGTATCACTTAACACTTTATTAACCTGTGACAATGGGGTTAGCAAGATAATAAAAGGGTGGGTCATTTAAGTTAAAGGTTAAAGCAAGAAGGCCTTAATCATTTCTATGTAGCGTGCATCCAGTAGATTTAAACCAATTCAAAGCAAGTTCTGAAGGTAATTACCAAAGGAAGCATTACACAAACAAGGAAATGAAATGACTATAGAATGGAGTCATAAATGCTTTATTCCTCACGTAGGCTCAAATGAAAATCCATTATGCTTCTATACATTACCTTATTGTTCAAGTGTCAAGTTCTGAGTAAGCTTATATGGCTAATTACTTTCAACACTCTACATGGTTCACTCTTCGTTCAAGTAGCCTAATTTAAGTTCATGCATGCATTTAATCTCATTCCAACTAGCATGATAAAATCTCATGGCAACATATTTATCACAAAGATTCAAATGTAAGGGACATGACACACCTAATACTAACAACCTAACATGCATCCTAAATGAGATGCAAAAATGCAAACATAAATGCAAAGACTACCTCCCCACAATTGAACAGAACATTATCCTCAATATGCAAAAGAGAACATCTAAAACCACCAAAAAACATCACACAAAAAATACGAAACACAAAAAGAATAATAGAAAAGATTAAAGGTAAGATGGGCTTATGGTGATGGTGCCGATGGAAACAGCACATTTTTCCTCCCATCTTTTGGTCCTCCAACAAGCTATGATGCATAATAAGTCTTCAAGTAACCTTAAAATGTATCATTGGAGACCTAAACAACAAGAGAATGAAGTGCAAAACTAGTTAAACCAAACTATATAGTATCAAATCAAAACAGCTCCACACTAACACAAAGATAAACAAACAAAAGATAGACATGCTAAGTTAAGGTCATTAGCTTGACTGTTCCATGTGAAGTCATAAAAGAGTGAGTGAAAGGTAAGAAAGTACTTCCCTTTCTTGTGAGAATGACGCTCCAAAGTAAAGCTTGCATTTATGCCCATTAAACTTAAAAGTTTCACCCTTTTCATTTTCTAACTCTAACTCTCCACGAGGAAACACTTGACTAACCTTAAATGGGCCACTCCATCTCAACTTGAGCTTTCGGAGAAATAAATGAAGTTGTGAATTGAATAAAAACACTAAATTGCCACTCTTGAATTCCTTCTTCTTAATATGGCCATTATGCCACTTCTTATCCCTTTCTTTATACAACTTAGCATTTTCATATGCATCATATCTTAATTATTCCAATTCATCAAGTTGTAACAATCTATTTTCTCTACCAGGTTTCAATCCATGTTCAATTTTCTAATTGCCCAATAGTCTTTATGCTCTAACTCCAATGGTAAATGGCAAGCCTTTCCATACACAAGTCGATATGGTGTTCTGCCTATGGAAGTTTTGAAAGCTATCATGTAAGCCCACAATGCATCATTCAACTTCAAAGCCTAATCTTTACTTGAAGTGCTCACTACCTTCTCCAAAATATTTTTCAACTCTCTATTCGCCACCTCCACTTGGCCACTTGTTTGTGGATGGTAGGGGTTTACCCCTCTATGATGAACATTATATCTTCTCAAAAGAGCCTCAAATGATTTGTTGCAAAAGTGGCTTCCTCTATCGCTAATGATAGCTTAAGGCACCCCAAATCCAATAAAGATCTTTTTGATGAATTGTTGCCTACTTTGCCATCATTTGTTAGAGTAGCTATTGCTTCGACCCACCTAGACACATAATCAACTCCAATAAGAGTTATCTAGGGAAGATGGTGGTCCTATGAAATCTAAGCCTCACACATCAAATATCTCCATTTTCATGATGTTTGAAAGTGGCATCTCATCCCTCTTCGAAATATTACCCACTCTTTGGCACCTATCACAACGTAATACAAAATCATGGGCGTCCTTGAACAAGTTTGGCCAATAGAATTCACACTCCAAAATGTGAACAACCATCTTGTTCACTCTATAGTGTTCGACATAAACTGAACTATGACACTTGTTCAAAACTTTAGGCATTTCATCTTCAGGGATACACTTGTGAATCAAACTATCAGCATATAGTTTATATAACACAGGTTTATCCCAAATATAGCAAGAACATTGAAATAAGAACCTCTTCCTTTATTGATGCGAGAGATTAGGGGAAAAAATACCACCTGAGAGATAATTGGCAAAATCTACAAACCAAGGAAGAAAGCGATTTTCTACCATCATTAAAACCTCGTTAGGAAAACGCTCTTCAATTTTCTCTTGTTCTTTATTTTGTTCCCCTTTAAGCTTTAATAGGTGGTCTGCCACAACATTTTCTGCTCCTTTCTTATCTTTAATCTCAATGTTTAATTCTTGAAGTAAAAGCACCTATCAGATGAGCCTAGCCTTGGCATCCTTCTTTGAAAAAAGATAACGCAATGTCGCATGATCTGTAAAAACAATAACTTGTGAGCTTAAAAGGTAAGAATGGAAATTTTCACATGTAAATACCACTGCAAGCAACTCCTTCTCAGTGGTGGTGTAGTTCAATTGTGCTCTTGTCAAGGTTTTGTTGGCGTAGTAAATTATATGTAACTTTTTCTCCTTCCGCTATCTAAGTACACAGCTAATGACATGGTTGCTTGCATCACACATGATCTCGAAGGGAATTGACCAATCTGGTATCCTCAAAATAAGTGTTGTTGTAAGTGCCATCTTTATCCTATGAAATGCATGTAAACAATCATTATCAAAAAAAAATTGTACATCTTTAACGAACAGGTTAGTTAATGGTCTAGCAATAAGAGAAAAATCCTTAATGAACTATCTGTAGAACCCTACATGACCAAGGAATGCTCGGATGCCCTTGATTTTGGTAGGAGGTGGGAGCTTTTCAATTACTCCAGTCTTAGCTCGATCTACCTCAATCCCCTTGCATAAGATCTTATGGCCCAAAACAATTCCCTCTTGGACTATGAAATGACAATTTTCCCAGTTCAATACTAAATGAGACTCCTCATATCTTTGTAACACTCTATCCAAAATACACAAACAATGATCAAAAGAGTCTCCAAAAATAGAGAAGTCATCCATAAATTCCTCCATGAAGTCCTCATTCATATATGAAAAGATGGCCATCATGCACCTTTGGAATGTGGCTGGTACATTGCATAGGCTAAAAGACATCCTCTTGTAAGCAAAAGTCCCATAAGGACAAGTAAAAGTGGTTTTCTTTTGGTCTTGTGGGTATAAGAACACTTGATTGTATCCTGAATATCCATAAAAAACTAATAAAAAGTATGGCCAGCCACCCTCTCAATCATTTGGTCCACAAAAGGTAATGGGAAATGGTCTTTCTTGGTGACCAAATTAAGCTTTCTATAGTCAATGCATACTCTCCAACTTGTAATGGTCTTAGTGGAAATCTGTTAACCTTTTTCATTCTCCATCACTATCATACCTCCCTTTTTAGGCACATATTGTACCAGACTCACCCACTCACTATCTAAAATTAGGTATATAATACCTGTATCTAAAAGCTTTACTACTTCCTTCTTCACAAACTCATGTATGTTTGGATTTAACCTTCTTTGCCTCTTCCTCACAGTCTTTCATCCTTTTTCTAGGTTAATCCTATACATCACCACAATGGGGTTAATCCCCCTAATATCAAAAATTTGCCACCCCATGGCTCTCATCCTTTTTTTAATGGTCTCTACCACTTTCTTTTCTTGCTCAACGTTGAATTGGTTGGAAATGATGATGGGTAATGTGTGGTCCTTAGCTAAAAATTTGTATCTCAGGTGAGAAGGTAAGGGTTTTAGTTCTACAATGGGAGGCTTTACAATGGAAGGTGATATGGGTGCATCCTCTCTCTCTAACTTCTGTTGCTCACCCTCCTTACTCAATTCCCTTTCACTCACAATATCATCCTTATGTACTTCAATAATTTTCTCAATTTCCTTTTCACTTTCCTTTTCAACCTCTTTCATACATTCATCCACAACATCAATCTTCATACAAGCACTTCCATCCACCGATTTCTTCAAAGATTTAGTCGTACTGAATTCAACTTGCTTATCACCAATTCTTAAAACCAATTTCCCTTCATGCACATCAACTAATGCCCTACCAGTATTCATAAAGGACCTACCCAAAATCAATGGACAATTCCTATTTTCTTCAAAATCTAACACAACAAAATCAACATGAATTATAAATTTAGCCATTTTTACCATAATGTCTTCTACTACCCCAAATGGTCTTTTGATGGATTAATTCGCAAGTTGGATATGTATAGATATTGGTTTGATGTCTCCTAGCCCCAATTTCCTGGAAATAGATAAAGGAATCAAATTAATACTTGCACCTAAATCACATAAGCATTTAGAAAATTCAAAATCAGCAACAACACATAGAATAGTAAAACTCCTTGGATCTTGTAGTTTTGAAGGCATTGTGTTTGTGATGATCTAACTATAATTCTTTGTTAAGGTCATCATCTGATTGTCCTCCCAAATGCATTTGTGTGTCAATATGTTCTTGAGAAACTTTGCATAGGCATACACTCAAATGCCTCTACCAAAGACAATTTAATCTGAAGTTTTTTTAACTTCTCCAAAAGTTTAGAGAATTAAATGTCGACTTGATGTTGCTCACCCTTTGCAGATATGGAATCTTAGGCTGTTAGGGTGGTGGTGGTACATATGCCTTCCTTTCTTTTTTTTTTTCCACATTTTCCTTTTGTTAGCTATCTTTTTGAGCACTTGGCTCCTCCAGTTGCTTGTCACTCCTAAGTGTATTCGCCTTGAGTTATTCCTTTGGATTGACCTCAGTGTTGCTTGGTAAACTTCCTGCATTCCTAGAAGACAAAGCATTAGCAAGTTAACCTACTTGTACCTCCAAGTTATGGATTGATGAAGCGTGGTTCTTAACAATTTGGTCAAACTTTGCCTCAATTATCTTCTAACTCTCTTCTTGTATTCTTTGATCTTCCTCTTGGCTTGAGAACTTTGAACCCAATACATCCATTAACTTGTCCATTCTATTATCTAAAGATCCAAGTCGGTCTTGTTAAAATTTGAGAGTTCCTTATGTTCTCACTTGATTGCCTGCATTATTAGTACTCCACGAAAAATTTAGGTAGTTTTTCCACCCAGGATTATAAGTGTTAGAGTATGGATTATTACCTCGTTACGGATGGCCCAAGTAATTTACTTGTTCTATATCACTCGCTCCTAGTAAGAAACATTTAACTGTGCCATTGTTATCCTGTCCACATAATTCACATTACACTCTCATGGTCTTAATTGTGGATGAAGACTACTTGGTGAGGGTAGTAATATGTGCTTGTAAGACTATCATTGAGTTAAGTGGAATGATTCCTTTTTGCTCCTTGGACCCTTGTCTACTCCTTTCATTTAACTACATACAACTATTACTCGCCAACTCTTCCAAAAGATCATGAGCTGCATCAATGGTTGTCCTCATCAAAGACCCTCCTGTAGTTGCATCTATTGTTCCTCTCGTGCTCTGAGTCACACCATTGTAAAATGGTTGCAAAAGAAATTCCCTCGGAAGGTTGTGGTAGGGGCAACTCCTTTGTAATTCTTTGAATCTCTCCTAAGCTTCATACAACGACTCCCCATCACTTTGTTGAAAGTTCGTGATCTCTTTGATGATTCTTATTGTCTTAGTCAAAGGAAAGTACTTAGCCAAGAAAGTTTGAGCTACTTACTCCCAAGTAGTGATTTTGCTTTCAATATGTGAATTGTACCATGCCTTTGCTCGATCTCTTAAGGTAAAAGAAAAAAATCTCAACCTCACGACATCATCTAACATCTCATTAAACCTGAAGGTATCACAAATCTCCAAGAAATTTGTAAGATGGATGTTGGGATCTTCTTTGGACAGCCCATAAAACTGCACACTGCTCTTAAGTATATTAAGGAGTGCCGACTTGATCTCGAAATTATTGGCTTAAATCGCTGGCCTTATAACTCCTTGAGGACTGAAACCTGGGCTCATAAAGTCCATCAATATCCTCTGAACTCCTCCTAGCTCTCCTTCTTCTGTCATATTTCTTTGCATTTTTTCTTGGCGTCTAGCTCTTCTTAGCTCTCTTTCATGCCTTGTAATATCTGAAAGCTCTTCTTCGCTCAGCTCGTTAGATCTTATCATCTCTTTATGTTTATGCACCTGTAAAAACTCAAGGAAAAGTATCAAACATGCTTAAATCAAAGTCACCTAAACTAAACAAGATGCTAAACAAAACATCTTTGGAAACAACGATAAAAACTTGTTGATTGCAAAACTAGTTACTTGCTTTAAGCTAAAAACTGCAAGTATATAGGTATTTACTTGTAGTAAAAAGAAGATATTATCCCACAGAGATTGTGCTTAGGCACCACTTAATATAGGTTATGCTTTGTTTAAGACTTAAATTTGAATAATAATTGAAAAGTAAACTAAATCAAAAAAAACTAGCAACAATTGAATAATACAATAACGGAAATCCATAAAGAGAATCAATCAAATTATAGGAGAGGGGATTTTACTTATCATTAATGCTAATCTAGCCTTTTATGTGTTTATGGGGTGTTGGTTTTAGATGATCGTAGGGTTGATAACTCTCTTTTGAGTTATAATCATTCCTTAAATTATAAACCCTAATTGAATTATGAAACTTGCAATCTCTCGATTCACAAATTAGCCACAATTCTAATTAGTTCTAAAGCTCTCTAATAAACAGTCGAGTCTCACATGGGATCTCTCTCCATTAAATTACCGACTAGATTGATTAAGTGGTCAATTAGATCACCTAACTCTTGTTAATCCAATCTAATCATTTTTATTCGATTCAACCTCTCGGTTTGTTACCGAAATATGCAAATACATCAATCAATCACAACACCTAACTCAAGTAAACACAAATCAACTAGATTAACATTAAAGATAAGCAAAATCTCGAAGGTAAAGTTAGAACATCATCAATAACTCAAAATCCATAATCATACAACCCATCTAAATCTTACACATTTAAACGAATAAAAAAGTAAATGGGGCAGAAATGAAATTCAGGTTGGATGATTTGGAAGGGCTGTGACATTAGAAGATCACCTATTCTGGGAAGCTTCGGTGTCAAAACCCTCTTCTTCTTTTCTCTCTCTATTTTAGGTTTCCAAATGTAGGCAGAATGTAGACTCCTTTTAGGGTTCCATCATAATCCTTTTATTATCTTTACCAATTAAGGTAAACCTAGTGTTTTTTTGGGGGTTCGAAATGTTCCTCAAAAACTCGAATCTGAAAGTGACTCTGCGTCTGTCTGCGCGCAACCCATGATCGTGATCGATTTACTTGCTCTCTATCACAATCGTGGCCTATGCTTGAGCTTCAGTCACAATCATGGAATATTTTCCACGATCATAGGCCTATGTTAGTGCTTTTGTCACGATCATAACAAATTCCCCTCAATCGTGGCCATGTGTTTTTGCCCGATTCTTTTTCGGAACTCTTTCGAGTGCCTTGAAACACTAACAAACTCATCACAACACCTCATATATATACGATTTAAGCTCAAACACATGTTCTCACCCAAATAACACTTAAAACACAAATATTATGAACTAACACAATTCTTAACCTAAATGCACTAAATAATCAAATTAACCACTAAATACATATCAAATTACCTATAGAATATAATGCAATCTACACTGTTTAATATTAGTTTTTATGTGTAAAATGACTTCTAAGGCATAACTTAAAAAAATTATAAGGATATGAGTATTATATTTTAATACTTCTTTGAATATTTTCATAAGAATTAAAAATTTAGATATTTAATTGTACAAAAATTAAGTTTAATAGTAATAATAGTAATAGTAGTAGTAGTAGTAGTAGTAGTAGTAGTAGTAGTAGTAGTAGTAGTAGTAGTAGTAATATCATCATCATCATCATCATCATCATCATAATAATAGAGTTCTTCTTTTTTCTCTTTTCTCAATCTTAATATAATGATAAATACTTAGCATAGGCCCAAAATTAATAATTATTGAAAAAAAAGAAAGCTTTACCAATAATTACTTGAAAGTTGCATGCAACTTATAAGATTGGGAAGAGGCAACAAAAAAAAAAGAAATAGAGGCTTTTTCGTTCTTTGTGGGTATTCTTTAAAGGGCACAATATGTCATTTTTGGTCAATTAAAGGCCAAATGCTAATCCTCCTAAGCTTTATAAAAATCAGCTGAAATGATTTTTAAAATGCTTAGGAGCCAAGCCAATCAGCTGATTACCAAACACAATGGTTAGTTGTTTAACATGGTCAATAAGCTAAACACGGTCAATCAACTAATTTTTGGCTGATAACCATTCACCAAATGGGGCCAAAATATACAGCAATCAGTAGATGTAATACATACATTTATGAATTTTTAATGGTCTTAATTTTTAATTTTAAATCCTGAATCCATACTTTAACTCTTCTGACTATAAGAAACAAATCCTAAAATGTATAAAACTAGAGGCGTAGTTATTTCCCTATTCTATGGCTACTCTTTAACACTCGAGAACCTTGAGACTCAGAAAGAACACATTAATAGTCTTTTTCATGTCAAAGAGTATGGTGATTGATCTATTCTATATCTGATTAATCTATAGAGAATTTGTTATCAAATCTATTATTATTAGTTAAATAAAAAAAGATCAATAAAAAGGCAATTTACTTCATTAAATTATGGAAATACTGTAATTAAAATGAAAAAAAATAGTAAGACAAATGTTAAAGATTCGAGGTTCACGTCACTTACATAGATGTTTAATAATCACACACAATTAATTATCTATGTTAAAATGCATAAATTATTTATGTCCTTTGTTGATGCACACATGTATATTTAATTAAGTACTTACAACCTTTTGATGCGCAATTTAAGCTAATTAAATTCGTTAAGCAGAGTTATATATAATTATAACTAAAATGTAGAATACTGTCATTCTCTATCGTTAAATTATTTATTCTTGTAGTACAAAATTTTTATTTTTCTTATTAATTCTTCATACAATCCCTATGATTGAATCAATAGTGATCAATCACAAATCCAATATTATGAAGAAAGAGAATACATTCAACCAATCAAATATGCAAATCATCTTTAAATAATTTAAGAATCCTTGCAAGCTACTGAAGTATGGTTGATTGTTTACGTATTCACTCTTTAACACTTATTGATTAATGTTAAGAAATGATTAAGATACTTATTTTAGTTTAGGTATAAGATGGAAGTACAAGAACTAAAATGGGCTAAAAGCACATTCTTTGAGTCATCCTTTTGATTTTCAATCTCATTTGTCTTTGTTAAATAAGAAAGAGATGAACTAGGGTGAAGAGGGGACAAGAAAATGCTAGAAAAGGAATAATTTAGCATGACCTAAAATATATATGGTTGTGTATCTACTTACATGGCCGTGTATAAATTCGAATGGGAAAATTTTCATAGGTTGTTTATCCAACTGTGTATCTTCCCAAAACACTAATTTTTACTATAGGTAGACATTTTAGCGGCTAAACATAACATGAATCATTTTTGGAACATAAAAAGGGGCAGAACTTTTACTTCTTTAGGACCTATAGAGAGCTAACCTTCTTCCTTCTGGTTCCAAAGGGAAATCAAAGCTGAAGAGCACATTTTAACATCTCTTCATTGTGTATAGTTAATTCTCTTTCTCTAGAGATTGTTTATGTTATTCTTTGCTTACTGAATTGGCTATTTATGTAAGAATGATTTGAATGCTTTCATTAGATTATTTTTATATAAACTCATGGTCAGAATCTATAATACAATACTTAATAGTTGTGTTTTCAATTCTTTTATGGTAAACTAATAATTATGAATCATTAGGGATAACATGACATAGGCTAAATGACTTAAGCTTGTGTGGTTGTTGCTTAGATTAATCTGTTTTTCTAGTTTGTAATGTTGTTATCCTACTAAATCTAAAGAACTTATTTTAGACTATTTGATAGGTTGATTTAATTAAATAGATTATTTTATTAAACACGACCTAAGGAAAAATTAGGGTTAAGAAAGATTATTGTTAACCTATAATAAATAGTTTCTGAGAGAGGTATGAGATCACTAAAACAATTAAGTATGCTTATTTGTGTGTAGGTTGAGATTGAACTGAGAACTAGATTCCAAACTCATTCATCAATCTTATCATTTTTTCACTGTTTGATTTAATTTGCTCTCATTAAATCAATTTTACTTTATTTTGCTCATCGTTTCCAACTAACACCCCTAGCCTTGCCCAGTTCCTAAACACCAATTCATTTGTAAAAAAGGCTACACATATACTTTCTGCAGATACATTCCCTACTCATCACTATTACAAATTTAGTGTGTAGAACTAGGTTTTATTTTCTAGTGTATTCAACATGCATCAAGAATTTTGTCACTGTTGGTGATAAGGAGATTTTAGATGCTTATGTCTAGACGCATCTACTAACTGTCTTAAATAATCTAAAAAATGGTGGAATTTTTAGACATTTATTTAAGACAGTAAAATTTGTCTTAAAAATATAATAAAAAGTGTCTAAAACTTAGATTTAATTATCTGCGAAATGGAATAAGATAAAACTTAAGCAATAAGATTCTTTGTAATATTATGTAAATAATACAAATAATAGGACAACTATTTAAATACACTCTGACATGGTCCCTTTAGATAAGCAAAATAATACAACTTCTCACGCATTTCTTTACTAATTTGTTATTATCAATAATATAATAAATTAATTTAAATTTAAATTTAAATTTTGATTTACTTTATCATAATAATTACTATTACAAATTCCATTTATTTCAATACAAAATTTCATTATTAAAAAGTTAATTGAAAATAAATAAAATTGAAAATGTAAAACGAAATAAGTTTTGACTTTCTATTAATATGTTTTCAAAATTTTCATTGTGAAAGTTGAACAACCTCGCCGCCCTCCTCTGATAACTTTTCATTACTCACTGAACCATTTTTAGCAACTCTGCTTCCTCTCTCTCGCTGAACCAGAAATTAGGAATAAGAGGAAAAGAAGATAGTTAAGGTGAGCATTCTTTTGCGATTTTTTATTCCACCCTGCATTTCCTTTGTCTCTTTGGATTTGTAAGACATAATCAATGCTTTCTCAACCTTCTAATTAACCAAAATCAGACTAAATCTGGTTCCAAAACTCTCTCTCTCTCTCTCTCTCTCTCTCTATTGTCTGCTCCTTTTTAGGGTTTACAGATCTACTCTACTCTTGCTTTCTCTTAAGCTAAACCTTTGTTTCTGGCTCCGTTATGTTGTTTTGGAATCTCAGTTGCATCTTTACGTCCTCTCCTGTAAGGGATTTTGTCCCCCTCCTCTTCTTTTGGGATTTAAAAATTACTTTCGATTGGGATTTAAATTTACTTTCGATTATGCTTTGTTTCGACTGATTGATTTGAAGTTTTTAAAGGTTTCTGGCTGTTAGTAGTTATCTGTATCACGGACTAGCTTGGTTGTATACACATATAATTACTGGCAGAATGTATCAAAGAAATGAAGGTTACATGCGAATGGTAGTAAAATATAGAAAGACCAATTCGTTATTCAGTGTCAAAACTGTTTTACCTCCATTGTAAAATTTTTATCAAATTACTTCTTTTTAATATTTTATCTAGTATAATGAGAAGTTTTAAAATTCTCAACCCTTCACTCATCTATTATTATACATCTGGAGTATACATGTGTAAGGCTAAACTTTCCATTTTGCAATGCCTCTGTTGTTTTGTCTTAGGTGCAAATTATGACTTCTCAATGTTGATTTCATAATGCAAATTATGACTTCTCAATGCTGATTTAGGCATAACAGACAAGTATGCCAGTATCAGCTGTAACACAAACTGCTGCAGCTGTGCCAGAACCGTGAGTGAATAACTTCTATCTTATTATTTTTCTGCTAACTAATGACCCCAAGATGGTTAAATATATGCCTGATGTCTTCTGTCTCTGTGTGTGTTGTTTTATAGGCCTGCTCCCGCACCTGCCCCTGCTTCCACTGCTACTTCTGCACATGCACCTATGCTCGCACTTGCGAGTTTGTATCTTTATTCTCTAACCTGTTTACTCTACTTCACAAATGTTTCTCTTAGAAGTTAAGGTTTTTCTTGAGGTCAAAAGTTATTACCTAATAACTTGGACAATTTTTTTTAACGACATTGTTTGTTGAATCAGGTTGGTGACAGATGTCTATGGCCAAGCAGCATCTACTTTGGTTACAAGAAATAACTTGGAAGGAGTAATCCAGAAAATTCTTGATCAGTTGGTTGTTCAACAAATCCTTTCTACAGTAGGTTGGATCAGTTGGCTATTCAACAAATTTTCGGACAAGAGGGTTATACAGGACCTGCATTAATTACTTGTGATGAAACATTTGTTTTATGGGCATGAATCTTTAGCCGTCAGCTTTACTTTCTATATCCTATCCCTCATTTTTCGTTGTTAGTATATTATCCCTCCTTTGCTTGATGCTTTATTTAACCTCTTTCAGGGAATAGTTAGCGTTGCTGATATCTTTGGATTTAATGGTTCTGAAATGATGTCAGCCAAACTTGATGGTTAGTATGTGAGATTTAGCAAACATATAAAGCTATAATTTTCTTATTAGATTACACTTCATTGGCAGATCTTGGTGTGCAATAAAAAATGACTAGTTTAATGTCTTTTATTGAATTGAAAGCTGAAAACCATCATTTCTTGTGCTGCAGGGTCTCTGAAGTCTTGGGATAGCTCCATTGATCACGTTAGTATTCTTAGGCATGAAATTCGCAATGGGCAGTTAAGCTTTAGAGGCAAGAGGGTGCTCAAGGTAATTAATGGAATGTCTTATGTGTCTTGTATGCTTACTTAGAATCATCCTTTCTCTTATTCATTAGGACTATGGAGCAGTAACAGCAAATGGGATTTCTTATCTTTTTGACAGTGGAGCATTTGAAAATCTCTTGTTGCATCACAATGTGAGGCATTTATTATTGCAATTTTTTGTTCTATCATTTGTCATAGATATGTTTATCAATATCAAATGAACATAGATCTTGACATTGCCTATATGTTTCATACAACTAGAATGTATCATGATCTTATTTTTCTTCATGCTATACCGTATGTCCCTTCTTTTTGTCTTAATGTGTACTTCAACATTGTACACTTTCGGGGTATAAACTCTCAAATCTATGAGCGTACCTATTTTTCTCCTTTTTTATCCTTCTAGTGAAAGGTAATAAATTTGTTCTCTGGAGTGCGACTGGTACAATAACATCGCAATGAGAGCCCAATAGGGCCTTGAATAAAGACATGAATGTGAGATATGGCAAGAAAAGCTTTTGTTAATTCGATCCTGAATCCAATGATTTTTAAACAAAATTCGGAGTGAAGTGATTTATTTTAATTTTTAATTTTAATTGGTTTTTTGTATATATATTTGTTTATATTTATTTTTTATAATTATTTCTTAATCTTTTCATATTTGATAGTGTTTTTGTATAGTTGTGATGAGATCTCGTTAACAAGATCCTTAAAATTTGATCCTAATATTGAAAGGACATTATAAAGGGAGTATGTCAATGTTGTTAGGGGAAAAATTTCCTATAACTCATATAACCAATCCTATAACCTAGGTTAGAGAGATCACTTGAACCTTAGTTGTGGAAGGGATAGCCAACAAAGATACTTCCTAGATAGGTTGTAGGATGCACAAAAATTTCCAAATAGACCACAAGCCTTTTATTCTAACGCATGTACATCTTTGTAAGATATAGTTATAGATCTTGCCTATAATACTCTACATTTCCAATATGATGTAAATCAATTTCTACAAAAGACAAGATCTCAATTCCAAGATATAAGGTCTAGCATCCAATATTTGGAGAGCCAAATGGGTCAGATGGCAGTGGCTATCAACCATTTAAAATCACAAATTGGAGGAAAGCTGTCATCAGAACCTGAGGGTAAACCCAAAGAATATCATTGTGCGGACCTTGACCAGTGGTAAGAAGCTTGAGAATCCTTAGAAGACTACTTGAAGGATTGCTAGTGAAGAAGAAATTGAGAAGGAGCTTAATAGAGAAAGGGATATATCTTCTAGTTTGAAAGTTAATGTTGAATCCTAAATTATTGTTAAGACTAACCCTCCACCCTTTTCTAGCAGATTAGAGAAATTGAACAAGGAGGAAAAGGGAAAAGAGATATTGGAGACTTTTCGAAAGTGTGGGGATTTAGAAGAGATTAGGAATTTGAAAAGAGGGAAGATATTGAATGTGAGTGGTCATCAACTCAGGCCTTATCCTAAAAAAATCTCAAGTTGAAAACACAAAAGTGGAGACTCCTGAAGACCTTAATTTTATCACGTGACGAGGAAAAATGAAGTCGAGCTAGCAATAATAAATAAAGCCTCTACTTGGGAGGCAACCTAAGTAAAGTTTGTTCCTTTTCCTTTACATTTTTTCATTTGTTATTTTTATTGAATGCTCCATTTCTTACATTTAATGTTGCATTGGGAACAATGCAAGTTTTAAGTATGGGGCTGGGTATTATCATATATGCTTTTAAGTTGTTTATTTCTTATATGCATATGTGTTTTTAATTTTTTTATTTCTCATGTGTTTTTAAGTAAAAAAGAGAGAGAATCGAATTATACAAATAAGCATTTTCTCTTTTTCTATTACTTCTAGGACTATATAGTCATAATTAGAGAGTAGAATTAACTAGAAAAATTCATGACAAGTTGAGGATGTACTTTCACTCTTATGATTGGTCAATGTACATTACCTTTAGAAGAGTAATGACTAGTGGGTAGATATAAGCCATTGAGATTTTAAGCCTTTTTAGACTGACACATTGATATCAACATCGTTTTCATTTTTTTATGTGTGACCTTCATGACATGCACATCTTGACTTTGATTTGATTTTCTATTCGAGACCACATTTTATCATATGAATTAACATGAAAATGATATAACATTCTTTGTTTAACAAACTATATTAGCCAAATGGCCTACTTATTGATATGATCTTTCCTTTTGCTAAGCCCCTTTAAGCTTTATTAACCTTCTTTTTGTGATAACTACATTACAAGCCTTTAAACGAACCAAATATCTTATCCAAGCCTTAATGCTAGTAGAGCATTTGTGATTGGTAATGGTTATGGACATAAAAAAGCATAAGTAGGGTGAGTGCATACATGCAAGTTGATTATACTTTATGGAATATCATTTAATTCTTATCAATGAATTCCATTATTGATGTAGTTTCTTTCATTTTTTGTTTATATAAAAAAGATAAAGAAAGAAAAAGAGAAAGAAAAAATATATAAAATAAAAGAGAATAAAAGAAAAGAAGTTATTAAAGAGAAAAATCGTTTATTTTACAATGTAATTCATGTTAATTTTTCCGCGTAAAGTTGTATAGAGTGGCTGGTTTGATTATGATGCATATGAGGGAGATGTTATTTTGAGGGGGTCAACCCTTATGGTTATAATGCATTGTTTATCATTGATTGCCTGAGTGATTTCTTCTAAAGCCTTACACTTAATGTGGTTTATGGTGTATAAAATTGAATCGAAGTTATGAATCGTAGTTTTTTGCATTCATCATAGCTGATGGGTACCCAGTTTAAGTTAATGTTAATTTTTGTGCATGATATTTTATTGAGTGTTTATCTTGCTTCACTATCATTGATGGCTTTTGCACTTCATTATCCAAATACATCTTACCTTAACCTTTGCTCATATTATAACCTTAAAAGTCCTTTAATTTATGATTATGCATATGAATCTTGGTCTTGGAGAATTAAAATAATATGTAAAGTTTTGAAATGTCTTGATTATGAATGATGTTTAAGTCTACCCTAAATCTATCTTATTTAAACACATTTTGTCAAAATCTACCCCTAGGTTGTTATGTTTCAAAGGGGAATGGTTATTGATTGATCATAAATAAAACCATTTGATGTTGAGTTCGTGCTATGGTTTTGAAAGTTATTCCTCTTTTCTCATGACTATCTACTTTTAGGAAATAGGAAAAAGGGGGAAGTATTTTGGTTTGTGACTTTGATTTTATTGTTTTGCCTAAGGATGGTCAAAAGCTAAATATCGGGCTATCCGTTCTAACCACTAAACATAATAAAAACTAAACACTAACAAATTAATAGTAATATAAAATAAAAGAGTAGAAGAAAAGAAGTAGAGGAGATATCACAAGGTCCTTTTATCCTTACTTTAATGTTAAAGAAGGACAAAACTCTCAAAGAAAACAAGAAGTCTACCCAAAACATGCTAAAAGTTTCTTAGGTTAATTTCAATATGATTATTTACAACTAGGGTTACGAAAATAAAGTTTTAGATTGAGTAAACTTAAGAAATCACACGTAATCATAAATTATGTTTGAGAAACAGTGTCAGACTAGTACTAACATTAGAGCCGATCTTATTATGGAATTTTTACTCTTTGCATAGTAATCACGCGTAACTAGTGCCTAACACCAATTTGTAATTGATGCCTAACACCAATAGTATTTCTATCTATAAATCATAATGAGTCTAATGCTAGTTTATAATTAACTATAATGTTGGACTTATTATGATTTTTAGCTTCTCAAACCTTCGTGGAAGATAGAAGCCTATCTACAAGTATATTTGATGCTCGATATGCCTTATTCCACTATCTTCTCCATTTTCTTGCTATCTTTGAGTTTAAATTAGCATCCCATATCTTATAAAAAGTTAATTTTCCATTTTCTTATCTTTCAAACAAATCTAAAATATTATCGATCGAATAAATATAAAGAAAGTTACGATAAATCTCGTGTTCACTCTTCAAATTCATCACTTATAAGATAATAAACAAACTATAGAAAAAATATTATACTACATATAAAACATGTTATAAAAGTGTCAAATTGCAAATAAATTATTCCTAAATAATATATAAATTGTAAACCTATCAATAACATTGAACATAAAAAATCAACAAAATTATTGTTATCTTTCTATAAGACCAAAATATAAGGAATACGCAATAATAGTAAATCATACTAGAGAAGAAGAGAAATCATACTTGATGTTAGGAAATTTGAGAGACAAGAGGGGTACAATTTAGTTTATGGCTTTAGTTAAAATAGTTTGAATCTCAAAATTAAAAATGTCTTACTTTTATCTTTCATTTTTCTAATAGTTTTATATATGTAGTGATTTGATTTTTTAGTTCTAAAAGTTTGGCTGTTAGATTTCTAAGGATTAAGGTTTTTAAAGATTATGAATTAAAATATTCATGGATTATGATTTGGTGAATTTTTCATATTATTAATTTTACTTTTATTTTATGATCCATATCATTGTCAATGACTTGGTTAAGAGTTAGAGTCCAGTTCTTTTATTAGATTTGAATAACTGGAGGCATTTTTGTGAAGAGGCTTAAAAAATTTAAATTTAGACTTCAAATTGCTATCAGAATTGTGGATTAAAAAAATCATACAACAAATAAAGTAAGAAACATCGTGATCCTCTCTGAACATTAACGTAGTGTTTGGTTAGTGTCTCCAAGGGTGGAGACGGATGACAGAGACACAAAAGTTAGCCTTAACCCTAACAAGGCACATAATCTTATTGGGTTTGATGCTTTCTTTTATTAGACCTGAAGACACAAGTGATTATTACATTTCATAAATTCTTCAACAATGGGAGATTACTTAAGGTGTGGAAAAAACTCACTTTTTTTCTAGTTCCTAAATTACCAGATCTTATTTCTTTCTGAGATTACATACCAATTGCATGTTGCCGTACCTTTTACAAAATTATTGTAAAGCGCTTAGCCACTAGATTGAAACTAGTTCTTACTTTAATAATGAATCCCATATAAGGAACATTATCAATGAAAATCTATATGTGGTAACATGCTTCTTACTTAAGAGTTCTATAAAGATTATTACAAAAGGAATTTTATCAGTAGTTAATATAAGAAAATATATTTTCTTAAATTATTTGATTTAATTGATTGGAAATTCATGTTGCACTCTCTTTATGCTTTTGGTTTTCCCCTTATTCATATCTTGGATTGAGAAATGGATCACTACTTCTTCCTATGACAGTACAATTAGTAGTGAGGGCCTCATAACTTATCAAAGGAGTTAAATGGATTATACAAGGTGATCCACTTTCCCTTACTTATTTTCTATTTGCATTGAAGTTCTTACAATGTTGATTAACAACAATATAATGCAAGAAGAGAGTTTCAAGTATCATAGCAAGTACGAATATATGGGTATTTTTTTACCACTCCTTTACTATTAATTTGATTCTTCTTTGCGAGGGTAATCTTAGCTCATTTTCTTGTCTAATTAATTCACTCCATTTTATAGTATGGTGTTGAGGAGAATTAGGAATTGGAGTAATAATAGTCTTTCATTTGTTGGTAGGTTACAACTTATCATCTCTGTTATAAACAAATTACATATTTATTAGTCCTTACACCTTAGTGTACTTAAGAGCTTAGCTAGGGATACTAAAAATCTCTTTAGGAATGTAACACCCCACTCCCGCCGAACCCAAACCCGATATCGACAGTGATATCCGAGTTCGTGCCCCGCGAGGGTGGCGTGTCACATCACTTAACAC
>JANQBM010000006.1:14757279-14780435 GCA_025594535.1 Erythroxylum domingense
ATGCTCAATTTACTAAAGGATGTTCTGCCAGACAATTGTTACGACTTCCTAATGGACTTTTCAATTTTTCTAGTTAGTTTTTTCATTTTTTAGGCCCACTTTTTGAGAGTTAAAAAGGTGGTTTTCTGCACTTCCTATTCAGATTAGATTGAGAATAATTTTAGGTCATTTTGTGAGGGATTCCATCCTGAAATTCTCTACAAATCGATTTTACGAACATATCAAGTGATTAGTCAGAATTGCTTGTGGCGTTCTTTTGATATCTTTGTGTGTTTTGGTTTTTGATAGCATTGTTCATCTTGGGTCAAGGAGTTGAAGGATCTTCCAACAAATTTGGGTTGGGGTTTTGATCTGATCGATCAAGGGGTTCCTAATCGAGTCGATTCTAGGGGTTTCGTGTCACTAATACTAACAACCTAATATGCATCCTAAATGACATTCAAAAATGCAAATATAAATGCAAAGACTACCTCCCCACACTTGAAGAACACATTGTACTTAATGTGAAAAGCAGAACACCTAAAACTAACAAACAACACAATGAAAAAATAAAAAAATAAACACAAGAAGGATAATAAAAGAGATTAAGGGAAAGATGGGATCAAGGTGGCAGGGTCGATAGAGGTGGTGCATTTTTCCACTTGTCCTTTGGTCGACAAAAAGTAATGGGAAATGGTCTTTCTTAGTGGCCAAATTAAGCTTCCTATATTCAATGCACTCTTCAACCTGTGATGGTCCTAATGGAAATCTTTTCACCTATTTCATTCTCCATCACTGTCATACCTCCCTTCTTAGGCACACATTGCACTAAACTCACCCACTTTCTATTTGAAATTGGGTATATAATACCTGCATCTAAAAGTTTCACCACTTCCTTCTTCACAATCTCTTATATGATCGGATTTATCCTTCTTTTCATCTCTGTCACTATCTCGCATCCTTCTTCATGATTTATCCTATGCACCACCACATTAAGGCTAATCCCCATAATATCAAAATTTTGCCACCCAATAGCTCTCATCTTCTTCTTAATGGTCTATAACACTTTCTTTTCTTACTCAACATCCAATTGGTTGGAAATGAAGATGGGTAGGGTGTGGTCCTTACCTAGAAATGTGTATCTCAGGTGGAAACTTAAGGGATTTAGTTTTACAGTGGGTGGCTTTATAATGAAGGGTGGGGTAGGTACATTTGTTCTTTCTAACTTCTCTTGCTCACCCTCCTCACATAATTCTCTTCACTCACACTCTCATCCCTATACACTTTAATAACTTCCTAAACTTCCTCTTCAACTTCCTTTACACAATCATCTAAATCATCATTCTTCATACATGCACTTCTATCCACCAACTTCTTTAAATATTTAGCTATATTGAATTCAACCTGCTCATTTCCAATTCTCAAAACTAGTTTTCCTTCATACACATCAACTAATGCCCTACCAGTATTCATAAAAGTCCTACCCAAATTCCTATCTTCTTTAAAATATAACACAACAAAATCTAAAGGAATTATAAATTTATTCACTTTTACCAGTGCATCTTTTGCTAACCCAATGACCTCTCGATGGATTGATCCATAAGTTGGATAAGCATAGATGTTGGGTTAACGTCTCCTAAACCCAATTTCCTGAAAATAGACAAAGGCATCAAGTTAATATTTATGCCTAAATCACACATAAGCATTTAGAAAATTCAAAATCACCAGTAACACATGGAATAATGAAACTCCCTACATCTTGTAGTTTTGAAGGCATTGTGCTTGTGATAATCGAACTATAGTTCTCCGTCAAAATCACAGTCTGATTGTCCTCCCAAGTGCGTTTGTATGTCAATATGTCCTTGAGGAACTTTGCATACTTGGGCATACACTCCAATGCTTCCATCAAAGACAAATTGGTTTGGATTTTCTTCAACTTCTCTAAGAATTTGGAGAATTAAGTGTCGAATTTATGTTCTATATTTTCCTTTTGATAGCTATCTTTTTGAACATTTGGCTCCTCCAATTGCTTACCACTCCTAAGTGTGATCACTTTAAGTTGTTCATTTAGATTAGCCTCAGTGTTGCTTAGTAAACTTCCTACATTCCTAAAAGACAAATCATTAGCAAGTTGATCTACATGTACCTCCAAATTATAGATGGATGAAGCGTGGTTCCTTGCAATCTGGTCAAACTTTGCCTCTATTCTTTTCTGATTTTCTTCTAGTCTTCCTTGACCTTCTTTTTGGCTTGAAAATTTTAAACCCAACATGTCCATTAACTTGTACATTTTGTTCTCTAAAGGCCCAAGTCAATCCTTCTAAAATCCAGGAGGTCCTTGTGTTCTCACTTGGCCACCGGAATTGTTAGTAGTCCATGAAAAATTTGGGTGGTTTTTCCACCCAGGATTGTAAGTATTAAAATATGTATTGTTACCTCGTTGCAGCTAACCTAAGTAACTTATTTATTATGTACCACTCACTCCGAGAAAGAAACATTCAGCTTGCCATGGTTGTCTTGTTTATATAACTCACATTGTAATTGCATGGTCTTAACTATGGATGAAGAAGTTCCTTATTGCTCAACTGTTGGTAAGGGTAGCAATCTGTGCTTGCAAGGCTGTCACTGAGCTAAGTGGAATCATACCTTTTTGCTCCTTGGACCCTTGTCTACTCCTTTCATTTGACCACATACAGTTGTTAGTCACCAACACTTCCAAAAAGTCATGAGTTGAATCAATGGTTTTCCTCATCAAAGACCCTTTTATAGCTAAATCTATTATTCCCCTTGTGCTTTGAGTTAGACCGTTGTAGAATGTCTGCAAAAGAAATTCCCTCAGAAGGTTATGGTAGAGGCAGCTCTTTTTAATTCCTTAAATCTCTCCTAGGCTTCATGTAGCAACTCCTCATATGTTGAAATTTTATGATCACTTTGATGATTCTTGTTGTTTTGGTCAAGGGAAAGTACCTAGGCAAGAAAGCTTAGGCTAGCTACTCCCAAGAAACCTGAAGGTATCACATACCTCTAAGAAATTTGTAAGATGGGCATTGGGATTTTGATTGGACAACCCATAAAACTACACACTACTCTGAGGTATGTTGAAGGGTGCCAGCTTGATCTTGAAATTATTGGCTTGAATCGTTAGCGTTGCAACTCCTTGAGGACTAAAACCTGGCCTCATAAAGTCCATCTATGCCCTATCAGCTCCTCTTTCTTCTCTTTCTTCCATATTCCTTTTTATTTTGTCTTAACGTCTATTTCTTCTTAGTTCTCTTTAGTGCCTTGTAATATCTGAAAACTCTTCTTCACTAAGCAAGTTAGACTTTCTTGTGCTCCTTGTGTTCATGTACCTACAAAAAATGCAACGAAAAGTATCAAACACTCTTAAATCAAAGTCACCTATACTAAACAAGATGCTAAACAAAACAATCTCTGACAATGGGGCCAAACACTTGTTGATTACAAAAACAAATTACTTGTTTTATGATAAAAATCTCAAATATATAGCTTGTAACTTGTAGTAAAACTAGATATCTTCTTACAGAGATTATGCTTAGGCACAACTTAATTCAAATTTTTTTTTGTTTAAGACTTAAATTCGAGTAATAAATTGAATAGTAAAATAAATCAGACAAGTTAGCAACGAACAAATAATGTAACAATGGAAATCCATAAAGAAAACTAATCAAGTTATGACAGGGGAGATTTTACTTATCATTAATGCTAATCTAGCCATTTTTGTGTTTATAAGGTGTCGATTCTAAACGATCGTAGGGTAGATTACTCTCTCTCGAGTTATAATCATTCCCTAAATTATAAAACTTGATCTAATTATGGATTTGCAATCTCTCAATTTAAAAATTACCCAAAATTCTAATTAGTTATAAAGCTCTTTAATAAACAATCGGGTCTTGCATAGGGTCTCTCCCCATGAAATTACGAACTAGATTGATTAAGTGGTCAATTAAATTGCCTAACTCTTGTTAAATCATTCTAATAATTTTTATCTACTTTACCCACTTGGTTTGTTACCAAAATATACAAATACATTAATCAATCATAACACCCAAATTAAGTAAACAAAATTCAACTAGATTAACATTAAATATAAGCAAAATCCTAAAGGAAAAGTTGGAACATAGTTAATAACTTAAAATCCATAACCATGCAACCTATCTCAATCTTACACATTAAATGAATAAAAAGGTAAATGGAGAGGGAATGAAACTATGATTGGATGATTGAGGGAAACTACAGCTTCGAAAGATCAGCTAATCCGGGAAGCTTCGGTGTCAAAACTCTCCTCTTCTTCCTCTTCTTCTTTTTCTCTCTCTCTCTCTCTCTTTTGGGTTTCCAAACGTAGGCTTAATGTAGACTCCCTTATATGGTTATCTCATAATTCTTTTATAGTCTTTCCTAATTAAGGTAACCCTAGTGTCTTTCTGGTGTCCTAAATGTTTGAAATGTCCCTCAAAAACTCGAATCTGAAAGTGACTCTATGTTTGTCTCCATGCAGGCCACGATCATGGCCCTTAGTGCATGATTGTGACCGGTTTATCTGCTCTCTATCACAATAGTGGAAGATGCCCCACGATCGTGGCCCTGTTCTTGAACTTTTGTCACGATTATGGCCTGCCTGCCACGATGATGGGACTGTGTAGAATACATGACATATGAAAACTATTTTCATGATTGTGACAACTTAGGGTTTTGTAATGTTTTGCTCGAAATTAATTATAGAAAAATCATTTTCATGATTGTGACAACTTAGGGTCTTGTAATGTTTTGCTCGAAATTAATTATAGAAAAATCATTTTCATGATTTTCTTTCATAAATCTGTTCATAAGATGTATGTGAATGATTCAGTGTGATTTAAAATATTTTTAATATGATTAAAATATTTAATTTCAACTTTATAAGAACATGCATGAAATTTGTCTTTTTGTTGGGCATGTGATATCTATTGGCTAAACTGATGAGGTTACACATGATTTTCGTTGAATTTGATTTTGGAAAAATTATGAAAATATATTTGGGATGTTTTTATGCCTCTATAATTTTTTTAGAATTATTAAAAATGTTTTGATAATTTTATCAAACAATTTTCTAGATCTGGACAGTTTTCCAAAAATTGTAAGATCTGTTTTGTTCGATTTTTTTATACGTTTATGTTTTGGTTCCAGAACCTTAAAAATATTTTTATGTAATAAAAAAGTGTTAATTTGATGCCTAAATAATTTTTATCAAAATTTGATTTCCAGAAAATTTTAGAAGTCATATTTGTCGTTTTTGGTGTCTTATTGGTGTTTCAATGATCATGATAATTTTTAGATGATTCCTAAATTATTTTGATCATCAGGAAATGACCTAAAGATGCTCGGAATGATGATTTGATGTTCTGAAAATTTTTGGAACTTATAGAAATTAATTTTGAATTAATTTAGTAGAGCAATAGATTTTCTAGTAAGACTAAAAAATTAGCATGTATGACAAAATTGAAGTTGTTTAATTTTGGTGATCGAAAAATTATTTTAAGGTAAATTAATTTTGAAATAATTTTTGCAATTAGGAATTCATGTTAATGAGATTAATATTAATTCCAATCGAAATAACATACACTAGTAATTTTAGCCAAGTTAGTAATACATTAGTAATTTTAGCCAAGTTAGTAAAAGGAAGATAGTAAATCTAAGTGATGGATTAGGCTTAGATCCAAGTGTTGGATTGGGTTTCCATATTAAGATCTATAAGATATCATAACCAAAATGATGTGTTTACATATATGCGTTAGAGAGTGCGTGGTTAGGAGAATTTGTGGGCTTGCATGATGGATATTATGGGCTTAGGCCCAATTTGATTAGGTAGTCCATATCATGCCATATAGTTATAGCAACTATATATATATATATATATTATGTTTATATATATATGTATGAGTTATATTTACAAAACCATCTAAGTTAATGAGACCTTAGTCAAACCCCTCACTTAGAATATTAAAAATAACATCTTCCTTTAATATGGTGAGAACTAGAGTCTTTTTAAAGTTAGGGTTGTTGGGTAAACCTAAGCCTACTCTACACAGATATGTTCAAACCATGGAAATAGGATTTCCAGATTAATAGGTCAACTTTAACTAAAAGCGTTGGTTTATTTGACAAACCTAAGATTAACATGGACAGAGGCGAAGTTGGGTAGTTTACATTAGTGTACACTTTTCAAGAGTTTGTAGCTCAGTGAGTGTGCCACATCAATAGTTGATAACACTAGATTCGATAGTTGCATTGGAGATGCAATTGGTATGATCAATACCTATCGGTTGAACAAAGGTGGCTTATTTGGAAAACCCAAGGTCATTCTTATGGATATTGGATATCAACACATTAGGAGAATTTCTCTACGAGTTCTCTCGGATTTGTATTGAGGGTTATGAATTTCTGAAAATAGTGGGAGCCATAATGCGTGTTACTAAAGTCCTTATAGACATGCATTTAAGTACATTCTATTTTTTTTCTATTTGATGATAGGTTACTATTGCTTGAGTCAACACCATGAGTGCTAGTGTGAATCTAAGTTCGTTGATGGAAGCTAACAAGTTGACTGGACTAAACTTCCTTGACTGGCTCAGGAAATTGAGAATAATTCTCAAGTCCAAAAAGCTCGGTTATATCTTGGAAGAACCACTTCTTGATCCCCCTATTGTTGATGCTTCTAATGATGATCGGAGGGCATATTGGAAACATCTCAATGATAGCGAGATGGTTAGTTGTATTATACTAGCCATTATGTCAACGAAGCTGCAAAAACAACACGAGGTTATGGATGCTCATACCATAGTCTATCATCTTAAGGAGCTCTTTAATGAGCAAGCAAGGTCCCAAAAGGTTAGAGACTTCGCGATTCGTCTTTCGATCCAAGATGGTTAAGGGGACATTTCTAATGCAATACATACTGAAGATGAATGGCTACATCGAGCGATTAGCCTCCTTGGGTTTTCTTTTGGATCATGAATTAAGTATTGACTTAATTCTGAAGGGTTTAACCGATAGTTATTCACAATTTGTGTTTAATTATCAGATGAATAATATATCCAGCACAATTCTCGAGCTGGTCTACATGTTCAAGGTATTTGAGCCATCTGTCTGTAAGGACAAGGTTGTGATGTTGATGGACTCTTCTGGTCCGAAGAAAAAGAGCCCAAAGAAGAAAAAGTCTGTAGGGCCTAAAGGAGGTGTCAAGAAAGCAAAGAAGACTGCCTCGAAGGGAACTTGCTTCCATTGTAGCAAGGGTGGCCACTGGAAGAGAAATTACAAGGCCTACCTGGAGTCTTTAAAACCGACAAAGGCATCTAATGCCCTATCTACTTTAGGTATTTATATTATTGATATTCAACTTTTTCTGATAATAACATATAAGTATTAGATACCGGTTATGGCTAACACATTTGTATTGACATGAAAGGCCTCAGGATCAATAGACAACTTAACAAGGCAGAGTCAGACCTGCGAGTGGGCAATAAGATCTTATGGCCCAAAACAATTCCCTCTTGGACCATAAAATGACATTTCTCCTAATTTAGGACTAAATGAGACTTTTCGCATCTTTGTAATACTCTATCCAAATTAATTAGGCAACAATCAAAAAAATTCAAAAATAGATAAGTCATTCATAAATACTTCCATGAAGTCTTCATTCATATCTGCAAAGATGGCCATCATGTACTTTTGGAATGTGGTTGGTGCATTGCACAGACCAAAAGGCATCCTCGTATAAGCAAAAGTCCCATAAGGACAAGTGAAAGTAGTCTTCTCTAGGTCCTGTGGGTATATGAACACCTGATTGTACCCTAAATATCAATCAAGAAAATAATAAAAAGTATGGCCAGCCAAACTCTCAATCAATTGGTCCACAAAATGTAATAGAATTGGTCCTTTTTGGTGGTCAAATTGAGCTTCCTATAGTCAATACATACTCTCCAACCTGTGATAGTCTTAGTGGAAATCTTTTCACCTTTTTCATTCTCCATCACTATTATTCCTGCCTTCTTAGGCATATATTGCATAGGACTTAGGCATTCACTATCTGAAATCAGATATATATCTAAAAGCTTCACCACTTCCTTCTTCATGACCACTTGCATGTTTGGATTTAAATTTCTTTGCCTCTCTCTCACTATCTTACATCCTTCTTCAATGTTAATCCTATGCATCACTATATTGGGGCTAATCCCCCTAATATCAAAAATTTGTCACCCCATGGCTCTCATCCTCTTCTTAATGGTCTCTACCAATTTCTCTTCTTACTTAACATCCAATTGGTTAGAAATGACAATGGGTAGGGTGGTCCTTACTTAGAAATGTGTATCTGAGGTGGGAAGGTAAGGGATTTAGTTCTATAGTGGGTGGCTTTATAATAGAGGGTGGTATGGGTGCATCCATTCTCTCTAACTTCTCTTCCTCGCCCTCCTCACACAATTCCTCTTTATTCACACTCTTATCCCTATGCACTTCAACAACTTCCTCAACTTCCTCTTCAACTTCCTTCATGCAATCATCCACAACATCAATCTTCATGCATGCACTTTTATTCACTGGCTTTTTCAAAAATTTAGTCATATTGGATTCATCATGCTCATCATCAATTCTTAAATTCAGTTTTCCTTCATGCACATTAACTAGCGCCCTACCAGTATTCATAAAGGGCCTACTCAAAATCAATGGAAAATTTCTATCTTCTTCAAAATCTAACTCAACAAAATCAACAGGAATTATAAATTTATCCACTTTTACCAACATATATTCTACTACCCCAAATGGCCTCTCGATGGATTGATCCACAAGTTAGATAAGCATAGATGTTGACTTAACATCTCCTAACCCCAATTTCCTAAAAACAGACAAAGGCATTAAGTTAATAATTGCACCGAAATCATACAAACATTTAGAAAATTCAAAAGCTCCAACAATACATGGAATAGTAAAACTCCCTGGATCTTGTAGTTTTGAAAGCATTGTACTTGTGATAATCAAACTACAGTTCTCCTTCATGGTCATCGTCTAGTTGTCCCCCCAAGTGCATTTGTGTGTCAATATGTCCTTGAGAAACTTTGCATCGTTTTACGTACACACCAATGCTTCCACCAAAGACAAATTAATCTTAAGTTTCTTTAATGTCTCCAAGAATTTGGAGAATTAAATGTTGACTTGATGTTGTCTCACCCTTTGTGGATATGAAGTCTTAGGTTTGTAGGTGGTGGTGGTACATATAACTTCGCTTCTTCTTTCTCTTCTATATTTTCCTTTTGTTGGCTATCTTTTTGAACTTTTGGCTCCTCCAATTGCATTGCACTCCTAAGTGTGATTGCCTTAAGTTGTTCCTTTGGATCAACCTCAGTGTTGCTTGGTAAACTTCCTACATTCCTAAACGACAAAGCATTAGCAAGTTGACCTACTTGTACCTCCAAGTTGTGTATAGACGAAGTGTGGTTCTTCACAATTTAGTTAAACTTTGCCTCTATTCTTTTCTGACTCTCTTTTAATCTTCTTTGACCGTCCTCTTGACTTAAGATATTTTACATCCATTAACTTGTAAATTTTGTTCTCTAAAGACCTCAGTAGGTCTTGTTGAAATCTAGGAGCTTCTTAAGTTCTCATTTGGCCACCTGCATTGTTAGTACTCCACGAAAAATTTGGGTGGTTTTTCTGCCCATAATTATAAATATTAAAGTATGGATTGTTACTTTATTACAGCTGACTCGAGTAATTTACTTATTTTGTACCACTCACTCTGAACAAGAAACATTCAGTTATGCCATAGTTGTCTTTCCCACATAACTCACATTGTAATTATATGGTCTTGACTGTGGATGAAGAAGCTCCTTACATGTTGCTTAACTGCTTAGTGAGGGCAACAATCTGTGCTTACAAGGCTATAACCAAATTAAGTGGAATCATTCCTTTTTGCTCCTTAGACCCTTGTCTACTCCTTTCATTTGTCTACATACAACTCTTACTCGCCAACACTTCCAAAAGGTCATGAATTGCATCAATGGTTTTCCTTATCAAAGACTCTCTTGCAGCTGCTTCTATTGTTTCCCTTGTGCTTTGAGTTAGACCATTGTAGAATGTCTACAAAAGAAATTCCTTATTCTCTTAAACAACTTCCTCAACTTCATCTTCAACTTTCTTCACACAATCATTCACAATATCAATCTTTATGTATGCACTTCCATCCATCTGCTTCTTAAAAAATTTAGTCATATTAAATTCAACCTGCTTATCACCAATTCTCAAAACCAGTTTTCCTTCATTCACATCAACTAATGCCCTACTAGTATTCATAAAGGGCCCACCCAAAACGAATGGACAATTGCTATCTTCTTTAAAATCTAACACAAAAAAATCAACAGGAATTATAAATTTATCCACTTTTACTAGCACATCTTCTGTAACATCCCATTACCTTTGTAAGGTTATAATAGTAAATATAAGTGATTAATAAGAGCTTAGAAATGCATTTTTCATGCTCATGTATAATATGACATATGCATAAAAGTGAATAGTTAAATGTTGCACATTTAACTATTCACTTGTATGCGTATCTCATATTATACACATTTAAAATGGTTGTACATGCATTCATTGCACATTTAACTATTCACTTGTATGCGTATGTCATATTATACACATTTAAAATGGTTGTACATGCATTCATTGACATTTCGGGTATAATTGATATGTGGAATGTGATTTTGTTAGGAATTGTAGTTTATTTGTATGGAAAATTGATTTGGAGAATGTATTTGTTGATTTAGAATTTTTGGAAAAATTTAAGAATTTTCTGAATCTAAGGGTATTTTTGGACTAGGAAAAATGCTAAGTGACGTAACAATTGATGAATGGTAATAGAAATAAATTTCAAATGATAGTGAAAATTTTATATATGATATTGGGATTTAATGACTTATGAAATTGAACTTTGGAGATAATTGGAGTAGAAATTGGTTTTGAATGGACTAGTTTAATAAGAGAACCAATTTTAAGTGACATGTGTCACTTGCCAAACAATGCCCTACCCCATGATGGTTTTAATCTTGCAAGACCATTTAATTTGTTTCATTCTTGCTTCTATTCTTCCCATTTTTGTGGCTTTCTTCTTCTCTTTTATCTTCATTCCCACAATTTTCTCACCCAACTATCAACACCTTACTCTCATCTTCCATTTGCTACTCTTATCTTGTTCTCTCATTCCTCATAAAAACCAACCCTACCACCTTAAAGAATGATGGACTTGGGTTGTATGTAGAGCTAGGGGTAAGTGAAATTTTTGAAGATTTGAAGCTAAACTAAGTAAGTTATGTTTTAAATGTTATGGGTATTGTTAAATTGAAACTAGAATGATGAGAAATGTGGATTGATGACTTGATTTTGTGACTTGAATATGTGTGACGTGGATGGCAAATTTTTTTCTACACTGAACATGGTTCAGTATTTTGGGAATATCTTTTCCTATAGATATCTAAATGGACTGATTCTTGATCTGGATTAAACTAGAGATATATGGATATAATTTTCACAAATTTTAATTATGTTGTTAAGAGTCTCAAAAATTGACTTGAATTCTGAGAATTTCTGGGAAAGAATAGTAAGAGAGTTAAAATTTCGATCTGAAACTTCCATGAATTTACTGTACTAATCTAGAAGGATTTTGACAAAATGGTCTGCAGGAAAGTTGTCGAATTTTATTTTATATTTTTTTTTATATAAAATTTGAAATTATTGGAGTTCTTGATAAAAATTTATGGAGGTTTAAAGTAGAGATGTTGGTAAAGAAGAAGAAGAATTGCATGATAGCGACTTTGAAGTTTTCAGGGGTGATGAACATCCGATAGTTTTTTTAGTAATATCTTTTTATGATATGATCTTTAATTTGGAATAAACTAGAGACATAGGGCTACAAATCATATGAGAAATCGAAATTATGATTCAGTCTCTAAGATGGTTAATTTTTGGATGGAAGTTATGCAAAGTACACTATTTTTGAATATGAATAGCCCGAAAATGTTTGAGGCATATCTTCCAAATTACTAAACCAAATTGAGTGATACTGGTGTCAATTGAAACATAAGACATAGAGGAACACTTTTATAGAAGAGGATATGACAAAATTACATTAGTTTTACTTTCTAATTGAATGTGAACATTAGACCCGAAAGTGTGACTTGGAAAAATATGAAGTGAGTCAATGAGAAAGGAATAGAGATTTTAATGGTCAGGCATAACATAAGTATAAATTGTACTTAGATGACTTCTGATATGAGAATGACCTTGTCATGAAATTTTTGATAAATACTCGGAATTGTTATGAACATGCATTATACATTTTTGATTTCATACATGTCCATTATTAAACACTTATTAATGTAAAAATTGATATATATGTATGGTGTTTGATATAGAGGAGCAACTGGAACGTCAACCTCTAGACATTGCCAAAACTTCCAGGCATTAGCTTCGGTAGCAACTTGTGAGTAACCTAGATGGTCTCACTTAATTACTTGTTTGCTTAATTTTTGGTTTGAAATAATTGAATGAATGCAACTTGATTGTTGACTTCGAACAGAAGGTTCGATGACTATGAAATATGGAATGTATATTAAAGTGCTGCTTAAATGTTAATGTGAAGAACTAAATGTGTTATGACATGATTGATTAAAAATGTGAGATGCATTCCATACATGAATGCACGATCAGGTAATGGTAGTTGTGACCAGAGTAGCCACCGATCAGAGCTTAAAGCTTAACGTGTGCAAAGAGCCTCGAGCTCAAACAGTGACTAAGAGCCTACGGCTCACTATATATAATGAGCCCTATATCCTCATCAGATAAGGGACAGTTAGTAATGAGCTCAGTATCCAAAATGGATACGGGACAGTTCAGGAACTCGGTCACAATAACGTAACAATTGGAAAAGTGTCTCGTAAGCATTCCATATGCATTTTGATAAGTATGTTTGATTGATTAAAATGCAAAAATTTGCCTATGCTTAAGTGAAAATGTGATACTGATGTAAAGTGCAATTTTGTGAAATATTTGTTATGTGAAATGATGGATTGCATGAATTGAGTGAACCATCAATGATGGTTACGTCACTGAGTTCGCAAAACTCATAAAAATTGCAACGTTGTCTTTTCAGGACCAAGAGATGACTCTAACTACTGAGAGGCTCTACCAGTCGTGTAGATTCTGATTTGGCAAGAGAAGCCATGGCTCAAAGGTCGGTCAGCTTTGTACTAGGTTTTGATGTTGTACATGTAGTAAGTGTTTAAAGGTATAATGTAGAATTTCGGTTTTTGTGAAGTGAAATGAGGAAAAAAAAGTTGGTTCTAAAATATTGTGATTTTCTTATGATGCTATATAAGTGACTAATGATATGATGCCATGTGAAGTGAATGTAGTGATAGAATGTAGCTCACCCTTATCATAAGATATGTACCAGAATGACCTTCGGGTGTTCTGGTGTGTACCCTATGGTAACTAGGCGATACATCTTCTACTACCCTAGATGGCCCCTCGATCGATTGATCACCAACAACACATGGAATAGTAAAACTCCTTGAATATTGTAGTTTTGAAGACACTGTGCTTGTGATGATCAAACTATAATTCTCTATCAAGGACATTGTCTGATTGTCCTCCTGAGTGTGTTTATGCATTAATATGTCCTTGAGAAACTTCGCGTAATTGGGCATACACCAAATGCCTCCACCAAAGACAAATTAATCTGAAGCTTCTTCAACTTCTCTCAAAATTTGGAGAATTGAGTGTCTACTTAATGTTATCTCACCATCCTCGGATATGGAATCTTAGGCTTATAGGGTGGTGATCGTAGTTCTTTGATGTGTGTAAGTTTTAATTAATTAACCTCGATAATCCACAAGGGCATGGGTCTTTCGCATAGTACCTAAAATATCGAACCCACGAGGAGGGATAATCTAATCCTAAAATCTAAGGCTAAAGCAAATTGCAGAAATTCAAATGTAATGAAACTAAAACAAGAATCCAATTCATTCAAGCAAATCAATTTAATAATCAATCACGAAAATATTAACAAATTAGCAATTGCAGCGTGCACTCAAGAATCGACCTAAGGAACTACTAATTGAGAGAAAGGGAATTTTACAAACCTTTAACACTAACCTAATCGATTATGAAATACTGGATTATTGGTTCTAGACATTCCTAGGGATGATTACTCTCTCTCAAGTTATAACCATTAATGGTAATTTATAAACCCTAATCAGATTATGGAAGTTTCAATTTCTCAATTAACAACCTATCCAAAATCCTAATTAGATCTAAAGTTTTCTAATAAACTATCGAAAACTATTGTAAGATCTCTTTTCGTATAATTTACGAATTTAATTTAATTCTCGTTCTATTAAATCACCGAACTCCCATTAGCCCAATTTAATAAATCTTCACTCGATTCACCCCCTCAGTTTATCATTAAATTATGCAATTGTAGATATTAAATCACAATAATTCCAGTAAGACACAAACAATCAAATTTCACTAAATCAAAGATAAAACCCCGAAGGTGAGATTAAAAACAACATTAACATCCAAAATCCTATCATTACCTATTATTCCAATCCTATACAATAATAAAATTAACAATAATAGGAAATACGAATTTGAAAGGACAATAGGAGGTAGAGACATCAGGGAACTCCTAATCTGGGAAGTATGTCGAGTAGGCTTCTTCTCCACTTCTCTCTTCCTCTTTTTTCTCTAGCTTTCAACAATTCTCTCTAGGGTTTCTTTGAAAGTGGCTGATGCAAAAGCTCCCCCCTCTTCTTTGTCTTATTCTTTAAATACCTTTTGTGTTCTAAGCAACCTTAGGGTTTTTTAGGGGTTCAAAAAGTTCGAAAAATCCCTCAAAACTTGACATTTTTTAGTGTTTGCTTGATACATGCCATAATTGTGGGCCATATCTGAGCCTTTTGTCACGATCATGGCAAACAAGCCACAATTGTGGGCCATGTCTTGGGCTTTTGTCATGATCGTGATAGATTGCCACAATTGTAGGCTATTGTTTCGACCTTAGTGTCTCCAAAATTTCTCTGTTCTTCGATGTTGACCCAGAAACACTAACAAACACATCAAGGTACCTCAAAATAAAATAATTAAGCTTAAAGACTTGTACTAACCTATAAAACACTTGAAACAAAAATAATTGGAAAATTAACACAATTCTAACCTAAACACATAGTAAATGATTGAATTAAAAATTAAATGCATCTCAAACTAAGCCCTAAAACATGATGCAATTTACACTTATCAAGTGGTGGTGGTACATATGGTTTCTCTTCTTCTTTCTCTTGTTCTTTCTTTTCTTCTATCTCTTTGCCTTTACCTTTCTCGTTTTGTTGGCTATCCTTTTGCACACTTGGCTCCTCCAATTACTTACCACTCCTAAAAGTAATCGCCAAGAGTTGTTCCTTTGGATTAGCCTCCGTGTTGCTTCGTAAGCTTCTTGCATTCCAAGAAGATAAAGGATTAGCAATTTGACCTATCTGTACCTCTAAGTTATGGATGGATGAAGTGGCATTCTCTTCTAACTCTCTTCTTATCTTCTTTAACCTTCCTCTTGGCTTGAGAATTTTACCCAATATGTACATTAACTTGTCCATTTTTCTCTCTAAAGTTCTAAATCGGTCTTGCTGAAATCTGGGAGGTTCTTATGCTCTCACTTGACCACCTGTATTATTAGTATTCTATGAAAAATTTGGGTAGTTTTTCCTCCTAAAATTATAAGTGTTAGAGTATGGATTGTTACGTTTTTACGTCTGGCCCAAGCAATTTACTTGTTCTATACTATTGACCCTCAACAAAAAGCATTCAGTTGAGCTATGATTGTCTTGCCCACATAACTCACATTGTAATTATATGGCCTTGACTGTGGATTAAGAAACTCCCTGTATGTTGCTCAATTGCTTAGTAAGGGCAGTAATTTATGCTTGCAAGGCTATCACCAAGTCAATTAGAATAATCCCTTTTTACTCCTTAGACCTTTTTCTACTCCTTTCATTTGACCACACGCAGTTGTTGCTCGCCAACTCTTCCAAATGTTCATGAGCTGTATTAATAGTTTTCCTCATCAAAGCCCCTCTTGCAGCTGCATCTATGGTTCTCCTTATGCTCTGATTCAGACCATTGTAGAATGTTTGCAAAAGGAACTCCCTCAAAAGGTTATGGTGGGGGCAAATCTTTTGTAATTCCTTAAATTTATCCCAAGCTTCATACAACAACTCCCCATCACTTTGTTGAAAATTTGTGATCTCCTTAATGATTTTTGTTGTCTTAGTCAAGTGGAAGTACTTAGTCAAGAAAGCTTAGGCTAGCTACTACCAATTAGTGATTTGCCTTACACTGAATGAGTTACACCATGCCTTTTCCTGATACCTTAAGGTAAAAGAAAACAATTTTAACCTCATAACATCATCAGACATCCCTTCAAACTTGAAGGTATCACAAATCTCCAAGAAGTTAGCGAGATGGGCATTGGGATCTTCATTTGGCAACTCATAAAATAGCACACTACTCTGAAGTATGTTGAGGAGTGTCGGCTTGATCTAAAAGTTATTTGTTTGAATCGAAGTCCTTGCAACTCTTTGAGGACTAAAACCTCGCCTCATTAAGTCCATAAATATCCTCTCAGCTCCTCTTTACTCTCTTTTTTTTTTCCATATTCCTTTGTATTCTATCTTGACATTTGGCTCTTCTTAGCTCTCTTTCGTTCCTTGTAATGTCTGAAAACTCTTCTTCGTTAGGCTCATTAGAACTTCTCGTGCTCTTTTTGTTCATACACCTGCAAAAATGCATGGAAGAGTATGAAACACTATTAAATCAAAGAAACTCAAACCAAACAAGATGCTAGACAAAAAAACTTGATGAATGTAAAAACAAACTACTTGTTTTACACTAAACACCTCAAGTATAAGGGTGTTACTTGTAGTAACAAGCAGACATCGCCCTACAGAGATTCTTCTTAGGCATCACTTAATTCAGGTTACGCCTTGTTTAAGACTTAAATTCAAATAATACAAATAGAAAAATACTAAATCAAACAAACTAACAATTAACAAATAATGTAACAAAAGTGTAAAAACTTTGATTTCAAGATAACAAAACAGAATTAAATTGAGGAGTCACACAGGTCACAATGAAAGTTTATCAAGAGAGTTATTGAAGTTATGAGAAAGGGGAGTTTACCTATCATTAATGCTAATCTAGCCATTTATGTGTTTACGGGGTGTCAGTTCTAAATAGTTGTAAGGTTGATTACTCTCTCTCAAGTTATAACCAATAAACCCTAAATTATAAGCCCTAATCGAATTATGAAACTTGCAGTCTCTCAATTCACAAATTACCCACAATTCTATTTAGTTCTAAAGCTATCGAATAAACAATCAGGTCTCGCATGAGATCTCTCTCTATGAAATTACTGAGTAGCTTGATTAAGTGGTAAATTAGATTACCCAACTCTCAATAATATGATCTAATAAGTTTTATTTGGCTTACCCTTTCGGCTTATTACCAAAACATGCAAATATATTAATCAATCACAAAACCAAAACCAATAAAAATAATAATAACTAAATCAAAATTAACTAAAAGTAAAATCCCGAAAGAGGGTTTAGAACATTATCAACAACCTGAAATTCGTTTCCATACAATCCATCTCAACTTTACACATTTAAATGAAAAAGGAAATGAAAAGAAAAGGGAACTTAGGTTGGACAAATTATGAAGACAGCAGTGTTGGGATACCATCTGATCTAAGGAGCAACGGCATCAGGATCCACTTCTTCTTCCTCTTTCTTACCCTTCTTCTTTTCTCTCTCTCTCTCTTCTTTCTCTCTCTTTTTAGGGTTTCCAAATAGAGGCTGATTGTAAAGCTCTTTCTAGGTTTACATTATAACGCTTTATAGTCGTTTCCAATTAAGGTAACCCTCGTGTCTTTCCAAGGTCTGAAATGTCCCTCGAAAACTTGAATCCAGAAGTCACCCGCATCTGTTTGCACACTGGCCATGATTGTGGCCAACTTGTTTGGCTCTCTATCACAATCTTGAAAATTTTCTGGTGATTGTGGCCCTGTGCTCAAGCTTCTATCATGATTATGGCAGATTCTCCATGATATATCGTGTGCCTATGCTTGAGCCTCGTGGCCCTAGGTTATTGTCTGGTTCTTCTCCGATTCCCCTTTGAATGCCCTGAAACACTAACAAACTCATTACGACACCTCATATATATATAATTTAAGCTCAAATATATGTTCTCACCTAAAAAACACTTAAAGAACAAATATTTATGAACTAACACAATTCTTAACCAAAACACACACTAAACAATCAAATTAACCACTAAACACACACTAGACTATCTACAGAAATACAATGCAATCCACACCTATCACTTTACTCCTTAAAGTTTCTATATTCACTTATTATCTTAAACTTGGTTCGATACATTTCAATAAAACACCTAGCTACTCTTTAGAAATAAGCGTAATGAGTTGGCAAATTAAAAGTCTTATATTGTGGAAAGAGGTGAATATCTCTTTAGTCTCTTAGAGGTTAACCTTAATTGTAGCAATGACTTTCATATGGAGCTCCTCAAGATATTGATCCTCCTCTTTCTACTATTGCTACAGAAATCCATGTGAAACTTGATCATTCTATGTAAGATTGGACTAGTTACTCTACCTCAAATTATATCACTATAGAGGATGTTTGAGGCCAATTCTCCATAAAATTTGGACGCTCTCATATGTAGTCTGGTGCATTTCATTTATGATTAAGGTGGCCACTACCACAAGTTTCACAACACATTATAGATACCGGTTGAGCTTCCAAATAGTTGATACCATATTTCTTATCCCAAACTTCTAATATTGTCATAAGTGATGGCATAATATACTCCAACAGAGAATATTATCCTCTCCATCCTTCCACTATTTTTGGTAAATTTAACAATGAATATGCAAATCCTAAAAATAAGCCATAAATAAAAGATCAAGAAAGAGAGCTCTAAGGATGAATAAATAAATATAAAAAGAAGAAAAATAAAACTACTTAGAAAAGAATGACTAAATTAATAAAAATATGGTTTTCTTAATATTATAGTCCACTGTAATGATGTCAAAATCTTGATTATTGAGTTAAAGTAAGCACTTGGTATAGCTGTAGCTGGCATTAGTGAGTACAGGTCAATCTCACGAGGACAAAAATTACTAGTACTAACTATGTCTCTATTATCTAGTCTAACAAATTATAGAAATGGTAATAAATTAAAGTTAAAATTAAAATCATAAACTAAGATAAATCAGCACAATTAACTAACTAGAAAAAAGATTAAAATAAAAAAATCAATAAAGTAGTTGCAGCTGAATTAAGAGTCCCTTTAGGAATTCTCTTGAAAATAGGACTTCAAACATCAAGTTTAATTTAAAGATTATTGGACCATAGAAATTCCTCAGTTATGCCAATATCCTTCTCAATATTGCTAAGAACTAATCCCAGGTTGATTATTAAAAAATATCTTTCAATTTAAAACCTTAGAATTGGATTAACAAATTTATAAATTTCTCTATTAGATTTAACCATAATTTGAAAGATTTATGTCAACCTATCTTTAAGATTGCATGTAAATCTTTTTTGATTATGAAAGATGAAATCGGATAAAGGATTTATCAACCCCAAATGCATGAAATCAAATATAAATTAACATAACTACAATATTAATGTAAGAAAAATAAAAAACACATAATTAAATCTAAATAGAATTAAATAATAAATTAAATTAAATTGAAATCACTAAATTATTCATCTTATATTTCATCTTATCTAAGTACTACAATGATTTAGTTCCCTACGATGAATGACATAACACAATAATTGAAGGAAAAATAGAGAATAAAAATGATGAAATCGTTTTAATCTTCATAAAATTCACTTTGTATTGAAGGAAATCCTCTCTAAGTACATTTCTTGGCTTGTTCTTCATTCTCTCTACTATTAGGTGTAATATTGTGGCTTCCAAACCTTCTATTTAAATTTCCCTTTAATTTTGCCTTTTATAGTTTGATAATTTATTTTTGGTTGGAATACGAGCAACTATATGATCATTGACTAGACCGTATGCTTAAAAGAAACACAAAATCACATGCAGAGTGAACACATTTATAAATACGGGCCTAAAATGTAAACATATGCTCATTATCATACAACACGGGCATGTTCATCTTAAATACGGGCCTGTAACATATGAAATTAATCAATACACCTCAAACTTTTTAAACAAAACAATGCAAGCTAGAAATTTAAAAATAATAAAAAACATAGGCTAGTATAATAATAAAGAACATATGCTAGTACATGGCCATATACTAGCCCATATTCTTTATTATTTCTAAATTTATAACCCATGTACATGGTAATATACTTTTCTTACAACTTTATAACTTGAACAAACCATTGCAAATCACCCCAAAATGGCTTACATTTTGATGTGAACCAAATAGAGATGAACCCTATAAAACCCACAAGAATCTGATTATATGATCCCAAGAAACCTAAACACAAATTTGGTTTTGATGGACCTTGACCCTTTGTCTAAAAAGACAAGAACCTTTGTATAAAGAACCTACACCCAAGAAACAATGAAACCAGAAACTTAGACTATATTAAAGTCTAAACCCAAGGAATATAGAAACTTGAACAAAGGTTATAATGGAAGTTTTGTGATCGTCATAAAGAAAGGATTTCTTTGATAAGTTCTAGTTTTGTTCTTTTAAGAGTTCAAGGAGAAAACTTTCTCTTAATTTTTTCAATTGAAAAATATGAATTGTCTATCATAATGAATTTAAATACCAATTCTAATAGAACTCTAAGAAACAAGGTCATAACAAATTTGATTTGACCAAGTCTCTAACTTCATAATATGATATGTATCACACCAATCCTAGTTCATGTAGGATTCTAAGACAAGATAAACCTAATTTGAATTTTAACAAACTAATCCTACTTGTAACAAAAGTCTAAGTCACACCAATCCCACTTAGAATAGGATTGTAAGACTTAATTACAAGTTAAACTTTAACTAGTCAAATCTGATCCAAATTTAATTTAAAGAAACCAAATCAGATTTAAACATGACCAAAAGCCTCCCTAACATAGAATTTTGGCCATTCTTCATAACCAAATAAACCAATACTTGAGTATTGGACATGATTCATGACTCAAGCATGTAATCTTCAAGAATCTGTCCTAAAATGCACAGCCCAAACATGTAATCTTCAAGATTGGTTTAGTCTTCCATAACCTTGATACAATGGATCAAGATTGGATCTCCCTCTTCTAAGCCTAACCTGAATGGCTTGTGCTTCAATTCGGCACAACTGTTAAAATCTGCCTAAGTTTTGTGCACCAATCCTTGCATGGCTTCCTTGACCTTCTTGGATCTTGATCTTGTGATTGGCCCATTACGAACATATAATGGATCATTGGCAGCAACTTGTCCACCTATGGCAGCATGCTTCCCACGTGATTCTCCATGAAATCCTCCATCCATGGCAGCAAGCTTTTCATCAAGAACATGTTGACCTTGGTTCTCATCATCCCCTATCTTATTAAAAGGATTCGTCCTCGAATCATCACCTACATCATGAAGGCAAAGATTAAAGACATTAAATGTTGCACTGACATTATACTCACCAGGAAAGTCCAACTTGTAAGCATTGTCAATGATCATCTCAAGGACTTGAAAAGGACCATCTCCTCTAGGAAGCAACTTAGATCTCCTTTGTGCTGGAAATCTTTCTTTTCTTATATGATCCCAAACCTAATCACCGAGTTCAAAGGACACACGCTTCCTTCCTTTGTTAGCACTAGATGCATATTGCTCATTCCTCCTCTCAATGTTTAGTCATACCTTCTCTTAAAGGTTCTTCACAAATTCAGCCTTTCTTTTTCCATCCAAGCTGACCATTTCATTCACAGGCAATGGTAACAAATTCATAAGTGTTGGTGGATTAAAACCATAAACAATTTCAAAAGGTGAATATGAAGTAATAAAATGTACAACCCTATTATATGGAAATTCAATGAATGGAAAACATTCCTCGAATGTTTTCAAGTTCTTTTTAATGATAGCGCATAATAATTGAGTTAAAGTTCTATTAACTACCTTAGTTTGTCCATCAGTTTGTGGATGAAAAGTAGTAGAAAACAAAAGTTTAGTACCTAACTTACCCCACAATACTTTCCAAAAGTAGCTAAAGAACTTAACATCCCTATCAGAAATTATACTCCTAGGTACACTATGGAGTCTCACTATCTCTTTAAAGAACAAATCAGCTATGTTAGTTGCATCATCAGTTTTATGTCAAGGAATAAAGTGTGTCATCTTAGAAAACCTATCAACAACTACAAAAATTGAATCCCTACCCCTTTTAGTCCTAAGCAGTCCTAAAACAAAGTCCATAGATATGTCCACCCAAGGTTTGCTAAGTACAGGTAAAAGAGTATATAACCCATGTGGTAAGATCTTAGATTTAGCTTTTTTACATGCAATGCATCTACTACATATGCGAATAACATCTGATTTCATCTTCGGCCAATAAAAGTGTTCATGCAATACTTCTAAGGTCTTAACAACACTAAAGTGTCCCATTAAACCACCACTATGTGGCTCATGCACAAGTATTTCACGCATAGAGTAAATTGGTATGCAAGGTATTCTTCCTAAATAAGTATCCATCATGCTTGTAGAACTGACCAAATGTTATTTTGTCAAATGCACTAAAGACACTAGAAAAATCAGCATCATTAGCATATAAATCTCTAATATATTCAAATCCAAGCATTTTGGTTTGAATAGAGTTAAAAAGAACATACCTCCTTGATAGTGCATCAGCAACTATACTCTCCTTACCTTGCTTATACTTGATCACATAAGGAAAAGTTTCAATGAACTACATCCATCTAGTATGTCTCTTGTGCAACTTACCTTGCCCCCTCAAATGCTTCAAGGACTCTGATCAGTGTGACCCACAAACCCTTTAGGCCTTAGGTAATGATGTCAAGTCTCCAAAGCTCTAAAAAGTGCATAAA
>JANQBM010000006.1:14797402-14813717 GCA_025594535.1 Erythroxylum domingense
CCGCGGAGCGTAGATCCCATATCGGTTGGAGAGGGGAACGAAGCATGCCTTATAAGGGTGCGGATACCTCTCCCTTGTAGACACGTTTTCCATGCCCCAACGCACAGGATCCCATCAGAACTCCGAAGTTAAATGCGCTAGGGCAAGAGTAGTACCAGGATGGGTGACCTACTGGGAAGTCCTACGAGGGTAATGCCCAAAAGAGGCTTACACACTGGAAAAACAAAACCGTGAGGGCGAGAGGCCCGAGAGGCCGAGGCCCAAAGCGGACAATATCTGCAAGCAGGTAGTCTGGGCTGTTACAAATTACATAGAGAAAAAAAATAGTAAAAGAAGCAAAATAAGACTATTAGAGAACAAAAAATAGTAAAAGAAGCAAAACAAGACTGTTATTAGTCTTGGATCTATAATAAGTGTCAATTCTCAAAGATGATTTATGAGATTTTACGATTCTTTAAGTTATCTGGAATTATATTTTTGTAGTCCTCGCTATAGACAATTGTATCAAAATTCATTTTGGGACTTTTAACATACTTCTATCATATTTGGATCTCTCTTAAACTTTCTTAGTTATACATAGTCATCCTTAGTAGATTTAAAAGAATAGATATTTTAGATTTTGGGGATATTCTCTTAATTCTCTTTATTTCTAACAAAATTTTCTTAGTCTTTAGTTAGTGTTTCATAGTTTTTGTTCTTATTGCATTAAGGAGGAAGAATTAGAACAAGGATTGATGAAGCCTGTGACAACTTCTCTTAACTTATTTCGTCCTCTCTTTTCTTCTATGATGGGATTTATTTCTTTTTGTTTTGTTTTTATTATGCTTAGTAGCTACAAACTTAGTTTGGTTTATTGATGTAGCTTGTAAAGACCTTTTAATCATTTCTACACGTTTTGATTATTCATTAATTAAAATTTTATTTTTTATCTTAATTATTGGATTTATGATTACCATAAATTCAATTATAAAGATTGTATGATGGAGTGACAAGTGACATGTGCTTAATTGATTGTATAATTATTCCATAACATTTAGTGATTAATGACAGGAAATTGTTTAAGATACTCACTTTGACTCACATGTGATTTTAGATACAATTCAGAAACAAAGAAGTTAAAGTGAGTCAAAAGCACTACATTTGAGCCAATTTTCAAAGAATTAGACTCACTTGTCTTCATGGAGCAAGAATGATAAATATTGAAACAAGTAAAGAAAATAAAATTAAGATGATGAAGCATTAAAATGTCTCATGGCCATATTGAAAAAAGTTGCACAGCCATAAATGTGTGAGTCACGGCTATGCAACAAGATGCATAGGGGGTGAGTTATTCCTTACACCCATGCAAGATAATAATTAATGTTGGACCGAAGATGGAGCAAGGCTTGCAGCAACTGGAAGCACGAAGCAGAAGAAGGCAACACGTGCATATTTTTACATGCAAGGGACATGAAGCATGAAATGTAAATGTCCAGGAGAAAATGCTGTTGTTGGGAGTATGAGCAAACGATAATTAGCAGATGTGAGAAGCGTTGGTTTTTGAAAAGAAAAATAGGAGCACAGTAGCAGGTGTTGCGTTTTTAAAATTATAAAAGACCATGCACAGCTTTGCATTTATCACGGGTGTGACATAATAATAGCTCACCCAACCCTAATTTTCACTATAAAAGCATCATTTCAGTGACAACACAAAAAGATGAAAAAATAAACGATCCAATGAATGCATTAAAATCATCTTTTCACAATATCCATTATTAGAATTTTGATATAATCAATAAATTGTCATATTTGAAATTCATGTGTAGCGACTAATGATTCTTAATCATTAGGGATAACATAACCAAGGTTAAATGGCACATCGTATGTAATTGATGCCCTGATTAATTAGTTTTCCTAATTCATAATTCAGTTACCCAATTAAATCTAAAGATAGTATCCTAAGATATTTGGTGGCTAGGTCTAATCAATGATCATATCTTAATTAAGCATAACCTAAGGGAAAACTTGGGTTAATAGATTAACCTATTATTAAAAGTTTGTAGGAGAGATTTGAGAACAACAAATCATCAAAATATGTTTAATTAGGGTGTAGGTTGAGATAGAACCAAAGAATCAGATTCCTAACAAATTCACCACTTTCATCACTTTCTATGTTTTCTTTAATTTGTTTTTTTAGTTTAGTTTTATTTTATTTTCTTATTTCAAACCAACCAAACCCCCACAAACATAAATACCAATTATTTTCATTTTAACAACTTTACATACACTCTCTATGGGATCTACCTAGACTCACCACTGTTATAGTAGTAGTTTAGTTTATTTTGACAAGCGTAACGATGCGCTGTCAATTTTGGCATCGTTATTGGAGAGTGCAGTGTTTTAGTTTTTGATTATGATTTTAATTAGTTTTTTATTATGATTTTAATTAGTTTTTTATACATATTTGTTTGTAATTTATTTCTTTTTAGTTAATTTTGATCTTTTCACTTTCTGTTTAGTGTTAGTTATTTAAAAGTCAAAAATTTATATTCATGGACAGAAGTAATTTCTTTTATAACTCATATTCCCAACTTTATAATTATGTTTGGAGTGATCATACAAATTTTAATTATGGATAGGATAATCAACATAATTACTTCCATGATAGCTTATAGGGCGTACAATAATTCCCATACAAACCAGAAGTTTCTTATCATAATTCAGGTACACCTCTGGAAGAATTGATTAATGTTTTGATTGCTAATAGTTTACAATTTGAGCAAGATGTACAATAATAGTTCCAACATTTCCAACAGGATATACAGCAACAACTTCAATAGGGTATACCAAAAATCCAACAAGAAAACAAAGAAAGCATTCAGAACATGGAACACTAAATGGTTCAAATGATGGAAGCTCTCGATCGTCTACAATCATAAATCGAAGAGGAGCAGCCATATCAACCTAAGGTGTACCCCAACAGAAGTTAGTGCAGAAACTTTACAAAGGTTGAGAATCTTGAGTGTACTACTCAAGGAATTGCTTATGTCGTAGAAATGGAGAAGGAGCTTGAAGCTAAAAATGATACATCAGTTAGCTCAAAATTGAGTACTGATTCTATGAATATTTTTGACATTAACTCTTTACCTTTACTTAGCAGGTTAGAGGAATTAAACAGAAAAGAAAAAGGTGAAGATAAATTTAAGATCTTTCAAGAAAGCATAGACTTAGTAGAGATCGAAAGTCTAAGAATACGGAGGACTCTAAATGGGAATGATGATCAAGTAAGGTCTTATTTGGAACAACCTCGCGTGGAAGTGGCGCTAACTATAATCCTGAATATCACAATTTTTTCACGTAAGGAAAGTGTGGAGTCGAGCCAACGACCTTAAACAAAGGCACTTCTTAGGAGGCAACCCAAGGAAAGTAAATTTCTTTTCCTTTACATTTACGCATTTAATTTTTGTATACATGTGTGTTTCTATGTTAGTTTTTTAATACTTTTTTAAGTTTTCAATCAAAATAAGAGAGAATTAAAAAATGAAACAAACATTTTCTCATTTTCTATTGCTTCAAGGACTATATAGTCATGATTAGAGAATGAAATGGCTAGAGAATTTCATAGAAACTTTAGCATATATTTTTACTCTTGTGATTGGTCGATGTGCATTGTCTTTAGAAAAGTAATGACCAATGGTAGACAAAGCCATTTAGATTTTGAGCCATATTAGACTGACATTTTCATATCAGTCTCATTGTCTTTTGATAATGTGTGACCTTCACGATATGTACATCATGATTTTGCTTTGATTTTTTATTCGAAACCACTTTTTTATCACATGCATTAGCATGGAGATGATTAGGTATGTTTTTGCTTTTCCAAGCTACATTAGCCAAACAGCCTACCTTATTGACATGATTTTTCTCTTGATAATCCCCTTTAAGCTCTATTCCTTTCTTTTTGTATAAACCACATTATATTCTTTAAACTTAACCAAATGTCCTACCTAAGCCATAAAGCTAGTGGAGCATTTGTGATTGTTTAGTTTGTAGAGGTAAAAAATTCTAAGTGTAGGGGTATACATATATGTGGGGTGGTTATAATGATTGGGATGCTATTTTATGTCTTATCATTGAAATTCCCAGGTTTATGTAATTTCTTTCAATGTTTATATAAAAAGAAAAAGAAAAAAAGAAGCAAAAGAAAAAGAAAAAAGAAAAAAAGAAAGAAAAAGAAAAAAATGTATACATTTAAATAAAAGTATCTAGGAGGAAGTGCAGGTATGTTTTGCAAAGTTATTTGTGATTAAACCATCCTCCTAAAGTTGTAAAAAATGGATTATTTGAGTATGTTGGATATGAGGCAGTGTTGGCTTGGAAGGTTCACTCTTTATGGTTTTAATATATTGTCATCAATTGTATAAGTGATCCCTTCGAATTGGTATGTGCTTTATGTGGTTTATGTGTGAGAGCTGAATTGAGTTATGAAATATAATTGTAGTATTCATTACAGCTGACATTACCCAGTTTTGTATGAATGTTAAACTTGTGCACTTGATAGTACATTGAGTGTTACTTTTCTTTCACTAGCTTTGATGGGTTTCATGATACTTTACCCAAATATATCTCACCTTACCTTTACCCATATTACAACTTTAAAAAGCCCTTTGATTTATGATTTTACATGTGAACTTTAGTGGTAGAGAAATAAAATGAGATGCAAAGTTATGGACTGTCTTGATTGTGAATGGTATTTGAGTGTACCTATGAACATATCTTGTTTAAACACATTTTCCAAGTCCCCCATTAGATTGCTTAGTTTTTTTAAGATATTGAAAGTTGATTGATCATGAGTAAAAGCTTGGACTAATAAGTTCTTGCTATGATTTTTTAAAGTCCTTCATCTTTCTTTATAATTATGTATTCTTGGAACATATGGGAATTGAGTAAATGTTTTCGGGTCTTTGAGCTTAATTTTGATGTTTTGCCTAAGGACGGTCAACAAACAAAGTATGATCTGTGCATTATAGGACTAAGTACAGTGCTAGAGAATAATAATATCCCAAACTTTAGTGATAACTATATAGATTAACTATGATTAATGAGTTTGATTAAGTTAAATTGCATATAAAAAAAATGGTAAGTTAGATATACCTACGTGGCTTGACGGAGGATATGGATATAATAGTTTTTTTGTTATGTCAGCCTAAATAATCAATTGTTTATGATAATTAGATTTCTACAAAAATTAAATTTGTATTGTTTGTTTATTTAATTTTTTACTAGTTTATTTTCTTTATTTTTGTTAGTTAATAGATTAAGGATGGGAAGTCTCTAAATAATTTCATGCAAGTTTGGTGGGTTAAAACTTTAATAATTCTCACACAAATTTGTCTAAAAGATAAAATAAACATTAGTAAAGAAAATAAAAAAATAAATTAAAACAAAATAAAAAATTAAAACTATTGGATTACCTCATAATAATTGCTTCTTTAGAAGTCTTTTAGATGGAATTCCATTTAAGCTCATTAATCATCCAAGATAGCCATTTAAATGAGCATGTTTCCCTTCCTTCACATAGAGCAAAGAGGAAGAGAAATTAGTAGGATGCATCCTATTATCTCCTATATGCAAAAAAAGCTAATGAGAAGACAATGTCTTCAACTTAAGATCAAGTGCTTCTTTTGTAGAAGGTATGGGCTTAAACTAACCTTCCAACATTAAAACACCATAACTATTTATACGATCATCATCTTTTTCATTTAAGTCCTAAAGTTTTACATATTTTTAATGAATCATCATTGCTAGCTTAATGAACATAATACCCAGGAGGGTCTATTAAGTTCATCCTATATTTTTCATTATCTAGGGAAGGAGCTCTTTTCAAGGTCTTATAGATATAGAACTCCATTTTCTCCTTGACCACCCTAAGTGTAAACTTCTACTTAGCCACATTAATTATAGCCCCTCTAGTAGCCAAAAATGATCTTTACATGATGATGGGGACCCCAATGTTATACTCTACCTATATCAATTAAGAGTCAACAAGAAAGATAAAATTTTCTACTTTCATAAGTAGGTCTTCCACTACCTTGAATGGATAATTAATGGATTAATTTATTAGTTAGAGCAACACATTCATCAGTTTGAGTTCTCCTATTCCTAGCTTCCTAAAAATAGATAAAATCATAATATTAACACTTGCATTTAAATCATATAACCACTAAATAAGATTAGAAACACCAATTTAATAAGGAATAGTGAAACTCCTTAGATCCTTAAACTTTAGAAGTAATTTATTATGCAAGATTATGTAGCACTCCTTTGTTAATGGCACCATGTTTTACTCCTCTATTTTTAGATATTTTCCTCCAAAAACTTTATGTACAAAGGCATATCAGCTAATGCTTTGGTGAATGGTATATAATATGTAGTTTTTTGAAAACATCTAAGAACCTCTTGAAATTGTCTTCATTCATCTACTTAATCCTTTGAGGGAATGGAATTGTGATACATAGGGCTTTACAATGGGTTTGGGTTTCTACTTTTGACTATCACAAATTGGAGTTAAAACAATGTTAGTTATCTTTTATCTATATCTTCCTTATTCTTCTACTCAACTTTTCTTGATATTATCACTTCCTTTTCTTTACTAACATTATAATCAAGTTTTGTTCCATTTCTAAGTGTAATGGTGAACACTTGATCATAAGGTTCACCTTGGCATTAATAAGAAGCATTTTTTAACCTCTTTCATTCACCACCTTAGGTAGCGGACTTACTTGTACCTCCATGTTATAAATTGATATGCATAACTAGACTACATCACCTTTTTAAACCTACCCACTTGATTTTAATTTTTCTAGTGTCTTTAATTTCTATAATTTTTCATCCATGAAAGAGATAAATTGATTAAGCTTTTTTTTCATTTTAGTGCTCTATTGTGATGTTTGATAAAATTAAGGTCTTTATTGGATCTTAATGGTCCCATATATCTACTTAATCCAGCTCCATATTCTCTCCATGAAAAATTAAAGTGATTCCTTCACTATAAATTATAAATGATGGAGAATGAATCATTTCTTATAGCTACTAGGTAGCTATGTAGATTGCTTCCTCATTAAAATTCGAGGTTGGCTCACTATTCATGCATATGTAGGAAGGATCCCCATACATGCCACCTAAGTAGCCTACCTCTTGATTTCTCATACTTTGGTTCATAAATATCTTTATATGATTTGAAAGGTAGGCTACGTATGTTGCCAAATCTAAAGATGCTTAGAACTCATAAAAGGAAGTTTTCGACTTTCCCTTAACCACTTTGATTAACGAATTCCTTAATAAGGTTTTAAAAATACCCTAAGCCTCCTTAATAGTTTTTATATAATAGTACCTTTAGTTATCTTGTTAACCAAAGTTTGACATGTAAGTGTAAGGTCCTTATAAATGAATTACATCAATAGTTGTAAGGATTAGTAATAATATGTGCATTGGCTAAGTAAAGCTATGTATCTTTCCTAAGCTTCATAAGGTACCTCCCCTTTCTTTTATGTAAAGCTCTAAATCTACATCCTCAACACAGTGGTCTTATGTGAAGGCAAAAAATCTCAATGTGAAGGCATCATAAACTTGATCCCTCTCTTTTAGAGAATCCACTTCGATCAAGATTAACCATATCCTTACTTGATCTATCATGTAGTAAGTGGTTCGCTAAACAGTCCTTACTCCACTCCAAAGTCTCATCTTAGATTTCCAATATAGTTCATTTTAAGGTAAAGCTTTGTATAATATTTTTATTTTGGAAATAAGGAGATTCCTTTTCAATCTTTCTTTAAGGTGAAGAGGAACCCGAATTACTTCTGATAAACCCAACAAACTGATCTCAAACCTAAAAATAGTTTACAACTCAAAATTTGCTTACTTGGATTCTTTGATAATCACAAAGGGATCACATACTCAAAATGAGACCATAAATGCTCAAATGATTGAAAAAAATTCTTAAAAATGTTCGTATAATAAACTTAAAAGCTTCTTGATGCAAAATCCAATTAAAAACACCTATTTATAATGTTTTAGGACATAAAATAGTCATTGGAGCCAAGAACTAAACATTACGATGACAATATTTAACATACTGATTGACCAATATAACACCTATATATATTAAAAGCTCTAGATTCACTACCCGTTGGATAATTAGTTGATTATATAAAACATATTGGTCAAATAAAACATTAACCAATATTTATATAAAACTCATGGTATATAAAATTTAACAACTTTAACTTATATTAGGTCGGCCAGTGATAGGTGTAGATTGGACATTGTTGTAGGTTATTTAATGTGTGTTTAGTGGTTAATTTGATTGTTTAGTGTGTGTTTATGGTTAAGAATTGCGTTAGTTTATAAATATTTGTGTTTTAAGTGTTTTTCGGGTAAGAAAATGTATTTTAGCTTCAATTATATATATATGAGGTGTCGTGATGAGTTTGTTATTGTTTTAAGATATTCGGAGGAGAATCGGAGAAGACCTGGGCAATAACCTAGGGCCATGATTATGGGAAATCTGCCACGATCATGACAGAGAGCTAAACAAGCTGGCCACGATCGTGCCACTAAAGGTCATGATCGTGGCCTGCATACGGACAGACACGGGGTCGTTTCCAAATTTAAGTTTTTGAGAGACATTTCAGACCCCGAAAAGACACTAGGGTTACCTTAATTGGAAAAGACTATAAAAGTACTAAGATGTAACCCTAGAAAGGAGCTTTACATTTAGGCAATCTTGGAAACACTAAAGAGAGAGAGAGAAACCAGAGAGAGAGAAAAGAAGAAGAGGAAGAAGAGGAGGATTCCGACGTTGAAGTTTTGCAGATTCGTTAATCTCTTGACGTCACTGCCTTCCTAGATCATCTGACCTAAGTTTCATTTCCGCCCTATTTCTCTTTTTATTCATTTAATATGTAAGGTTAAGATGGGTTGTATGGTTATGGATTTCAGGTTATTAATGATATTTTAACTTTTCCTTCAGGATTTTGCTTAGATTTAATGTTAATCTAGTTTATTTGTGTTTATTGGTTTGGGTGTTGTGGTTGATTAATATATTTGCATATTTCAGTAACAAATTGAGAGGATGAGCTAGATAAAAATGATTCGATCGAATTAATAAGAGTTAGGCACTCTAATTGACTACTTAATTAATCTAATGGTAATTTCATGGAGAGAGATCCCATGCGACACCCTGATAACATATAATTAGCTAGGTTAGTGTTAATGATAGGTAAAATCCCCTCTCTCATAACTTGTTAATTTCTCTTGATTGATTTCCATTATGTTTTTGTATTGCTCAAATTTTCATTTCTTTTTGTGTTAATTTCTGAATTACAATTCTTCCCAATCAATTTCTCGAATTTGCTTTTCTTGTGAAATTTTATTTTCATTATTTCAATTTTCTTAGCCTTAGATAAAATAGGATTAGATTGGTCACCCTCCTCATAGGATCGACCCCTCTTATACTACATTCATGACCCATACGCTTTCAGTTATTGAGGGTTTTATAAATTGTTAAACTTGCTCAATAGCTAGTCACCTAAAAACATGATTTTAACAACTTCAAATACTTAAGAACAATTTTATTAATCCAAATATGATTTAAAAAACACTTCTCAAAATGTTCTCCAATGATTATTTGAAAGGTCATGATACTTTTAACTTAAAATGAAAAGATTCAATGCCTCCTAATGAATGTAAAAACTCATGCTATGAAAAGAAAATAAATGTTTATTAATGGTGATCCTCTTAGATTATCAAAGATGATCTGGATGAGCTTATAATCAGTCATACATGAAATAATTTCAATATGTCTTGATCCTTTTCTTAACTTAAACTTAATCTTGAAGAATGAAAACATAATTTTTCTATCATAATCCTTTGATATGGTAAACTTATGTTTTCATATTCATTCTCATTAACACACATTAGAACTTATTACTAGTACTTATGTTTTGTTATCATCAAAGCCTCGATTGGAAACTCCCTTGGTTCAATACAAACAATAGGGCTTTGAGGTCCACTTATATGGAATTCCAATTATCATGCTATATTAATTATCTAGGTCCAAATAAAAAATAACCTAAATTATATATACTCTCTCTCGAGGCACACAAGTATACTCAATTAGAAAACTACCACCTCTCAATGCATAATTCAACCTAATCAAATTTGTTAGGCATAGTTAATTTATTTGTTTATCACATTAGTCAAGGTTACTTTCGTTCTCTTATGCTAAACTATTTATTCTCCTAGAAGACAAATCATATTTCAACTCTCACTCTTTTATACAATCTTTGTGATTGAATCTATCGTGGTCAATTACAAAATAAACAATTAAGAATAAAAAGAATAAATTCAACTAATAAATAATTAAATCATGCATTAATAATTAAAATATCTATTAAAAGTTATATCCCTAACCTTAACTAGTGTTTCCAACCATTAAACATAGTAAAAGCAAAATCAAAACAATTCATTCTCAATATAAAGGAAACAATGGAAGAAAAGAATTAGAAAATGTGTTACCTCGAATCTCGCTCTGGATCCTTATTGATATGAAGAAAGAATAAATCTATGGAAAAAGGCAATGATGATATCAAAAACCTTCCAAAAGCCTCCTAGGTTGAACCTAATAAGAGTCTTTATAGTTTTAGGTATAAAGATGGAGTCTTAGAATGCTTAAAATTAAGAGTTAACATTTCCTCATAAGTTACGTAAGAGAACCAACACTATACCAACATCCACACTAGCATTAGTTTTGAAATAGAACTTTTATGCAATATTAAGTAATGTGTAACTAATACCTTACATGACACCAAGTTGTGGTTGCTATCTGATAAGGGTAGCCGGTAAGAGGTGGCTTGCCTCCCGTTGTGGTTAAACCCATAACCTAAACAAAATAAGAAAAATAGGCAGAGTATAAAAGAGAGAGGATAGAGAGAAGAGAGAACAAAGGAGAGAATGGCAAAATGTAATCTATTCCTTTTTTTCATGACCTCCCTTTCATAAGTACATCATAAAGTAACTAATTTCTCTAATCAAATTCTAATAACAATTGCAAAATTTCTTTGTTATCCCTATACAATTATTTGGTTGATTTATCATAGTCCACTAAATAGCCAGGTGTTGTCTTCTTCCTGATAGGTCTGCCCAATCCAGATGACTGTAAAGAACCTGTTGTCATATCATTACCCACCCCTTTAAAAACCAACTTATCCTCAAAGTGAAATTCTAGGTACAAACTCTTGAAAGTGGTCAAATCTTCCCAAGAAGTGTCCTCCAATGGTAACCCATTCCACTGTACTAATACTTGTGGAATCCAAGTGGAGTGGATCTTGATTTTCCTAAAATTAAGTACAGCTAATGGAGAAATGAGAGGTTGATTATCCACTACAGCTATAGGCAATTGAAACATAGAATCAGTGTCTGGGTTAGGACATCATTTTAACACTGAAATGTGGAAAACAGGTTTGATTTTACTTCCACTCGACAAGTGCAACTTGTACGCAACAGCTCCAATTCGTTTGAGAATTTAAAATGGACCATAGTAACATTTGTTTAACTTTGAGTACTAGTGGCCAGCTACTGAACTCTATTTATGGAGCTATAATTTGACATAACACCAATCGCCAACTTGGAAAAAGGATTCGGTGCGGTCAACGTAAGTATTCATTCGTTCTTGAGAACGATGCAAATAGGTTTTCAGTGAGTTAAGGATCTCATTACAATCTGTTAAGAATGAGCCTGTAGCTTTTATAATAGATGAGCCTAAGACTTATGTGGGTAAAGTGGGTGGTGGTTTACTAAAAACGGCCTCAAAAGGTGTCATGCCAATGGAAGAATGCAGGGAAGTATTGTAACACAACTCGGCCCAAACCAGAAACTTGCTCCACCTGGATGGTTGACCCATCACAAAGAATCGAAGGTACTGTTCAAAACAACGGTTCAAGACTTCCATTTGTCCATCAGTTTGAGGATGGTAGGCACTAGACATTGCCAAAGTGGTTCCACTAAGTTTGAAAATGTTATGCCAAAATTTGCTTTAAAAAATAGGGTCACGATCGGACACGATGGACTTTGGAAACAAGTGGTGCTTAACCACAATCTCAACAAACAATGAAGCCGTAGAAGACACAATAAACCCAAACTTTAATGCTCCAAAGTGCCCATATTTAGATAACCTGTCAATCATCACCAAAATAACTGTAAAATCATTAGAAGGGGGTAGGCATGTAATAAAATCTGTGGAGATGTCCTCCTAAATGTTGTTAGGGATGGGTAAAGGCTGTAAAACACCAGCTGGCTTTGTTATTGTATATTTTGTCTGCTAACAAACATGGCAAGCAAGGACATATTATTTCACATCAGACACTATGTCGTCCCAATAGAAACTAGAAACAAGTCTAATCAAAGTCTTTCGGATACCTGCATGACCTGCCATAGGAGAGTTATGGAACTCAAATAGAAGCTACTGTTTTAAGGTGAGGAAGGGTTCAAGGAAATTTGTTTATGTTTGTAAACAAGACCATGTTTGTGATGAAAAGTTGGTAGGGTAGTTTGAGAAGTTGCATTTCGCAAAAGGAGTTGGGAGTAATAGGGATCATGGAGGACTTCTTTGCGTAGAGCAGGGAGGAATTGTAGTATGGGCTATGAGATGGCTAACAGAAGAGTTTAAGAGGTACAGTCGGGATTGGAGTAGTATTGTCTAGACAAGGAATCTACTATAGTATTTGATTTTCCAGGATGGTACGAGATGTCAAAATCATAACCCATAAGCTGGACAAGGTATTTTTGTTGTTCTGGGGTGTGAATGGATTGTGATAAAATGTCTTTAAGGCTATGATGGTTAGTGAGGATTAAGAAACGGTTGCCCAACAGATATTGACGCCATTTGGAAACAGCCTACGTGACAGCATAGAGTTCTCTAAAATAGGCAATAAGGTGACCATTTTGTATTAGGACAGCACCTATACCTACTCCCGAAGCATCAGTTTGAATCTAAAATGGAATGGAAAAGTTAGGTAAGGCTAGTATGGGTGTGTTCATTATAGCAGTTTTCAATGTGTCAAATGAATTTTAAGCTTCAGTGGACCATGCAAAACTATCCTTTTTAAGGAGATTAATTAAAGGATCTGTAATGGAAGCATAATGAGAGACAAATTTAGGGTAGTAACCAGTTAAGCCCAAAAATCCCCTTAAGGACTTTAAAGTGTGTGGTACAGGCCATACTTGAATGGCAGAGATTTTAGACGGGTTAGGTTGCACACTCTCTGCAGAAACGATATGCCCTAAATATTCAATTTTATTTTGACCAAATGTGCATTTGGATTTCTTAGCATACAGTGAATGATTTCGAAGATAAGTTAAGACAGTGTGAAGATGTTTCAAGTGATCATCAAGTTTGTGGCTATAGATGAGAATATCATCAAAGAAGACAATCATAAATTTATGGAGAAAGGGTTTCAAAAGTATATTCATGGTGGCTTGTAAAGTGGAAGGGGCATTTCTCAAGTCGAAAGGCATGATAAGGAATTCATAATGACTCTCATGTGTACGAAATGTTGTTTTTGTAATTTCAAGAGAGTGGACTCTAATTTGATGGTATCCTGCTTGAAGATCGATTTTGGAAAAAATGGTGGCTTCATGAAGCTCATCTAAAAGTTCATCGACTGTGGGTATAGGAAATTTATCTTTGATGGTGACATTATTTAAAGCTCTATAGTCAACTCAAAAATGCCAAGTGCCATCTTAATTTTTGACAAGAAGCACAGGTGAAGAGAAAGGGCTTTAGCTGTGTCTAATTATACCAAAATGTAACATTTCAATAACTAGCTTCTCAATCTCAGATTTTTGAAAGTGGGGATACCTATAAGGTTTGACATTTATAGGTTGGGTCTTTGGAAGCAAGTGTATTTTGTGGTCAATGGTTCTATGTGGAGGTGAAGTCGTTGGTTCCATAAACACATCCGTAAACAAGTCAAGTAAGAAAACTAAAAGACTCGGAGTAGAATGTACGTCATAAGAGACCATGGGAATAGCGTGCATTGAAAAAAGCTGAAAACAGTGGGATATAGAGTTTGTCCTTGTCATTCGACGTAATTGATTGCACTGGGCTTGTTCCACTGGAACAGAAGAGTCCCCTTACAACTTGATCAGCCGACCATCTTGTTGAAATTCAATGGTCAAGTGACCATAATCGGTGGTCACCTTACCTAATAGTTGTAACCATTGTATCCCCAAAACAAAGTCTACACCCTGTAACTGCAAGACATAAAAATTTATGGAGAAAGTCTCTTCTCCCAATGTAAGAGAAACATCCAGGCAGTATCCTTCATACACAAGAGTTTGTCCATTCCCCACCATGACACTAAAGTGAGGGGAGGTGACAATGGGAAGCTTCAAAAACTTAGCAACACGCTCCTAAATAAAATTATGGGTACTCCCACTATCAATCAAAGTCTACACCTGATACCCAACAATGATGCCTTGAAGTTTCAAAGTCTTGGGACAAGTTTGGCCAGCCATAGCATGTAAAGTAATCTCAAGGGTGTCTGAAACTGAATGTGTTTCTGAAGTGTCTGGACCACTAGCAAAATCGGCAGTGGGTATCTCAACATCATAATCATCAATCATCAATAAGAACAAACGACCATTACATTTATTCCCAACAAAAAAATTATCGTCACAATTGTAACAAAGGCCCTTCCCTTGTCTAGCTAGCATTTCAGGGGTTGATAATTTTTTTATTAGGTATTATATCGGGTTGGTGGCTTGCTGATTTGGTTTAGTAGTAGGTGGTGTAGGTAATAATGGTGGTAACCTATTTGGTTTTGGTTGTGTAAATGGTTTGGTCCAAGGCTTATCGTAAGTAGTTTTTGTGGGAAATCTATGATCTGTGAGCTTATTGGAATGCAATCTTACTAACCCTATTGCTTGAACTAGAGATTGAGGTTTGTATAATTGAATTTCTCTTTTAATATCAGGCCACAAACTAGAGACAAAACAACTGACCAAAATATGTTCTGGAGCCCTAAGTATCCTTATAGCTAGGTGTTTGAATTATGTTTGGTAGTCAGCAAGCGAAGCCGTTTTGGTCAACTTACTTAACTTACCAAAATGATCCTCACATTCTGAAGGACCAAATCGATGTTCTACCACCAGCAAAAATTCATTCCAATCCACATTCAAGTTATTCTTATACATCTAATCATACCAATCCAAAGCAGAACCATCAAGATGAAATGAAGCAATAAGCAACTGTTGAGGGTTAGGAGTGTTATAATAATCAAAGTACTGTTGAATTTGAGAGACCCAAGCTGATGGGTTGTCACCGAAGAAGCGAGGCACGTCCAACCGCATTGTTTTGACTGGTTGATTCTGGAAATTTTTTGAACCATGTTGTGGCATAACCAGTGGAGGTTGGAGTGATGAAGCTAATTAATGTTGTGGTGGAATCGGAGGTGACAGAGGATGACGCAGTTGTTGATCCACTTTCGCATCCAAGGTTTGTAATCCTAGAGTGAGATCACGCAAGGAGTTGGTAAGGGTTTCAATGGTGGTATTTTGATTTGTGATGAGAGTTGCCTGCGTTTCTTCCATCACAGTTAGTTTAGCAATTGCTTCATCAAGACGAGCTTGTCGAGTTCTTTTAGCCATAACGACGAAAGCACCAAAGATAAGGGTAGCCGGTTAGAGGTGGCTTGCCTCCTATTATGGTTATACCCAGTGTAACATCCTGTTTCCATAGAACGGGTTGGACCAGAGAAACGGGTCCAAGTGAGGTAAATCAGTGAAATTAGGAAAACACATCTCGTGCTCATGCATTCGTGAACAGTGATATGTGCACATAAAAATTTATTATACATGCGTTCATGACAATTTTCCCGGTATAAGTGTGAATAAATGGGGAATTTTTGCAAATATATTTTGTGAGTAAAAAATTGGAATTTAGAGAGGATCATTAGGGTTTTGTGTTTTTTAGAGAATTATAGAAATTTTCTGGGAATTTTTCGGAATTGTTTCCGGACCTGAAAAATTGTCGAGTGACAGAATAGAGATTTCCCGGTAGAGAAATGACTGTCCAATGGCACTAAAAATTTAGTCATATGAAATTAAGAATTTTTGGATTGAGCCATTGGAAATTGGAGAGAAATTGAAGTGAATTGAGAAAAAATTGAGTAACCAATGGGAGTGTGACACTTGTCACACAATTAAATTATAAAAAATTCATTTCTTTGAAGAGTCATATACGACTCTCTTCATTAGCTGCTTCTTGTATGTTCTT
>JANQBM010000006.1:14813817-14827762 GCA_025594535.1 Erythroxylum domingense
ATAAAATGGGCCAATTTGTGTTATGACTTTCTGTACTTTATGTTTCATTGCTATGATGTAAAATGTTTTGTATAAAAAAAAGTGGGCCCACATTTATGATCACTGATCTAAGAGTGTTCAAAAAAAAAATTATACCTAGTTTTTAAATGGTAAGTGATGTGACATGCCATCCTCGCGGGGCACGGATTCGGGTATCACCATCGATACCGGGTTCGGATCCAGCGAGAATGGTGTGTTACACCCAGAACCTGAGCAGAGTAAAAAAAGTAGGCAGAGTATGAAAGAGAGAGGATAGAGAGGAGAGAACAAAGGAGAGAATGGCAAAATGTACTCTATTCCTTTTTTTCGTGACCTCCCTTTCATAAATACATCATAGAGTAACTAATTGCTCTAACCGAATTATAACAACAATTACAAAATTCCTTTGTTATCCCTATACAATTATTTGGTTGATGTATCATAGTCCTCTAAATAGCCAGGTGCTGTCTTCTTCCTGATGGTCTGCCTAATCCAAATGACTGTGAAGAGCTTGTTGACGTATCACTGTCAGTTTTCCTCTATAACTTTTTTCATAAGATAATGATGAGTTTGATGCCTATCATATATACCACTCAATTTGCAATCTTATTATGCTTCTTAAGTTCTCTAAACTTCGTAAAAATAGGCACCTGTCTCCTTAGCAAATCTATTGCCTATTATGGCCTTTTTCACTAACTTATGTATTTTTGACATTTTAAAACTTTAATTGACTTCTGATGTCTTTACAAAGTTACTTCCCTTTTAAATTTATTCAAAATGACTTCAAAATCTCTTCAATTGGATAATGGTAAAAAAATTTCACTCAATTTTTTATTTTCTCCTTAAAATCTTCACTTATAAGATAATAAACTAAAAATAGGAAAATATCACATAATCCATATAAAACATGCTATAAAAGTGCCAAATGGTAAGTCATTTAACCCCAGATAGCATATAAAGTAAAGAATCATCACCCACAAAAAGGAAAAAAATGTGAATAAATGAGCATAGAATAAATTCACTCTTGATTTCAAACTGAGTTAAAAAAAGGTTAAAATTAAGTAGCAATGCTGGTAACCATGTCAAATAGTGACCTAATTGAGTAACTAAGAGTATTCATAACAAGGAGTTTACTTTCGAGTCAAAGGTTAAGTGAATTTTCAAACAAGCTTTTAAATGCTCTTATATTATTTTAAATTTAGTGTTTTTACTTTTCATTTAATAAAGGTTATAAAATGTTTAAAATTCAAAGCATCTTTCTCTTACCTATTCATTTTATACATTATGATGAATTTTATAGATTGAATTAAGGATTAAAGGATTAAGGAGTGAATTGAATTGACTTACAACTTGATCCAAGTAGCTAAATACCTAACAGTCTTATGAACTTTACAATTGAATGCAGGATAGAGAATCTTAATTGATATCATTGATTTGTTAAGTTATGAGTAATGAGATTAAATTTCCTAAGGACAAAAAAATGCTTACATGTGGGCGAATTTGATAAGTTCTAATTACTCTATATTTTTATCATGATTTTAAAATTATTTAGCTTGTATTTTGATGACTTCTAAATGAATTGGTACTTAATTTAGTTTATTTTTTAAAGGCTTTATTTTAGCTCTTTAATAAAGAATGTGTGAATTTAGGCAAGTTGGAGAAGTTTTAGATTGATTTTACATGAATAAGGTTTAAACATGGCCCTATATTCACCAAAATGACAACTATATGATACTGTGTTTAACCTTTATAGATTAATGGTGCATAATGATTCTTTGTAAACTTGTCAAATGAAGAAACAGGCCCAAACAAGGCCCCATACTTAAGCTATGTCTAACCTATGTATATTTTTCTTCTCTGATAATTTGCCACATAAAGGAACAAACCTTAAATATGGTTCCATTTTTAGTCTCACAGCAAAAGCATTTTTGTTATAGAAAAGAAGTCTAGGGAGTAATGAAGAAATATAAGATTAATATATGCCTATGTTAGTCTTGTGTTGGTCAAAAGTTTAGGGTTTCTTAGCATTAAAAGGAGAGAGACTCAAAAGAAAGAAAGGAGAGCCTTTTAGGAGGACCAAAATCTAGTTAAAATTGGATCCAAGAAAGGTTGAAAGATGAGAGGACGTCTAGAGTAGATTTAAGAACAAATCAAGGAGGAAGCAATATTGGAGAAGAGCAAAAAGTCCATTAAGAATCAACCAAGAATATCAAGATCCAAGATCCATGAGAACTCATTATTTTATCTTATTTTCTTTGTTATTTATTGTTAGATTTGTGTTTATTTGTGAACTAAATTGGAATATAAATTTAGATGAGATGAACCTTAGAATCTATTGTTTATATTGTTTTCTTTGAATTAATGCAAGATTCTAATTTTGCTTGAAAATTATTCATGTTTGCTTGTTGTGTTACATTAAAGTAACAATGCAGAAGATTCAACTTCGAATTTCATATACAAGAATTAAAGTAATGAATGCAGAAGATTCATATATATGATTAGATCAAAGCATGAATAATGAGAATCACATAAAAATCTAGAACAAGTATCATATAACTCTTTTATATTAGAGTGAAAACCTTCATAAGAATTCATACAACGAATTGATAAATTCTTTCGAGGTTATGATCGGTGAGAACTTTCAGTCAATCAACTTAAGGATAGAAGTTATATGTCTTAAGAAAGAATATAGTTATAGCTTTGAAATTTTAACTTATTTAAGAAACTAGGATTGAGCATTAAATTAGAATAAATTCGAGCATAAGAAGGGCCTACGATAGAATTCTTCATATAGATCTTATTTATTTATTGGTTGTTATTCTTTTCTATTGCTTTGACTGATTGTTTCTTACTGGTTATTTAAGCTTAGTTAATTTTCTCTTTTAAAATTAATTACTTAGATAATAAGAGAATGATTGGTACTAATAATTATGATCATCAAAGGATCAATACTCAAAATCACTTAAACCATACTACAAAAAACAACAAATGCAATATAAAAATCAGATTCAATTCACCTAATTCCATTTCTTGCTTATCCGCTTGATTTTAACTTTCAGCAATGTTTTTTATTTCGAGTTAATACTTTAGTTGGACTCTTCACATTCTCCTCTAATAACTAACCTCTTTTAGTGCCTTCCGTCGTTGATCTCATGGTCAAAGGTTCGACTACTTTGATACGAAGTGTTGTAGTGAATTTATCATGCCGAGAATTAACTATAAACTTTTCAAGAATAATAAAAAAGATAAATTTGGAGAAAAGATGAATAGAGAGAGAAATTCCAAAGAGAAGGAAAGAAATACTTTGATTTTGCTTCAGTTTATTACAATAACTATAAAGCAAAATATTCACCAGTATAAGTTTATTACACAACTTTAACAACAAAAATCCAACTAATTGAGAAATAATTTGAACTGCCAACATTAACAGCGACGAACATAAGAACAAAAGTAAATTTTTTCATTAAAGATGATCCCTTCCCTTACCGGAAATTATTAATATTATATCTTTTCTTCCTTTTCAGTCCGGTCATAGGAATATGAATATCGTGTGAAATGAGATGGGGGAATTTCGCCATTATGATTCTCTCTCTTCGGCTTCTATAACGAAAATGAAGGCCAGAATTTGTACACTGAACTAAAGACCAAGTCTCTCTGCAAATTACGCGGCAACAGACCCAAATAGTTGAGGCGCTACTAACCCAAAACATTAGTCACAAATCTAAACGGTCCTGATTCGATCCGTACATAAATAGGTATAATATAATACCTCGGTTCTCCCACTCTCTCTCTTATTCCCTTTCGCCTTGGCTTGCGTTCCCATAAAGCTCGCGCGTGTAACTTTAAATTTTGCAGAATGCTTTGTTAAACCATAAGCATTAACAATTAACATTCTCTCTTTTTAGCAGACGCGGTCAAGCACCGAGTGCCCATCTCATATCCAAACTTATATTTACCCCCTTTCCCTCTAGGGTTTCTCATTCCCAAATCAACTGTACTTTTTGTCTTCCTCCCCCCAAATCCGTTAATTTTCTTATTGATGCTACTTTATGTAATCTTATAATGCCAGCAACGGCGGATTTTCCAGGTTCGGCTGCGGCGGCGTTCGGACGATCACTCTTGAGCCTCCGACGTGAACAGATACATGCCATGGCAGAGACTCACGAACCTTCCACCCTCTACTTGGAGCTCGAGGCCTTTCAAAAGAAAGTCAACGACCGATTCACCGACCTTTCTGCTGTGGGCTCGCAGGAGCTACTCTCGCTTTCTTGGATCAGGAAGCTTTTAGATGCTTTCCTTTCTTGCCAAGAGGATTTTAGACTTATCTTGTTTAACAACAGGTCCCTCGCTTATCGACAGCCCTTGGACCGGTTGCTTCACGACTTTTTCGAACGGAGTGTCAAGGCCCTGGACGTATGTAATGCGGTCCGCGACGGGATTGAGCAGATCAGAGAGTGGAAGAAGCTTCTCGACATTGTTCTCTGCGCCTTGGAAAATCAGAGATTTCTTGGAGAGGGCCAGTTTCGCCGCGCGAAGAAAGCGTTGGTTGATTTATCCATTTCGATGGTCGACGACAGGGAGTCCCCCACAGGTCTGGCACACAGGAACCGGTCATTTGGACGGCAAAACCCGTCGTCGAGAGACCAGCACCATCGAACCCTTGGACATTTTAGATCCTTGTCGTGGAGCGTGTCGAGGTCGTGGTCTGCGTCCAAACAGCTCCAAGCAATTGGAAACAATCTGACGGCGCCGAAGGCGAATGATATTGTAGCGACGAGTGGAATTGCGGTGGCGGTTTATACCATGAGCTCGATATTGTTGGTGGTGATGTGGTCTCTGGTGGCGGCGATTCCTTGCCAGGACAGGGGTTTACATGTTCACTTTTCTATTCCGAGAAATTTCCAATGGGCTGGTCCCATAATGTCTTTGCACGATAGGGTAGTGGAAGAATCGAGGAAACGGGATAGGAGAAGTGCCTGTGGGTTGTTGAGGGAGATTGATCGGATGGATAAATCGACGAGGTTGATGAATGAATTGGCTGATACAGCTCATTTCCCGTTGACGGAAGAGAAGAAGGGAGAAGTGAGGCAAAGAGCGCAAGAGTTGAGATTGATTTGTGAAGGAATAAAAGATGGATTAGACCCTTTGGAGAGGCAAGTCAGAGAGGTGTTTCATAGAATTGTTCATGGCCGTACTGAAGGCCTCCACTCTCTTGGTCGATCCGGTCATAATGATTGACCATCATTAATGATTTCGGAGATCATAAGTATTGGAGAATAAAAACAGTAAGGAAGTTCAAGTTTTTCATATATATATATATATATAAAGAATATGTGCGCGTATGGAGAAGGGGACTGTTTGGAATTTCAGGTCCAGGATGCTGTTCTTCAGCTCGTATTGTTCTTTCTTTGTATAATTGAAAATTCCCGAGTAAATTCTATCTTGGTGGTTGCTGTTCTTTCTGGATCCTGGTTTTGATCCTCTGCCTTGTAGGGAGGAGATTTTCAATCTTCCTTTTTTGGCAATACATGTAGGTTTCAACTACAATTACAATTACAGTTACAAGTTGGGGAATGCAATGTAAATGCTGATGCTGCTGCTTATATTGGTTACTTTGAAACTTTTGATGGATGAAGGATAAATCAGAAATCTTCGTTTTTCTTTCTTTCTTTCTTTTTTTCATTTTGAATTCTTCTTTGTTCGTCTCTTCAATGTTGGGCCTGCATGTACCATCTGTACGCATTGACTGGTCGCGTAGTACATGAGTTGTCACTGTTCCTTTACCTCTGACATTCTATACTTTCTTTGGAAGAGAGACAATGAGACAAAGAATACCGTTGTAACGTAGAACATTACTTCATTGATGTTACGTAATAATCTCCTGCCGGAAATTGGAGATTCTGCTTCCATATCTCAATTATATTAGTTTGCTGTTCAGAGACACGTTCAAAATTGCCTTTCTGATTTGCTTCAGTGTTAAAAGTTTTTTCAGATGCGTTAGATTCTTTATCCTGCATATGACTAGAATAATTCAGTTTGTTAATTCTTCATTCTCAGCTCAACCATGCGGTAGTTGACTTTGATTTGGTCTTCTTTGAAGGGCTTGAAAGTTTTTTCAATTCAAGTCTTTGACCCATCGAAACATCTACTTCGCAGTTGAATGGTTGAAATTATTCCGTCTTGACTGGTATTTATTACGTATGTGGATCATGTAGATGGTGTAGTAAATGTTCCATTTTCCGTCTTGACCTCTTATAAACATCTTGACTCCACCATTAGATTTATATCTTATAAACATCTTGACTCCACCATTAGATTTATATCATTAGAAGAAAGAAATAATGTCAGGCAGGACAGCCATGCCTTCGCATATGGGTGAAAACTGAAATCTTCATCCGCCTGTCTGCAAAGTGGCAACCCATTTTGAAAACTACAAAGTTTCACAATGCAAGTTGCGGTAACGGTTGTGTGTGCCAATCAAGGGTCCAGTACAAGTCCGGGTATAAATTTATCGGTCAGCTTTTGACTCAGATCTTCTTAAAAATAAAATTCTTTGGGAGAATCAAATTCATTTCTAGTACCTTTACCTTTCATATTAATAAAAAAATTACTATTAATAATAAAATAATAATTGAAGAAAACTTTAAAAAATCTGTTACTAATTAAAAAAATTTAAATATAAAAAGATAAGATTTATCAATATATTCACCTATTAAAAATTTATTATTAAAACATAGGAAAGAGATATACTTTATTAAAATCCTTCGAAATTAAGGCTAAAAGCGCAATTTTGGCTTAACATTTTTTAGTTTGATCAGTTTAGGACTTAAACTTGTAACTTACTTAATGAAGGTATAAATTTTCACGAGTCTGCTTAATTTAAGATTTTTTTGGACGGAAATTAGGAAGCGTCATACATGGAAATATCTACATAAAGGTTTTTACTCTTTACGTAATAAAAATAAAAGATTATGAGTTAAAGCATAGGAAACTACCTTAATAGAAAAGGTATAATAAGACAATTCTCCATGTTATAAAACTAAAATTTCTTGCAAACGAATATCATTATAACCTCTCCTCCTAAATTAAAGAATGAAAATAAAAGCATAAATTTAAAAGATATAAAAATATTATGCGTCAAAATAATTATACAAATAGCTAACTGCATAGTATAGGAGGTTAGCTCTTTAGAATAGAAGAAACTTTTTAAAATCCTATTATTATTACAAAAAAGGAGTTTATTAAGATTTTTTGTTCAAACCTTATAAAGAATCTAATAGTAACTCTAACCAATTCAGGAAAAAAGACAGTGAACAATTTCTTCTAGCTATATGAAATAACTAGAACGAATCGTCTTTATTCATTCACATCACAAATCCTAAATAGTTTTGCACTTAAAGAGATGATATAAACTAGAAGCCAAGTTAGAATAAAAACTAATAATACATAATAAATAAATCGACAAATTCTTAATAAGCTTGAAAATTACTTTAATAACTTTCAACCTCCTTCACTAACAACAAACAAATTTCTTTGAAAATTTATTATTACTAAACCTTATTTTAATAAACATATAGCCCTTCGCATAAACCTAATATTTTACAACAAACAAAATATAATGCCACATCTATTTATGAATAGTTTCTTAATATAATATATTAAATACATTACAATAAATGATAATGGCTGCAAATGCTTATAAAACATAACTAGGAACCTTTAACATGCTATATTTGAGTTACTAATACTTGGATATTAGGGTTATCAAAGGGATGTGACGATACCAAATTAAGTCATATATGTACAATATACTAAGAGCAATTAGGGTAGATGAAGAAGAACAAACTATATTAGATAAAAATAATGAACATATAAGATGTTGTCTCCCCCCTAACGCTAGGAATTTCTTACATTTTATAGGTGATTTATCTTATTTAAAAGATAAAAATGGAGAATTATTATCAAACTTAAAATGTAAAAAACTTTCAAATTTCAAATGGTATAACAATATTTTCTTAGTAAGAGTAATGCTTAAAGAGCATTCAAACCAACCCTTTTGGAAGAAGAATTTTCTTGCAAGACTTCACTCTTTATTTGGAGAAAAAATTACCAACAAGATTAACAAAAAACATGATTACCAAGTACCATATAATATATTAAAATATGGAGAATTAAGCAGTTACACTAAAAAACAAAGTTTAAAATTATGTGAAGATATGAAACAATAGAAACAACTAAAATATGAAATAATTAAAACTAACAAAGAATTAGGATCATTATGTGGTAGTAGTAGTAGTAGTAGTAGTAGTAGTAGTAGTAGTAGTAGTAGTAGTAGTAGTACTACTACTACTACTACTACTACTACTAATAATAATAATAATAATAATAATAATAATAATAATAAAAGAAGCTTGTAAAGATAAGAAAATGAACCATTATTATTAGAATCCTTTTTCTACTTTTCCCTTCCTTCCTTCCTAGTCTAGTAGGTACACTTAGATTTAGGCCCCTCATAGTTCCTATCTATGTTCTAACTTACTTAGTAACTAATTCTTCTACTGGGTTTGTCTTTACTCTTCTAGGTTCTTATATTATCTTCTTTTTTTTCCTCCTTCCTCTATATTCTTTTGGTGCTTTCTAGTCATTGGTTATAAGCTTCTAGGCTCTCCTTTTCTTCTCCTTTCTTCCCTTATCAATTCTTTTTTTGAATTCTAGTCTTACTCTTGAAACCATCCTAATTCTCATCTACTTCCTTCTTAGGTTTTGTTTAAAAAGGGTATCTAGCTATATCCCCATTCCTTTTACTTCCTGCCTCCTTATTTTTACCATTTTAAAAATAGTTTTTAAAAATATCCTCTCTTTAATGTTATTGGTTTTTCCTTTTCCTGCTAAATGACATCCAACTCTGCTACTTTTGGTTAGGCCCTTATTTCTTCTGACATTTTCCTCCCTCACCACTCGGTCCTCTCCCTCACCTCTACCTTCCATTCATATTACCTTAAGCTCCTTGCCTCTGTACTTGGAAAAGGTACAACCTTCCTCAACAAGGACTCCTTACCATCTCCTTCTCTTCCAAGTTCTTATCTTCTACCTCTCTAGGGAACAATGGTCCTAGTAAACTGCAAGTCTTTGAGCTTCCTTCTTAATTAGAAGTAAGTGGGGGAATCCTCCAAAATTTTCCTCCATTTTTTCCCTCTTCTTAAGAAAGATGACATTAACATAGTCTCACCTAATTTAGAGACCCTTATGGAAAGAGATATAACTTGGTCTTCTACACTTGTTAGTTTTTTCTTAGGAAAACATTTAACTTTCCCAATCATCAAACTATGGGCTTCTAAATTTAGAAAAGCAAATGATTAGAAGAAGTTCTTATTAATGAGGACATTATCTTCCTACTTAGATTCTTCTTAATCTTTGAGCTTAAGACGTCTTGGAGGTAGGGCCTTGGTACTTCAATAGCCTACCTCTCTTCCTTTAGCTAATGGAAGCCAAGCATTGAAAATTTTAAATAAGAAATATTTACAAATTTGGATAAATTTTCACAAAACTTCATTTGAGTACTTTAAAAAGAATTTACTTTGGAGTTTAAAGGAGGGAAACCTACAAGTTATGAGGTTCAAGTTATTAGATACAATAGTATGATAAGAAGAATAACGCTATATAGGGGATTATCTTAGACCGTCACCTATAGGTACATAATTGAGCAATATTAGGCTAAGAGTGGAGGCTAACAATTTTGAAATAAAGTCTAATATGATTTGAATAGCTCAATAACTTATGCGATTTGATGAGTTGTTAGATGGGGATCTAAATGCTCACTTTGTAATTTCTTTTAAATATGTGACACATTCAAGCTTAGTGGAGTTTTAGAGGATGCAATTAGGTTGAGATTGTTTCTTTTCACATTGATGTATAAAGGTAAATGGTGGCTAAAATCTTTGGCTCTTGGATCCATCACTACTTGCAATGGGCTTATTGGGAAGTTTTTAGCCAATCACTTTCCTCTAACATAAACAAAAAAACTTAGGAACAACATCTTCTCCTTTCAATAATTATAGAATGAGACATTGTATGAGATTTGTGAGGGATGGAAAGAGCTGTTAAGAAAGTGACCATAGTATAGACTCGATTTAGGATTGCAAGTGCAAAATTTTTTATAGTGGTTTAAGTTATCCATCTAAGTAGTTGGTCTATACATTTTTTGGTCGAACTACTAGCTTTAAACCTCCCTAGGCCATGAATAATTACTAGTGATAAAATTTAAGGTAAAAGTAAAAATTAGGAGGTATTTATAGTGTTGATGTGGTGAGCATATTAAAGGTGAAGTTGCAAGTTTAAACAAGAAGCTTATAATAGATGCTTAGTATCTCGGCCATTAAAAGTGATGAAAAGTGACATTTGTGATGGTGGACACTCTAACCAAAAACGTCAAGCACTTGAAAATAAGGGATAGCCAATTGAGCAACTTGCTTTTGTAGGGATCTAGTTTTAAAATAATTCTTATAGTAATTCTTACAATTGATATCAAGGAAATCATTTAAAATTTTATAGAAAATTTAAAATCTACCTAGATGTTAGTAACAACAGTAGCAAGAAAGGAAACCAAGTTTTGAGGAGCTCATGACAAAATTTATTATTGCATATAATGCACACTTCAAAATCAATAAACTTCCATCCATAACCAAAAAATTCAAATTGGACAACATGTTAAGCTTGACTTTGAAAGGTAGTCAAGGTGCTTTGCTAAGAAATACTGAGCCAAACCTGAGGGAGCAAATGAATGCAATAATTTTGAGGAGTGGAAAGGAACTCAAAGTTGAAGAGACAAAGGATGTTATAAAAGAAAAGGGAGATGAAGAGAAAGAGAAAGAGGAAGAGGAGAATCCAAAGAAGGAAGTGTTTAAAAAGTATCAATTAAGATTTTCGTACCTGAGTAAACTTGAGATAAATAAAAAAGAAGATAAATTTGGTAATTTTTTAGATTTTTTTAATTAATTACATACTGACTTACTTTTTGTTGAAGCTCTTTTGTAGATACCGAAGTCTGTCAAGTACTTAAAGGAACTCCTTTCTAGCAATAAGATAATTGAGGAATTGTTAATGGTGACATTAAGTGAAGAGTGCGTCAACTTCTTGTAAAACAATCTACCATAAAAAATCAAAGATATGAGGAGTTTCACCATTATTTATAATATTAAAATTTTGAAAATTAAAAGGGTATTAGCAGACTTAAGAGATATCATTAACTTGATGCCTAGTAACATTTTTAACAAGCTAGGTTTTGATGAGTCTAAACTAACTATGATGAACATTTAGCTAGCAAATAAGTCAACTAAGCCTTTTAAAGGCATTATAGAAGATATTTTGGTTAAGGTAGATAAGTTTATTTTCCTTATTGATTTTTTGGTTTTAGATAGAGGTACCTTTGATCTTAGTAGGACCTTTTCTAGCTACTTTTAAGACTATAATAAATTTACATAATGGAAAGTTAATCCTAAAGATAGGGAATAAGGAAATAGCTTTTAAGTTATCTAAAGCCATGACATATCCCTATGTAGATGATTACTTAAAATGATAGTTGTTGCATTATAAATGTGATTGATACTGTAGTTTCTCATAGTATGCAATAAACAATAGGAAAAAAATATGTTGGAGACTTATATCATACAAGGAGAAGAAGAGGAGATGGAGATATCTAATTTGATAGGGTATATGGCATATTGGAAAGCTAATGAGCCTATTAGTAGAAGGAAAAATGGTAAAGAGATTGAGAGACTAAAAAAAGGAGAACAAAGAGCTTATGTAAGGAGCCCAATTATAAGGCTCATAAATACGCACTTTCTAGGAGGCAACCTCAAGGTTTAGGTATTTTTATTTCAATTTAGTAGCTTTAAAAATATTTACTATTAATTTTTAATATTTTTACATAATTTAGGTTTTTGAATGTGTTTTAAGTTAAATCATTTTAAAGTCATGATTTTAGTGTTCCTTAATGTTTTTTAATTATTAGATCGTTATACACATTGCCAGATCGCACTTCTAAAATTGCAGCTATGGATCCTTTTATTGTTAGGGGAATACTAATTATCCTAATTTCCCTCCTTTCCCTTATTTTCTAATTTTTCGTTCTTCTTGTATGTCATTTATATTAAGAAAAATTTACAACTCAAGTTTGAGGGAGGGAATTAATTACTTATTCTTATTAGTTTTATTATAATTAGCTTAATATGGAACAACTACAGGAAAATTTTTAACTTCAAAAGAATATCATTTGAAGTAATTTGTTACAAGTTTCGTTATTATTATGATTTGATTTGTTTAGGCAAATAGTCATGAGCATTAATAATTAAGTTAATTTTAATTTGTTTCATTAATTTTGAAAATAGATGCTTAATTTGTTCTATGATACTTTTGTACAATTTTGATATACAACCAAGTTAGAAGTTAATTCTTTTTAAGCATTTTGGAATCATATTGAGACAATAAGTGTGAATAAGTGAGAATTAAATAAATTCAATTTAATGGCTTTAAACTAAGTAAAAAGGTTAAAGATAAAGAGTAGTGCTTAGGCATTTGTAATGGTAGCCTAATTGTCTAATTAGAAGTATTGATAACAAGGTGTTGACTCTCACATCAAAAGGTTAGGTGACTTTTCAAAGATACAGTCATCGATTCTTCCTAGAGGCCACATCACTTGCTAGGCTTGCAGCTGTAAGTTGCAAGACTTTAAATGCTTATGTTATTTTGAAGTTAGCATTTTGATTTTTCTTTTATTAAAGGTTATGAAAATGTTTAAAAGTTGAAACATCTTTGTTATATACATTGAATTTATATATTAGGTTGATTTTGTTGATTGAATTAAAGTTTGAAGGATCATAGAGGAAATTAAATTGATTTATGATTTAATGCAATTAGATAAATACCTAGCAATTTGATTAAAATTACAATTAAATGAGTAATGGAGAATCTTACACTACAAGAAAATTAGTAATTAGCGATGGAAATTACCGATAGAAACCAAACCGTTGCAAGTTACCAACAAAAAATGATTTTTTATCGGTAACATTATCGGGAAAAATTTCATTTAGCGATGGTAATAATATCCATTGGTAAATATGGAGGAAAATTATTCCGACAAAATTTTCTACGGAATTTAGCGATGGTAGAAAATTTCCGTTAGTAAAGAAGGAGGGAATTCTTGGAGGAATAAAAATTTAGTCTGTAAATTTTAGACGAAAACATCATCGTTTCCTTTTGTCTTCAATGTTTTAAATAAAATGAAAACGACGTCATTTGGTTTAACACCATATGATGTCATTTTCTTATGTATTTAACCTACTCGAAAGACCCCTTGCTTTTTCTTCTTCATTTTTCCTCTCCCTATGTTTTCTCCTTCATTTTTCATTTCTCCTATTTCTCTATCGTGGATTCCTCTTATGCTCGTTGGTGTTTGTCTTCTTTGGCCACTATCATTGTGTCCTTCGGCAGAGGTAAGTTGTTCTCTATGATTTTTTGTATAAACCATGTTACCCATATGATTTTGGATGTATTTTTATGAATATTTAGTTTTATTGGTTTATTTGGGTATTCTGTGATTGGAAAACAATTTGAATGTATAAATGTTATGCAATGTTTGGTTCATGTCTCCATGGGTGGAGACAGATGACAAGGACACAAAAGTCCTGTCCCCTAACTTGTTTGCTTGTTGTCTCCACCCAATTTTATCCCGACTCCAGGGATAAGGACAGTAATTTTTTGTAACTTTCATGACTGTGGTACAAAATTGCAGAGACGGAGACAGAACTAAAAGACATAGGTAAAATGCCAGAAATGCCCTCCCTTCAAAACCTAAACAAAACATAATTTAATTAAATATAATGTAATGTAATTAAATAATCATAATAATTTAATTAATTATATTGTAATT
>JANQBM010000006.1:14833590-14853476 GCA_025594535.1 Erythroxylum domingense
ATAATAATATTTTAATTAAATATAATGTAATTAATTAAGTAATAATAATAATTTAATTAATTATATTGTAATTATTTAATCGTAATTAAAATATTACAAATACACTTAAAATAAATATTGATACAATTACAAAATGATCAATGAATTACATATTTCCAATCATATTATACTGTATGAGTATTTTTGTCATTGACACTGTTTTTATATTCTGTCCACTGCAACGAAACACATTTCTGTCCTCGAGACAGAGACAGTTTTTTCTGTTTTGTCCATCACAATCAAACACCTCACTGTTTCTAATTTTTGTTATGCTCCGTCTCCAAATTTCGTCTCGTTCCGTCTCTGCATATTAGAGACAGTAACCAAACGCAACATTAGTGATGGAAGGAATAAGACGTGATTTTAGCTGTGATGTTGGGATGAATTTTTTATGCATGTAAGGTGTTTGATGAATTGCCTGTTATGTTGATTTTAAATGATGGGAGTGGTCGGCTTATGTAGTTGTATTCAAATAACTAAAGGCATTGTGTTTGGGTTATAGATATAATTTAAGTATTTTATTTATAGAAGTATTTAATTAATAAGCATGGTTTAAAGTTTACATTAGGATTTCTTTCCCTTCTTTCTTGACGAAGATTATATTCTTTTTTTTTCTTGGGTTTTAAAGATTTACGAGATATTTTTTTACATAAATTTTTAATCAATTGCTCATAAAATTTTGAAGTGCTTCAATAGTCCATTTTTGGACGAAGCATGATCATGAACAACCAAAAGTTTGGAAAGTGAGTAAAAAATTCAACTATTTAATAGACTATGGAAAATGGAAGTTCTATGATAATTAATGGTGGTTACAAAAGCTTTATGTTTAAATTCTTACATATGTTGTAGATTTGGACATATAACTACATTTATTATAAATTATAATTACTAATAGTCATCTTATTAAAAGTTAAATGTGAGTTATTGTACTAGAACTATCAAAAAACTATATTTAAATCTAGTGTGACCATATATATGCATACTTAGTGATGGAAGAGGGGTTAATTGGTTGTTCTCTCTTATCCCATAGGTGTTGTAAGATGATTTTACACTTTTAATATATTAATCCCTTTAGTCCAATTTTTTTAAAATGGTAAACATAGTGTGATTTTGTTGTATAGTTTAAAAGAAAATATTACGTGGTAAAATTATGTCAGCTTGGACTATTAGCTCACAAGATTACATTTAGATTTTTTATAATTTAATTGTCAAAACAAGTGGGGGAAGAGATATTTTAATAAAAGAAGATTAACGGATACAACTTGAATTGATAAGAGGGAGACGAGTGTGAAAAATGTGAAAATGGGGGGCAAAAACAGGAAGGGGACTTCGTAACATTAGAAAAAGAAAAAGCTGGTATTTGAAACAACCCATAGGAAATGTAGGCAATGGCCCCTGGTTTTCCTTTTCCCTATGAGAAATCAACTCTATTTCTCTTTCATCTTTACGTAAAAAAGAGCTTAATGGATTTGAACTTCGAAATTCTTAAATTGATGTTCATGATGTCTTTGTTTTATCTTGCATACTTTTGAAGATGAAGCAAATTTTTATGTCAGTTGTAGTCCTTTTCAAATAATGGTTCATTCCCACTAGTTAACTAATTAGCATCATATGTTTGTGTTTTAGCTTAAATAATAGATTTTATCTGTATTGCATTATATATCAAAACTCAAATTGCCTTATTTTTTGAATTTCTTGCTTTAATATATTAAAAATATAACAAACAATTGAACAAGTTTATTATATTAAATACGAAATATTTTTTTCACAGACCTTATTTTCTATTGAAGAGCATAACTCATCCTTCTTCTTTGTAGTCTGTAGTTGCCCGTCAATCAAGATAAGTTATCCAACTAATGTCTACTATATGTATTGCTTTAATAATACATTAATTAGATGTGTTTGAGTTTTTTTGTGAATGCAAAGAAGGTCTTAATTTTGTGTTGTTTAAAATATTCTTATAATCATTGATGAGTTTTTATGTTCTTCTTTAATAGTCTAAGTATTTATGTTTGGGTGATGTTTGAATCATTGATGAGTAGATGTATGATTACATAAGTATTTATTGTATGTGGAATGAGTTTAAGATCTTATGGATGATTTGAGGCACAACAAACACCTAGGATGGTATATAGGTTGGAAACCCGTGATGTAACTTCCATAAGGCTTATTGGTGAAAAATTCCATGAGCTTAAGAGTCACAGCGAGAACTTGCTTTCTTGATTCACAGGTGTAAACAATGCCATGTACCATAGCATTGAAATCAATTGTAGGTAATTAATTCAATTGATTAATACTTCAACTTTAGTGTAATTAATTTAAACTTAGTATTAACACAAGAAATTCATAGGTTTAATAGACATGATGATTCTTTGTATAATAAACTCTTAAGACAAATATATAGGGTGGAAACCCATGATGCAGCTCCTATGATGCTTATTGGTGAAAAATTCTACGAGCCTAAGAGTTACAGCAAGAACTTACTTTCTTGATTCACAAGTGTAAACATTGCCATGTACCATAGTATTGAAATTAGTTGTAGGTGATTAATTTAATTGATTAATACTTCGCCTGTAATGTAATTAATTCAAACTTAGTATTAAGACAAGAAATTAATAGGTTTAATAGACATGGCATTTCTTTGCATAATAAACCACTAGGATAGTATATAGGCTAGAAACTCGTAATGCAGCTCCCATGAGGCTTATCGGTGAAAAATTCCACAAGTCTAGGAGTCACAACAAGAACTTGCTTTCTTGATTCACAAGTGTAAATAGTGCTACGTACTATAGTATTGAAATCAGTTGTAGGTGATTAATTCCATTGATTAATACTTCAACTTCAATATGATTAATTCAAACTTAGTATTAAAACAAGAAATTTATAGGTTTGATAGACGTGATAGTTCTTTGCATAGTAAACCATTAGGATGGTATATAGGATAAAAACCCATGATGCAGCTCCCATGAGGCTTATCGGTAAAAATTTCACGAGCCTAAGAGTCACAGCGAGAACTTGCTTTCTTGATTCACAGGTGTAAATAATGCCACGTACCATAGTATTGCAATCAATTGTAGGTGATTAATTCAATTGATTAATACTTAAGGGATATTGTATAAAGTTTAAATGTTTTGTAAGCTAGGGGACATGAAGGATACTAACCGTGAAATCACTTTTTTAAATTAACAATTTTGTAGAAATGAGTAATGTTGTTAGATCTTGGATGTATAGATGATTAAAACATGATGGTTTTACTAATCCTGCGTTTGTTGAGAGAGTTGAAGCTTTTATTCATTATGCATATTCTCAACCTAAATATATGGATGACCCAAAGATTAGACGTCCATGTTAAAAGTGCAAACTTATTTGTTTCCTTCCTATTGATGAAGTGAATGGCCATTTGTTGAGAAAAGGGTTTGTTCCAAATTATTTTGAGTGGACACGACATGAGAAGCCATTGATTTGTAGCACCTCAAGAGGTAAAGAAGTAAACTTATCAGTAAATGTGGATGAGTCTAAAGGGGGGATTGAATTTAGAACAAGTAGTGTGGGTGCAACTGAAAATCATTACATGCAAATGGTTTATGATGCAGCCAGTTATACCTTTAAGGAAAATATAGAAAATCTTGAAAAAAAACCAAAATGACATGCAAAACAATTTTTTGACTTACTACACTCAGTTGGTTAAGAATTATGGCCAAATTGTGAGATAATGACTCAATTGTCTTCAATTGCTCAATTGCTTCAATTGCTCTTATTAGTGCAATTTAATGATTTTCACTCAGTTCACCCTCTCAGTTTGTTACCAAATTATAAAGTGTAGAAATTGAAATCATAAATAATCCAAAAAAAACATGACAATCAAATTTTATTAATATCAAAGACAAAATTCTCGAAGGTGAGTATAGAAAAATCCTCAACATTCAACAAATCTATCATCTATGGCTATCTCAAATTCTATACATTCATAAAGAATGAAATAAAACCAGGAATAGACTTAGAATGGAATGATGGAGGCAACAATAGCGGGAAACCTCCTATTCTGGGAAGTACTTCGTGTAGGCTTCGTCTCCATGTCTCTCTTCCTTCGTTTCCTTCCTCAATCTCCTGATAAAGCTCTCTAGGGTTTCAAGATTTGGCTGATGCAAAAAGCTCTCATCTTCTATTCTTCATGTTCTTTAAATAACTTGGCAGCCTTAGGATTTTTTATAGGTCAAAACAGTCCCAAAAATCCCTCGAAACTTGACTTTTTCTCTTATTTGTGCATCTGCCCAATGCAGGCCATGATCGTGGCCCTATATGGCCAGCATCAAACCTTTCTATCACGATCGTGGACCAAATGCTACAATCGTGGGCTATGGTAGAGTCTTTCTATCACGATCGTGTTCCTTAGGCCACAATCGTGGCCTTGCTCACATATATCTGTCACGATCATAGCCTTGTGTCACGATCGTAGGCAGTGGTTTCAGCCTGAAAGTCTCTAAAACTTCTATGTTCTTCTTTGTTGGCCCTGAAACACTAACAAACACATCAAGGTACCTCAAAAATATAACATTTAAGCTTAAAGACTTATACTAATTATTTATAAAAACACTAAAACATATAAACTAAAATAATTCTAACCTAAACACATACTAAACACTCAAATTAACACTTAATCCATAACAAATTAAACCCTAAAATATGATGCAAATCATAACTATAAATATGCTTCCATAAATGTGGATGAATGAGGTATATATGTTTTTGACAGTGATTGTGCCAGGGTCTACAAATCCAAAGCATAAAATTGATATATTCTTACAACTATGGATATCTGAATTACAGCATCTTTGGGAATATGGTGTGGAGACATATGATGTATCTTTGAAACAAAATTTTACGTTGAGATCATCTTTGATGTGGACGGTTAGTGATTTTTCAGCATATGCTATGTTGTCTAGATGGAGCACAAGAGGAAAATTGGCTTGTCCTTATTATGATAATGATTTTGATGCATTTTATCTTCCAAACGGGGGGAAAAACATGTTGATTTGACAACCACAGGAAATTTCTTCCTCCAAATCATCCATTTAGACACAATAAACAAAAGCTCATTAAGAATATGATGGTATAAACACCTCATTCCCCTTATAAAGCTAGTGAATAGATATTGTAGGAGATTGATGAATTAGGGTTGCTGAAAGTTACAGAATTTGAAGCTGATGAAGTTAATATAAGCATTAGTAAAAACTTTGGTTGGAGAAACTGAAGCATCTTTTAGGATTTACTATATTAGAAAACTAAATTGATACGCCATAATCTAGATGTGATGCATGTTGAAAAAAATAATTTGACAATTTGTTCAATACTATAATGAGCATTAAAGGGCAGACAAAGGATAATGCAAAATCACGAGCTGATTTAAAATATTTTTGTAGTAGGAATGAGCTAGAAAAAGATCTTCGCACTGGTAAATATCTGAAATCATATTACACTTTAGACAAAAAACAAAAGGAAATTTTGTGTGAATGGTTGAAAAGTCTAAAGTTTTCTAATGGTTATGTTTCAAACTTGGCAAGGTGTCTGGATATGAGAAAGTACAAATTGTTTGGGATGAAAAGTCATAATTGTCATATGTTTATGCAAAGGCTAATTCCAATTGCATTTCGGGAGTTGCTACCGAGTAAGATTTAGGAAGTTATAACAGAATTAAGTTTGTTTTTCAAAAGCTTAACAACATTTGAAATAAATTTGCCTGAAATGGAAAAACTAAAAAGGAAAATTCCATTAATTTTGTGCAAATTAGAATGGATTTTTCCTCCAAGCTTCTTTAACTGTATGGAGCATCTACCTGTGCATTTAGTACATGAGGCTAAACTTGTTGGTCCAGTTTAATATCGATGGATCTATCCGTTTGAGAGGGAATTATGGTAAATATTTAAATTGAAGTAATAATATGTTTTAATAATAGAATTGTAATAAGCCTGTTCGCTAATGTAGGTACTTACAACACTTGAAGAAAAATGTCAAAAAAAAGGTTAGGGTTGAAGGTTCAATACGTAATTCTTATTTAGTAGAGGAAGTAAGTACATTTTGTTCACATTATTTTGAGTTGTATGTTCACGCAAGAGAAAGAAAAGTTTCTCGTAATGACGATAGGGGAGGAACGGGTGATGCTGATGGTAACTTATCCATTTTCACATATCCTGGACAAACATATGGACGTTCAAGAAGAAGAATGTTAACAAAGGAAGAAATAAAGGATACCCATGGTTATATTTTATTAAACCGTCAAGAGGTTCAACGTTTCGTGCAGTAAGTTGAAATTGATTATTTGGGTTTTGAAATTTAGTGTTATTCACAACCGAAATACATAATAATGCTTTTAGATTATATAAGGAATGGTTACGTGAGCTAATGTCTAAGAAAACATAGGATGATATCAATAAAGAAGTTGGAAGATACTTTCCTCGATGGTTTGAGAAATATGTAAGTTTTCGCTTACAATTATTGAAATGATTGAATTATAAGATTAAAGTGTTTAAATGACATTATATTATTTATAATTTCTTTTGTGTAAGCCTTAGAAAATCCAATAGAGAACAAGTTCATATGTGATCTTGCGAAAGGACCTTCGTGAACTATTAAATTGTATCGGGTATAATTCGTTAATGGATACAAATATCATATAGAATATCATAGTCATAACATGGTAATAGTAAATAGTGGAGTTTGCATATAGGGAGAATTGATGGATTACTATGGTAAAATTATTGAGATACTTGAAATTGAGTAATTTACATTTCCAATGAAGCGGAGTGTGATATTTGAGTATGAATGGTTTGATCCAACTCTTAATGTTGGTACAAAAGTGTGCAGTCAATATAATCTAGTTGAAATCAACCAGCGAAGAAGATTTCAACAATTTGAACCTTTTATGTTGGCAATGCAAGTGTTCCAGGTGTTTTATATCCCTTTTCCTAGCTTACGATGAGATAAGTCAGATTGGTTGGCCGTTTGCAAAGTTAAACCTAGAGGTGTTTTTGAATTATATGGAAAAGGAGAACAGATAATTGAAAGTGAAGTGTTTCAAGAAGATGTTTATGAAATAAATGCATCTGTTACATATGATAAGAATGAACCTTGAACGATCTAAATAATGAATATGTTGAAATTCCATCTAGAGAGCATAAGGAGCGTGAGAGATCTGAAGAAGAGCTTGAATTTGATTCTAATTCTTTACAAAAAGAAGATGAAGATGATTTTGATTTTGATTTACAATTTAGTACTAATAGCGATTAATTTGTGTTTATAATAGAATAATATATTCAATAAATCAATTATTGAATCAACAATATATTGTTATATATTGAATTGAAATTGATATATTTCTGGAATATTCAATAAAATATGAATTTCAGGTTAGAATATGCCACCAAAGAGAAAACATGATATGATGCGATGAAGGTTTAGACCACGATTTGGAGTCAGTTACTTTCCAAGTGAAGCATCACATTCTGCAGTTGCAACAGAATCAGATATTGTACCTCTAGCTACTACACTTGTAGATGAGGTATCACCTTCTATACTTGCTACTACACCATCCACCACCCCTATACAGATAGAGATATCAGGGGTAAACGATGCAGATGAAGGAGGTGGCCTCCAGCCTGGAGTTGAGGGAGTTGATGGAAGAACTTACATCACAATTGTCAACAATTTGTAAGCGAAAATACATGAAACACCATACGTATATAATTAGGTTATAGCTTTAAATTTAAAAATGATATAAATTTGTTTTTATATTAGGTTGATTCTGTCTAGACCGTGCTTAAGAAACATAACACCCAAATTCAAGGAGAAGATTGAGCATGAGGGTTATATATGGAAGAATATCTCTCAGGCGATAAAAGATTTTTATTATCAAGAGTTTGAGGTACAAATAATATTTTTAATTAATTTTTATACATTAATTAGATAAATATAGTAGGTTATAAGTACTTATCATATGTTTTTTTCTTTTTTTCAGAAAGAATTTTTTGGGATTTTGAATTTGACGTGATTATTTATAAAGTATGGGACAGACAAACTTGTACACATTATAAAGACTTTGTTGGTGCTATACACAAGACTGGTATATGATCTCCTTATATTTCTGAAGAAATATGTCGTTGGCAGTAGTATTAGACATCACTTGAGGCAATGTTCATTTCAGAGCGTAATTCTACCAACATACATGAAGGACCGAGGGGAGAGAATCTTCCCGTACATACTAGAGGATTTATTACCTACCACGAGCATACAGATAGAGTTGTAAATATCTACATTTTTGTATTTTGATTTGTTTACTTTGATTTTTTCAATTTAATTTGATGTGTGAATTTTCAAATGAAAATATGTGTTATGGAGAATTATAATGTTATAAATGTCTGGTGCCATATGTGGTTCTGTTGTTGAGTTACTTTCCTTGTTCAATATGAGGTAAATATTATAAAAATAGAGAAAATTCTACCGAAATTTTTGTAAATTATAGTTCACTTATAACATTTTATTCTAATGTAGGAAAAATCTATAGGGAGGAAGCTTACACCCTGTTAGCTCTTTTTGCACACTCACACTAAGAAGCATGACGATATGACCTTCATTAATACCAGATGTAGAGAATTAAATGTATGTGAAATTTATACTTTAATATTAATGCTTAATAATTATCACTTATTAACATAAACATTGCCTTCTGATAAGACCAAATACAAGAAAGTAATCACCGACAGTCTCAAAAGTTTGAAAATGTTGATGAGATTCAAACCTATCTTCATGCAGTGGGTGGTAGGGACCGTCATAGAAGGATCTTCGGCTTAGGTTCATTTATGAACATAAGTTATTCGCAATCCTCAACATCTAGTACAACAACATCTAGTAGACGGTCTGCATCTAATGAAGTTCATGAGCTTTAAAACACAGTATAGGCACTGACAACTCAGTTGCAACAGTCGACGGAGTACATAGCCCAACATTGTAATGAGATGGAAGAGTTGAAAGGGAAGGGCAACACCTCATCACAACATTCAGAGCGTCTGCATTCACCAAATGAATAGCGTAGTTGTAGTCATTTTGTATGAATTAAATATTTATTGTTGTAGATAATAATATTTTATTATCAATTAAGATAATTTTTACTTTATATTATTAATCAATTTTCTATTTTAACAAATTAAATGTAGAAACAAATCAAAATATTATCAACAGATAACTAATAACTGTATAAATTACACATCAATCATAACATTATCAAATAAAACAATATACAGGGAAAATTTTATAAAAGAATATCAGTAAATTTACTGATAAAAAATAAAAGTCATCGGTAAAATGCAGTGAATTTACTAACAAACAACCAACCTCCGTTGGTAAAATGCAGTAAATTTACCGACAGCCCTCAATATCCGTCGGTAAAGTTAGTCGTGAATTCATTGACAGATTGTGGTATCCGTAGGTAAGATTACCAATAGAAACGACATGTTCGTCTCTAAATTTATAGACCGAAACACATCTACCGTCCCTAAATTTATCGACACATTAAAAATTACTATCGATAAATATAGCAATGGAACAGGAACTGATTGTCAGCAAATTTGCTACGGAAACTCTGTACTCCATCGTCAATTATTCCTACGGTTGTTTCTTCGATGACGTATTCCGTCGGTAAATTTCGTCGCTAACTTAGTTTAATTTCTGTCGCTAAATCTCATTTTTCTTATAGTGTTAATTAATACCATTGATTTGTTAAATTATTTCCAAGACTTGCCACATATTTAAGTTAAAAGTGATGAAACTGATTTGCTTGAGGACAAGTAAATGCTTAAGTATAAGAGAATTTGATAAGTTCTAATTATGTTTTGAGTATGATTTTGGGAGCATTTTGCTTGTGTATGGATGATATTTTCTTGATGGTACTTAATATAACTTATATTTTGTTTACATTAATTGTTTTAAGCCCCTAATGAAGAAGAAATTTTTTTAAGCAAGTTGGAGACAAGCTAAAGAAGTTTTAGTATGATTTTGTTTTAAAATAGGTTGAAAGTGTACCCATATTCAGAACACGTGTCAAACACAGCCCCATATTCTACCTTATATAGGCAATTACACAATTAATAGTCTTGAATAACTTTCCACATGAAGAAACATAACCTAGATACAAACATGTGTTCATGGCCTTTAAGCCCATGTTTCTAAGGTGAACCCTTGAATTTATGATTATATTTTTCCTTATGAAGGAAGTAGTCAATCTCATAGGCTAAAGTATGGAGATAAACAAACGTGTGAATGCTTGTTAAAGAACAAGTTTACTGAGCGGACTTGACATGAGAAATTCATTTGGAACATTACTTGTATGTATGTGGAAATTCTTATTGCGATGATTGTATAAGTGATCCTTTGACTTAAGGTCTCTAAAGTTATCTTGTATAGGAATTGTTTTGCTTTAATACTACTTATGACTTATTCTAATCATAATTTGTTCAATCGGTAGTCATTGGATGTAGCATGAACTGTATTGAGGTAGTTGTATGATCAAAATATGATTCATTACCTAAAGTAATTAGGGAGAATTTTTGTTGCCCTCAATTATTATTGATTTCAAAAATCCTTGACCAAAGTGAAATGACATTTTGTAAATAGTTTACAAATGTCATTAACTGAATCAATAGCTAATGATAGCAAACTAATATGATTAGACTAAAAAAAAGTAGTCATTAATTCCACGCTTTGTCTAATTGGAATATTTTATGATGAAATGAATAAATTACACGAAAGAGTTAGATAAAATTACTTTGACATTCCTAAATAATTAGGTGGTCAGATGCATTGCTAGACACCAATTTGGATCTATGATTATAAATTGTTTAGTTAGATAATTAAAGATCAATTAAAAGGAGTTTTAATTTGTCTAATTCTAATTATGAATTAAATTATAATTTATAATTATTGCTATCACATTTGGAAACCTAATGGGTCACACATAATAAACGAATTGAAGAGAGCAAAGATATTTTTAATCAAGTTGGACTTGATTGTAAATTTTGAGAAACTTTATGATTAAATATGAGATATTTAATAACTAAAGATCAATATGGGATATTGGATTTTATTTGAGCATAACTAATATTTAATTAGAATTATTTGCAATTTTAATTGAAATTAAATTACTAAAATATTCAAAACTAGTTATAAATAAGTTTAAGTTCTAACAGAACTAGCACTTATTGCTCAACACTTTTTGTAAGACTATAGAGTTCTCTTAACTTATTATGTGAATATTATTAGAGGCTGGGAACTTGTACGACTACAGTGGTTAAGATGGATCGATTTCGAAAACTGCTCGAGGGAGATGACAAGATTATGATCAAGCTTCGAAATAAAGTACGAATTAAGATTTATGCTTTATTATATTTTAATTTTTAATCATTTTATAGAATTAAAGTAATTTTAATTTTTAAGAAATTGAAATACAAAAAAGCTTCATAATTAAATCTTCATAATTATTCCGTTTGTAGTCGATATCTGATCCCATCTCAATTTTTCGGCATAAAGACAGGTCGGTGAAAGGTAGAAGTTAGTTAGTAGGCAATTTATGTAGATAGAGGAATGCATGCACCAGAGTTGGTGATTACGTTTATTGTACGCCTACAATATCAATAGACGATCAGTCACATAAAAACCCATCTTTCACCCAAAAGTTGGCTTGCTGATCTGGGCACTTCAAATTTCTTCATTCAAGTACATAAAAAATATCCTATAGAAGGAATTTTTTTTTTTGGATAAAGAGAAAGAAGAAAAGGGTAGCAATTGATTGCATAAGTAGGGTTTAAAGGTTCACATAATAATGATTATCATCATCAAGCTACTTTAAACTCATCAACCACAGTACTGTTGGTCCAGACTTGGCCTACTCTACTTTTTTTGGAGGCCTATTGTTGACTACTTTTCACTGCAGCAGCAAAATCACGGGAAATAGAGTCACGTAAGCTCCATGTAACCCCACTGCCACCTGCAATGCCCCCGAAGCAATTTTAAACACATAACGTTCTTTCAACTGGAGCACATAAAGCTTGCCATTTCATTTGTATGCATAAAATTGAATTAAGCTACATTGCAGTGTATATTAGACAAAACTTGTCATGTTCTTATTTCTTAGTACTACCTTTAACTTCATAACCAAAAACAAGCACATGAAATCAAAATGTGATTTTCCAACAATAAACGTGACACTTGTTTACTTGAATATCTATATGAAGGAAGAAGAACGAAATAATGTTTATCTATGACGTTAGCTTAAAAACATCTTAAGTTTCATATACATGCAATCACATTGTTTATTGCATTATAAACTTTTTTTGTTACTCTCATTTAGATGAGATTTGTGGCACCATTAAATGGAAGAGCATTACTAAAAGACATTGACTACAAAGTTTGCACATGAACACATTCATAATACAAGGGAGTTTTGCAGTATATCTGTCGATATAGAGCATAGTTTATAGTACATAGTACGGTAAGAGAGAATGAAATACCTGTTGATGATTACCCAAAAAAAAAATGATTACCCAAAAATACCTGTTGATGGTGGCCAGAGGCTGGCAACGGTCTGATAGTGGTAGAGTCGATTTCATCGGTGGGCAAAGGAACGGCTGGATTACTATTTATGAATGGCATCCCTCCTTTATCTGGCACTACTGTTGTTGGCACCGGAGTTGGCGAAGAAGCTGCTGGTTGTCGTGGACGGAAGGGCCACGGGTATGCCGGAGAAGAAGGTATCACACCACCGGAAACCGGTGATGGAACTGGAGACGCCATTGGAGGGAGTTGTTGTGATGGTGGTGGCAGTGACGCTGGAGAGACCTTTACAGCGAGCTTTAGAGATTGTTGATTGCAGGAGTGTAGAGAGCCATTGTGGAATGTGAAGTAGAAAAAACCAGGGCGTGATGGTTGCCACTTTGATTTTCATTTTGATGAACAAGAATATGACTGTTAGTTTCAGTTTTAAGAAAGTTGAGACGTGAAATGGGAAGAGAGATATGAAGAAAATTAAGAGTACTTTATATGTAGCCATACTTACAAAAATTTCTTTGACAGAAAAGTTAAACTTGGAAAATTGAGTAATTACAAGAACTGGGAGACATGTTTAGAACTACGTCAAATCTTTGAATTTTGAGCCATTTCTCGTTGTTAAAGGTAATTAATGCTTCTCAGGCTTTGCAACTTCTAACCTTTTTGTGCATTATACAAATACAAATTAAACTGAGAATATGGGAGAGGAAGATACCGTATAAGAGGTGGAATTGAGCTTGGTGAGAAGTGTTGCTTGAGTGAAGTTGCAGATGTTAAAGGCTCTTTGGTTCTGGAAAATGTAGAGGTTGTAGTGATACTGATGTTGAAAAACTAGGAAGAATATGGTAAGAAATAGACAAAGAAAAAGAATGTTAGTTGGCATCTAAAAAAAAGTAAGTAAATCAGTAGATAGAGGAGCATAAGGACTTACTGATGCAGTCTCCTATGTGAACAACGGGGTTTTTCCATTCTGAAACACCATCTACTAATATTGTGCTGGATTGAGAAGGTTGAGTAAGTAAAGATAAGAGAGGTAAGAGGGAGAGAAGCATTGAAAAAGTCTTCATTCTTGGTTGTTTATGAGAAAGTGATTAAATTAGAAAGAAGTGTCAAGACTTTTAGTGGACTTACTGTGCTCTTTGGTTCTCATGGACATTAATAGGCAACAAGAGAGAGAGAGAGAGAGAGAGAGAGAGCGGATGGTCATCGGAGAAAGTGGGCATGGAAAGACTGTTAAAGTGTCAGGTGTGTTGGGCTTTTGATGGGAAGAGAATTGAATGGGGACAAACATTGGTATCGAAGATTGTGTTGTTTGTTACTTTTTCACTATAAAAGCTGGAATGATTTTTATTTATTAAGTCCAAAAGAATAATTGAATAATATAAGTGAGAAATCTTGGACTAGCTCTGGGAAAAAATGATGGGGAATATTATTCTCAAATGATTAGTCCCGTGATTCCAACCCTGCAGCCTAGTTATTTTCTTTTCTTGGGATATGAGGAATCAAGTTTACTTTTCTTCTATTTCTCTACAAGAATTCATCTTTCATTTCTTTGATTTGGACTATGCGACGGTGCTCATACTCCGATGTCGAAAAGAATAAATAAGCTGTGTAAAGCAGGTCATTTTAGAAACCGAGAACAGGAGCAGTGTGCTATCCCAAAAGTCTGTCTAAGAGGTCAAGAATGGGGTGCGGTCCATTTTCTATAGTTAACAAGGTTATGCAAAGAAGTGGCCAGGAATTCCAAAATCCAAGCTATCTATTAAGAAACAATCATAAGCTTCATAAGTTCATAAGCCAACCATGAAAGTGGTTGGTCCAGAATGCCACACGAACATTGCATTCAAATGCCACCCAAATTTTCTTTTGATATTCTCTCTTTCTCTAGATATGGTTTATAGTCATCCCCAGTGCAGGATGGCAAGACATTATGGTTGTGGAGAGCATATTCACAAGTATTAGCCCCTCTAGTCCACTGTTTTACTGAGCTTAACTCAAATCAGAACATGAATTATAAAAAGCATAATATATGATGAGTATTACTACTATTTTCAATGACATCATCATTTTCCTCAGTTAATCAAGCAATGAGTTGATTGAATAAGATATTTGTGTTGCTTTACACTTGTCATTACATCACACTTAATATCATTATAGAAGATGAGGTTAAGGATTATTTGTATAATTTTCAGCCTAAGAAAGTAGATATAAGTGGAAGAACGTGGAAGGAATACTAGTTCATTGAAAGATTATAACTTATCGGTATAAAAAATAAACAAATATAGGGTTAGCAATTTAGATTTGGAAACTCGAATTGATTGACTTTCAAATTAGGCTTGGACTTAAGAGGTTTGGCTCGGTTTGACTTAAACTAGGTTAGACAAAATATCCTTATTTTGTTAAAATTTAACCAAATGATGTTGTTTTGTTTCATGGTTAAAGAACCAATCGATGAAAACAACTTCATTTTGACTCTTAAACCATTTAGTTTTTAGGCTATTTGAATTTGATCAAGCTTTAATTAGAAATTAGGCCAAATATAGTTCATAATTAAGATGTTACCCCGTTAAAAATACAATACTTGAAATTGTTGTATTAAAATTTATTTAAGTTTTTAAAATTGTCCAAACACTTTTGGTTAAAAGTTTATGAAAATATTTAAGGAAATATTTTTTGCTAAGTCACGTTTAGAATTATGAGATAAAAGTTTATTTAGGTTTTAAGAATAATTTAAAACATTTACAATAAAAAATTAAAAAATATTTAAATAGGAAATTTTTTAAATGATTTTTAGGGGCTGATCTTTTTAAAATTAACAAAAATGCAACACTAAGTTCAAATGTTACCTATTTTTATAGGGCTTCTTAAAAATGTTCTAAACATAATTAAGAAATCCATTTCAACACCATTAAATTTTGCTATTAATAATGTTACGGAAAGATTTTAAGGGGATATGGAGAGAAATTAGACCAAATCCGAATAAGTTCATATGCAATAGGAACACCATATCTGATTTTAAGACTTGCGGATGGAGACTCTCTAGTGTAAGGCACAATTAAAGTATCCTATCTTAAGAGACCCTCTTAAATATATCAAAGCAAATCTTGCATCTTATAGGAAAGAAATTTAATAAGGGGACTACTAGGAGCTAATGGGATAAACTTCTTGCTTATGTGGAGGAAGGCAAGGACTAACTCGATACTTAAAAGGCAGCTACCTATGAGTGCCCTATAGTAATGTAGGAAAATGTTATTCAACACAATAATTAGAAGATGAACCCTAAACCATCCAATATGATTAATTAAGAGATGGCTTGGGGTTCATTTAAATCCAACTCCTCTATTAGCTCAAAAGTAAACCAACCTAGCTCCCCTCTAGAGGAATTTTTTATTAGTCCAGGGAGGAAGAAAATTGCGAGGAAATGGAGATTTAAAGGCTTTAAGAGGTAACTAAATTCCTAATGCCATTGTTCACTAAAAATGTTAGGGGCAATAATTACCCTAAAAATAAGTAGTGGAAGATCATATTCAATTAATAAAAACCAATGATAGTTAGTGTTTTGGAATCTACAAATCAAATTTGATAAGTTTAAGTATTAGATTTTTGTGAGCAAGGAATGGAGTATGAAATTTAACCATTAATATCACCATAATGGGAGGATTCTTTCAGCATTTGATTTATATTAGACACAGATCCCCCTCAGCACAATGACTAGTCAACTACTGAATAAAAAAGTAAGCTTGATTCAAGGCAATGCTAAATTTCATATGTCATTAGTATATGGTTCTCACCTATCTTAATAGAGGAAAGATCTTTGGAATATCCTAAGGGTTGTTCACTCATCTATTACTGTCCCTTAGATAGTTATGGGTAATTTTAATAGTAACTCTAACTTAAGCAACTAAAACACTAGTCTAAAATATTGTGCCAATGATATGGAAGTCATGGATTTGAGATATGGTGGCAACTTCTTCACCTAGTGTTTTCTTGTTTTATATTATACCGCAAGTAAACAAGTCGTATATTATAGTAAAATTAATATCGATCCTATAAAGATTGAGTATAGTCATATAACAATTTAAATAACATTTTGTCTAAGGTAATAAAAGATTGAATTAACTAAAAAATAAAGCAAACTAACAAAACTTGATGATTGAACAAGTAAAATATAACAAAGAAATTAAGTTACTTAATGATGGAAACTTTGGGATTATTCTATCTTTGTTTTGTCTTCCCTTTACTTTTTGAATTCAACTATGCTTGATCCTAGATATCCAAATGTTTTTATTACCCTCTCTTGAGATCTAATCAAGTAATCTAACTAAAATAGATAAAAGTTGAGCTGCAATCTCTAGATTTCTCAAAACTACTCCTAGTTACTTAATTGGATTTAAAGCAATCTTAATGATTGATAAGTCACAATTAAGATCTCTTTTCAATTGCTTATTAACCTGATATTTATAAGTCTATTAAGGTACCAATTGTCGTTATGTAACTTCACATAAATATCTCAATTCAACCTCTCAATTTAAATCAAGTATATGCACAAAAATATCACAAAGAAATAATATATTGGATTCAGCAAGGAAAAATCTTACAAAACAATTCAAGAATAAAACTCTAATATAGATTTAACAACCTGAAATCATGTTTAAAACACAAATATTCAAATTTGGCATACAAGGTAATGAAATAGAAAAAGAGAAGAGAATGAAATCAACTTGAAGACTTGATCTAAAAAATTTGGAAAGTTAAAGTTGATCTTAATGGTTCCACTTTTGATTTTATTTGTGATGTGCAACCTTTTTTATTTTTTCTTCCTTTCTTTGGTGTCCCAATCCATTTTGAAATTTGGATCCCTTTGTATAGCCTTCATAATATCCTTTTATAACAAAAATTAGGTTTTCTAGAACATACACGGTCACTTACACAACCATGTAAATGACCATGTATCTCCAAAAATCTCTCAATCATGACTTTACAAGGTCACAGAAGCTTACATGGGCATATACACGGTTGTGTATGTCAACATACACAGGTGTGCATCTTCACACAGGCATAAATAACATCTTTGAAGCTCCACACATTTACAGTGACTTTCATGGTCCCTATACACAGCCATATAACTCCAAGGTTGCTTTTATTCTTCCATTGTACGTTTGATTTCACATAAATTCTTACCGTTTTGGTCTATGAAGGAAATTATCACCTAAAAATATACCTGAAGCATAGTAAGTACCACAAATACTATAAGACTCTCAAATACTAAGCAAAACACACTAAAAATGAGTATATAAATATAGTCAATTAATTATTTATCAAACATCCCCACACTTAAATATTTGTTTGTTCCCAAGCAAAACTAAAACCAAAAAATAAACAAAACACGTAAACATACAATCATGCAACATTATAATAATGGTTCAATGGCATCAGATCTCCTGAAATTAACTTAACCTCAAACATCAACTATACAAAAAGTTCCAACAAACTAACTTATTCCATTCATGTCAATTACTTTGATTGGAATACACATATCAATCAAAATATTGATACCCTATTCGTGCTCTTATAAAACCTATAAGCATGCATTCATTATTATTGATCAATTAAAGAGGTAAATTATCACTAAGTATCCTTTTCTGAAAATTCTTGTTATTTTAAAAGATCAGTTGGTTTAATTTTATTACAAGCATCATTTTTTAGATTTTCTTTAACAATCACTTAGTCTTTTAACACGAAGGCAAATACCTTGACATGAATGTCCCACAATTACTCAACTAGGGTACATTTTTTATTTAGCTTGGTTGGAGTGTTTTGTAAAGATTTGTGTGCGTTGTTCTCTCAATTTTTGAATCTTTGTTAACCAACTGAATTACTCCAGGTTATAAACTGAAAATTCAATATAAGAAAAAAAGAAAAATAACAAGTTAATCAAATCAAATAAAATAAAGAAAAATAAATAAAATAAAATAAAATGACTAGAGTAATAAAATCTTGGCTTTCCTAATATTACTAGTCCTAATATTACTAGTCCCTAATCTTGGCTTTCCACAGTCTAATGAATCCCCCTAAGATTCCTTAAATATTAACCCTTTATCATGAAATTATATTATTGATTATTAGACCGTGGAAATTCCTATATTATGTTTCTCAAGACTATTAACAACTATTCCATTAGTTGATTATCATAAATCTTTCTAGTTATAACCCTAGGATTGCATTATTGATTTATGAATTTCACTATTCAGTTTGACACTATTCTAGAGGATTTATGTTGGTCTATCTTTAGTTTTACATGCAACTCTTCCATTTATGGTAGATCTATTCATATAAAAGGATTTTTAACCTTAATCATATGAATTCAAATCTTGCATTAATATTATGGATATATTAGAACAAGAAAAAATGCATAATTGAATTGGAATAAATCAATCAATATAATTGCATTGAATAAAATATCAAGTCATGTTGTTATCACAACATAGGGTTCATCACACCTAGACACTAAACAAGTTTATTTCCTACTCATAGAGAACAAAACCAAAGATAAGTCTACAAAAAAAAAAAACTAATAGAAAATAAAACAATCATAATTCCAAATATCCCTTTTTCTTCTATTGGCTCTTCTTGCAAAACAAGATTTGATGTTGTTATCTAATAGATCTCCTGACGTATTCTTCGTGTTTCCTTATCTCATAATCATAATTGTCACCTTTCTAGGTTTCTTATGACTCAAAATTGCTTAATAATTTAGTTCTCTGTAGTTTGCGTTCGCTTATGTCTTTTTATAGAAAAAACTATTTTGGGATATACATGGTCAACTTACACAAGCTTATGAGTGATCGTGTATCTCCAAAACTACCTGAATTTGTAACTTCCCACGAGTATTAAGACTTACATAGGAAATATACATGGTTGTTTATATCAACATATATGGGCTTGTATCTCCACATGACTAGAGCTAAAATTATTCAATCTTTAAACATTTATAGAGACTTACACAGTTACTGTACACGATCGTGTAGGTCCTTAGTTATTTCATCTAAATTCTTCTCCTTTTGGTCCATGAAGGAAACTATATCCTATAAATGCACTTAGAGTGAATTAACTACCAAATATACATCAAATAAGTATTTATCACTTTGGTTTGATCTTTAAGTGTAAAGGGAAAGAACCTGTTGGACCCCACACCCCGCCCTTAGGTCGGCGGCGTGTGTTTGCGGGACATACCGCGGCATCCAACCTTACTCAGT
>JANQBM010000006.1:14853576-14870564 GCA_025594535.1 Erythroxylum domingense
ATGTATGTGATGCCATGTGGAGTTCAGTAGTGATCGCACGTAGCACTCCCTTATCTTAGGATATATATCGGAATGACCTACGGGCGCCCCGGCGCGTACCCTAGGGTAGTGGGGTGTTACAATTAACCTTAAGTTTAGCTCCAATCTCTTTATGTAGAAGCTCCACTATGCCAAAATCGTGCACTTTTGTCACTATGTATGGCCCATCCCAATAAGTATTAAATTTTCCTTGCTTAAAAGTGAAACTAGCCTTAAACAGTAACACTTTGTCTCCCTCTTTGAAGTGCTTCCTCAAGATGCCTTTATAGTGCACAAACTTGGTCTTTTCCTTGTAGATTCTAGACTTCTCATACGCCGCTAGCCTCAACTCTTCCAATTCTTGTAACTGCAACTTTCTCTCCATCCCAGAAGATTCTAAGTCCATATTGCACTGCTTTACTGCCCAATAAGCTTTATGCTCCAACTCTACTGGTAAATGGTAAGTCTTTCCATAAATGAGGCGGTATGGAGACATCCCGATTGGTGACTTGTAGGCAGTTCGATTAGCCCATAGTACTTCTTCTAAGTGTAAACTCCAATCTTTCTTTAATGGTTTTACAATCTTCTCCAAGATATGCTTCACCTCTCGATTAGATAACTCAACCTGACTTTATGAGTGACTCCAAATTTTGGGGGTGATATGCAGTGGAGACTTTATGAGTGATTCCAAATTTTGAAAACAGATTGTCAACTACCCTATTACAGAAATGTGTACCCCTATCACTCACCACATCCCTTGAAATCTTAAACCTACAAAAAATGTTGGACTTAAGAAATTTATACACTGTTTGGGCATCATCTTTCCTAGTAGGCACAACTTCTATCCATTTTGACATATAATATCAGACTAGAAGGATATATACAAAACCAAAAGATGGAGGGAAAGGATCCATGAAGTCAATTCCCCAAACATCAAAGATTTCACAAAAAAGTAAAGGTTGCTGAGGCATTTCATGTCTTTTTCCTAACCCCCCAAAACGTTGACACTTGTCACAAGACTGACAAAATGTAAAAGAACCTTTAAAAAGAGTTGACCAGTAAAAACTAGAGTCTATAATTTTTCTATATGTTCTCCTTGCACTGAAATGGCCCCCACAAACTATAGAATGGCAAGCTGAAATAATGGCATCACATTCTTCATTAGGTACACATCTCCTTATGACTTGATCCGGGTGAGTCCGGTCATAAGGTAGTTTACAATATGTTCATACCAAGGATCTTTTAAAAATAAAACACATAAAATTGCATCAGGAAAAGAATCATAAGTAAGCTCGAAAGAGTCTACTCCCTTTATATCCTCTGGTAGCCTACTCAAGTGGTCGGCTAAATGATTTGTTGCTCCTGGCCTGTCCTTTATCTCAATATCGAATTCTTGAAGGAGTAATGCCCATCTTATCAATCTTGGCTTATATTGTGGTTTCTTGAGAAGGTACCAGACAGCTGCATGATCAGAGAACACAGTGATATGAGAATTTAACAAATAAGGCCTAAACTTCTCTAAAGAAAAAACTACTGCAAACAGCTCTTTTTCTGTTGTTGTGTAGTTGACTTGAGCTGCATCTAGCGTTTTTAAGGCATAGACAATTACTCTTGATACTTTTTCCTCCCTTTTGCCTAACATAGCTCCTACAACACAATTAGAAGCATCACATGAAAGCTTAAAAGGTAAGTTCCAATCAGGGGCAACAAGAATAGGAGGAGAAATAAGTTAAGATTTTAACTCATCAAAAGCATTCCTACATGAATCATCAAAGTCAAATTTAACATCTTTTTGTAAAAGCTTTGAAAGAGGTAATGCAATCTTACTAAAATCTTTAATAAAACGATAAAATCTTGTATGACCCAAAGATGATCTTATGTCTTTAACACAGATAGGATAAGGTAACGAAGATATTACCTCAATCTTAGCTTTATCAACTTCAATTCCCTTGCTAGAAATCAAATGACCTAGCACTATGCCCTCATTAACCATGAAATGACATTTTTCAAAGTTCATAATCAAATTCTTTTCAATGCATCGCTTTAAAACTTTTTCAAGACTAGTAAGGCAATTATCAAAAGAACCACCATACACAGTGAAATCATCCATGAAGACTTCCCTGCATTCTTCTAAAAATTCATAGAAAACAGCCATCATACAACGCTAGAAAGTCCCTGGGGCATTGCATAATCCAAAAGACATCCTTTGATAAGCAAAGGTACCAAAAGGACACGTAAAAGTGGTTTTATCTTGGTTCTCTGGTGCAATAGGTACTTGAAAGTACCTAGAGAAACCATCAAGAAAATAGTAGTGGGATTTGCCAGCAAGTCGCTCTAGCATTTGGTCAATAAAGGGAAGGGGAAATGATCTTTTTGTGTGGCATCATTTAATCTCCTATAGTTTATGCACACACACTAGGAATTTTGCACTCTTGTAGGAAATAGCTCATCCCTATCATTTTTAACCACAGTGACTCCACTCTTTTTAGGTATGACATAGATCGGACTAACCCACTAACTATCAGATATGGGATAAATGATCCCAGCACTCAAAAGTTCGATTATTTCTTTCTTAACCACATCTAAGATAAGTGGGTTTAATCTCCTTTAGGGTTGTCTCACTAGTTTAGAACCCTCACTCAGTAGAATCCTATATGTTCAAATAGCTAGAATAATCCTAGGTATATCTACTAAAGTTCACCCTATAACCCTCTTATGCTCTCTCAAAACATTAAGGAGTCTATCTTCCTCACCACTAGACAGGGAATTGGAAATTATAACCAGTAATCCCTCATTTGACTCAAAATATCCTCTATAATGCCCACAGGATGCCTAATAAACTATCAGCCAATTGGAGAACTACAGATGTAGACTTAAGATTCTTGACTCCCAATGATTGATAAATAGACTTAGGCATAACATTAATGGTTGCCCCTAGATCTAACAAGGCTCCCCCTATGGTAATTTTACCTATAGTGCAAGGGATAGTGAAAGATCCAGGGTCTTGGCATTTTACAGGGATTTGAGGCTTGAATAAGGCGGACACATTTGAGCTTACTTGGACTCTTTCATTTGGCCTAAACTTCCTCTTATGGGTACACAGGTCTTTAAGGTATTTGGCATAAGCAGGAACCTGTTTCACAATATCAAGTAAAGGAATATTGACTTCTACTTTACTAAACAAATCAATGATATCATTTTCATGCTTAATGTCAATCATTCGTTTTCCCATTAAATATTAATTAGGAAATGGAAGGTCTTGCAGATTTACCTCCTTACCATTAGCTTCATTGGCTCCATGCTTGCTTGATTCCACATACTCCCTTGTTATTACTTGTTCCTATAGCTCGCTTGCTCCTTAATTCGGACTTCTTTTTAGTCAAAAGTGATTTTTCTTTAAAGCTTTTAGATTTCTTGATTTTTTCCTTTGGCAAAGGCAATTCTTAACACTCAATCTCCTCTTCGCCTACTATCTCATCTTGATTTTTGAATCTCACTTATTTCCCACTTCGGAGAGCTATTGTGTTTAAACTTTTGGGGTTAATAACGGTGTTTGAAGGAATAGCTCCACTACTTCTCACTTGACTCTCACTCATGTTATTGGAAATTTAGGTGACAAAGGAATTGATATTTTCAGCTTTTGTTTCCCATTGCTCCATTCTCTTTTCTAGAGCACTAAACCGAGCAGCATTCTTTAATGAGTCTTGCTGAATTAGAGAAGCTATGGCATTGAACTGGTTATTGTTAGAATTCCTTTCCACCTTCATCAAAGTCATCATATTGTGCAACAGTTGGTTGGTCTCCTTCTTAGGTGGGACGATCAGGGCTTGCTATTGGTTAGGAAACTTGTTAATGGAAGTGCCAGCTCCTCCTCTTTGTTGAAATCTATTTGGTGCCCTTCCCTCTTCATTCCTCCAACTGGATCTAGGGTCTGCCTTCCATCCCTCATTATATGTGATGGAGTAAGGATTCCATTTCTGGTTTGTCCACCCCGGATACACTACAGAAACCGCTTCATACCATCCGAGGCAAACACTGGATATGTGCATGACTGACCTACAAGTATCACAATTAGGTGCAGTAAGATCCATAGAAAATGTCAGGCGATGCACATTCATATTCTTCAGTTCTACAGTGATGAAGGATAATTGTGAGGTCACTCTACTCTACAAAGAGTCAACTTTTGACCCCAAACTCTCCATTCTTTTGGATTGGGCTGTTATGGTGCCCAACTCATGCACTGCTTTGATGTCCCTAACACTGTACTGTTGATGATTTAAATCCATCTTCTTGATCAAATCCCATGCCTTTGTAGCTGTAAGATCAATTAAAGAACCTCCCGATGCCACATACAACATAACTTTATCTTGACCTTTTCAACCCATCATAAAAATACTGCACTAACTGCTCATTAGGTATGTAATGATGGGGGCATCTAGACAATACATCTTAGAAGTGGTTCCAATAATTGTAAAGGGATTCATCATAATCCTGCCGTGCTGAATAGATTTCCTTCCTCATTGATGAAGTTCTGGAGGCCAGAAAATATTTTTCCTAGAATGCTTTCCTCAAATTTTCCCAACTATAGTAGGCATTTGCCACGTGTCTTGGAAGACTGATATACTACCCCCGAGATTTTCCTTCCAGTGATAAGTGAAAAACCTTCCATAATACTTGATCAAGTGAGGCTCCCACCGACTTCATACTTTGACAGATCATGGACAAAGATTGCAAATGCATATAGGGATCCTCTCTTATCAAGTCATGAAATTTAGGAAGAGAGTTAATAAGTAATCCTTTAACTTCAAAATTAACATCAAAATTAGGACAAGCAGCAGTAAATGGATCATAATTAACATCAGAAGTAGTTACTTCCCTAATGGTTCTCCTTCATTGATTCCCATTATTCTCTCCAACTTGTTCATGTTCCCCACTACCTCCATTATCACAATTCCTAGGTTGGTTAACATGAAAGTTAGGGTTTTACATAAAAGCTGGGTTCTCCATCATGATCACTCTGTCTATCGACTCACTCTCACTCCTTGGTGGACTAGACACTTTTTCTCTTCTCTCCTTTCTAATCTTTCGTAAATGTCTCTCAATTTCAGGGTAAAAAGGAAGAAGTTTGACTTTTTTGGGCATGCACAGAAACAATTTTAAATGGAACTAAAATAAAATAGAAAATAGCAAAATTTTCTTATAAGCACAAAAAGTCAATTAAAAAGGCAAAATGTGAAGGATGAAAGTGTATGGTGTATGAAAGTTTGTGTAATAGTAAAGTGTGCAAGTAAAGTTTATATGTATGAAAAAAGCAACAAAGAAATGATCAAAACTATGTGGTGTAAATTTGTGAATCATGTAGCGTGCAAAAAGTTTGGTACCCTATACTATTGATAAGTATGACGCTAAACTATCTAAGATGCAATCTAAACTAAGGCTCCTCACCTCACTTAGCAGCAAAGAAAATGACAACATCTAACTTAAAGAAACAATTGCTTGGCTCCCTAACAAGGGTGCCATTTTGATTCGATTCCTTTTGTTCTTACCCTTGGAGGTCAAATCAATAACCTTTAATTCCAAGGATTGTAGTATAGAATGCAACATTGGGTCGTTTCACTTAATCAAAACCTGATGAATGGAACTAAGCTAGCCTATATGTAATGGTATGCAAACAAAATTAGCAAGGAAGAGGGGGATTTAAATCTTTGGAAATTTGAACATAAATAAACAAATTGTAAGAAAATGTAATGAAAAGTAATTTTTTTTAGATTTCGGGAATAGAAAAATGATAAAATGAAAATAGTGATTAAATGATGATAGTATCCTCTTGAAAACGAGCTTTGGCTATCATAGTTCAAAATGAATTTTATGGGAGTGAATCACTAAGTTTTAAATGGTAAACCTTAAAGAACTCTTTAAGTCCAAGGTTTTAATCAATGAACTCCATTTTTAAAAACCTTGTTGAATTCTCTTAGTGTGTGCAATGGGTAAGTCAATGCAATAAGTCATTTTAGGATCTAGAATCATCTCAATATCAAACACAACTAGGCAGATAAAAGAGAATTAACCAAATCACAAATAGACATATATGAGACTTCATATATTCAAGTTCCAAGTTCTACATCAACAAATCCTAATAACACATTGAATGTCTAATTCTTGATTAAAATCTAATCAAGAATATTCATCTACAAATTACAAATCCTAAACCTAGGAGTTCATAACAATGTAGCTAAACATGGAATAAACTACTTCCCTTTGAAGCCTATCGAACTCTAGTCGTTGCTACATTTTCAAGATGAAAGAGGTGCTTAGCCAAGCATTACTCCAAGGGAATTAACAATCGGGAACCCACTAGAAGCATCCATGGTAGCAGTTGTCGGTGGAGGAGTTGACAGTGAAGTGGAGGAGAGTGGATGATGGAGTGTCAGAAGGTTTAGAGAGTGAGAGTGTGTTTTTTTACTATGTCGGCTCCCTCTTAACCTAAAATGGTAGGTTTTCAAAAGAAATGGGTTATGGATCGGGTTGTAGAGTGGGTAAACTTCCGAAACTGGTTCAGCTATTTGAAGGTTTGCCGTGGCGAACTTTTCCTAAAATTTTTAGCTGCATTGTTGGTTCTTTCACCGCGGCGACAGAATTAATCCTCGTCGCGGCTAACTTTTCCCAAAAGTTCTGCTTGGAATTCTTCATAGTTCGCTGCGACGACACATCCTTTTCGCCGCGGCGAACTTCCTATTGCACCTATTCACTTGTTGACTTGACTTCAGCCTTTCCTTGACTCTACATCTTCTTGAGTCTCTTCTCCTTGAGTCTCCTATAATTAACAAATGGTAGTTTATAGTATCAATTTTCATCAGAAAATTAATTAGTGCAATTTTACTCTCAAACTACATAAAATAAAGGTAGACACTCAAGAGTCAAATTAAGCATAAAATCTAGAAATAGGAGCCAAGAAGTGTAGTAAAAGTCATGAAAATGCCACCAATTTATATAATAAACTTAGGCTTAATCAATAATAAACCCCTAAGATGGTATATAGGCTAGAAACTCATGATGCAGCTCTGCTAAGGCTTATTGATGAAATATTTCTCAAGCCTAGGAGTTACAACAAGAAGACCTTTCTTAATTCATGTGGTCTAACAATGCCATGTACCTTAGTTATGTTATGATTTCAAACATAATATTGTTGATGCTTATGCATATTATTGATGTTTAAGTTATAAATATCCAATATAATGGCACATGGTAGAAATAAAGCGAAGAAGGTGGTAAACATTGAAATTTTTCCTCCCCCACAACAACCAAATTAATCAACTAGTGTTGAAGGATCTGTAGGTTTGTTATTTTTTAACACCTACAAATAGAATTATTTATCTTTAAATATATATTTACATGTTTAATGTGTATTTTCTTATCATTATTCAGTATTTTTTCAAGTTCTAATATCAACGTCAGAAAAAGAGGTAGAGGTATAACTAAAGGTTATGAGTTTCAATAAATGAATGTTGCAATGAACAACAAGTTGTCTGTATGTACTGATACCTTATAAGGTCGTCTTATAGACAAGATTCAATCATCAAAACTATCTAGTAAGTTGGGGTAATTGCCAGAACTGAATTTCCTTACTTTAAGCATGCTAAGCAGTTAAAGGAAGATAACTTACTAGTGAATTCTTTAGATAAAGTTTCGGTAAATTTTCAATTTATTTAATTATATGCAATATTGTTTTACTTATTTAAAGATTAATTTCCCTTTTATTTGTTGTTCACAGATGAAGCTCAATATTGTAGATATTAACAACCCTGATGTTTTAAACTATATGACTTCACTATTAAAACAAAGGATAGGGATCGTCTTTATCAGCTACGTCAATATTACAAATCTTTTCCTTCGGATGAGGAGGCAAAGAGAGATGTTCCCGAGTAGTTGTCTATAGAAAATTGGAGCAATATATGTGATTATTGGGCCTCTACCAATGTTAAAGTTTGTTTTCTTTCTCTTCATATTTGCTTCCATTAATCTTCTTACACAATTTAATGACTATTTCTTTTCTTTATTTAGGAAAAGTGCAAGAAAGCCAAGGTTAACAAAGAAAAAAAGAAAAACTCCTCACAACCAAGGGTCCCAATCATTTACTATCATGCGAAATGAATATTTACGTTATTTATTTACAAGTTATAATTATATCAATAAATACACTATTATTTATTGTGTTTTGTAACTTTTACTATAAAACAGAGTCAAAATGAATTACATAGAGAATAGTGTGATAGGATCACACTTTAAAACTGACACACTATAAGGAAGGTGAAGGCTAGATGTTTAAAGAAGCAAATAATAATTATGTAAACATAAAAAAAAATTAAAATTTTAAGTTTATTTATTTATGTAGATTAACTAATAATATTTGAATTGAATATTGATTTTGTTTTTTAAATATTAGAATAAGATGAAGGAGTTGTTGCAAACATCAATGTCTGATGAAACTGAGTCAAAGCTAACTGCTTCATCCTCATCAAGACCACCATATGTTCAATGTCTTAAAGAAGACAACCAGTCGCTTAATGCACAATAAAACATAAGGACAAAAAGTTAGCCAACAATAAAAAGTTAGTCAAAATTTTACTTGGCCCAAATTTCGTAAGCAGTGAAGATGAAAACGAGTCTTAGACATTAAACTTTATTTTCTATATACAATGCTTCTAATTTTTATTATATTTTTTCATAATAAATTATAAAAAAATAAATATTACATAAAATAATACCGATTAAAAATATCACCAACAATTATAATTTACATGATATAATATTTAGTTATAATGTATTTAAAATTTTCAAAAACGTCGCCAAATAATTTTGGTTAAGTTTCTAGAAACATAGCCAATAACTTTTGACTACACTTTATATTTGACCGGGTGTTGGTTGTGTGTAAGTTTTAATAAATAACCCTTGATAATCTACAAGCGCATAATTCGTTAGCGTAGTACCTAAGGTGTTAATCCCACGAGGAAGGATAATCTAGTCCTAAAATCTAAGGCCAAAACCCAATATAAAAAATTCAAATTGCACAAAACGAAAAACGAGAAATTAATTCAACCAATCAAATTAAATTAAGAATTAATCACGGAAATACTAATTAGTAAGAAATTTCAACACGCCCAAGAATCAACCTAAGGAAATTACCAATTGAGAGAAAGGAAATTTTAACTATCCTTAATGCTAACTTAACTAATTATGAATTACTGGATTATTGTGCCTAGACGATCAAAGGGTTTATTACTGTCTCTTAAGTTATAACCATTAACCCAAAATCATAAACCTTAATTAGATTATGGAGGTCGCAATCTCTCAATTTACAACATATCTAAAACTCTAATTACTTTTGAAGTTCTCTAATAAACTACTGGAAACCTATGCAAGATCTCTCTTTGCACAATTTACTGATTTGAATTAATTCTAATTTCTATTCAATCACCTAACTCTTGTTAGCCCACTTTGATCGATTTTCATTCGACCCTCTCAATTTATTATTGAATTATGAAATTGTAAAATTAAATCACAATGAATCCAATAAACACATAAACAATCATGTAACACCCCACTACCATTGAGTATACACTCGAACATCCAGAGGACATTCCAGTACATACCCTATGACAATAGTATGTTAAAGTAACCAAAATCACTTATAAGACGTCATAAAGAATAACATAATACTTTAAAACCTCAACTCTTCATTTCATTACTTAATAAAAGTTACGCTATAACAGTACTTTTATTTAAACTAATATTTACATCATCATAAACATCTAAGAGTTTTTCACTCCTTATACAAAAAAGTTACATGAAATGAAAAATATATAAACATAATTACAACTTCTCAGATGCTAACTGACAAACCTTTAAGTCATATCTTACTAAAAAATGTTCTTCTAAATAATCTTAGGAACTAGGTCTCCTGTCTCGTACCTGAAAAAGTTATGTTGTACTTTTGATAAGTTTTGTGAACTTAGTGAGTGAACCATCATTGATGATCTCACTCGTATCAAGTACACAGATATTATACAAATTCACATCATTGATGATCTCACTCATATCAAATTCACATCATGTTTACTTAACATCTTTTATACCCTAGGACATGTCAAATGACTGCATATGCTAACTTGTAACGTGTACACATATCAATATTCATTTGTATATGCTTATGTTATGCATGTATTTGCAATGCTTGATCTAGGGTTAGAACCCTAATCATGTATTGGAAAACAGGATATTACAATTCTTCCCCCTTAAGAAATTTTGTCCTCGAAGTTCTTACCTGAATGATCAAATACGTAGGAGTACTGTCTCCTCATGTTCTTTTCAGTTTCCTATGTAACTTCCTCACTCAAATGATTTCTCCAAAGGACTTTCACCAATGGGATCACTCAATTTCTTAATTGTTTATTCTGATAGCCAATTATCTTGACTAGTTCTTCAATATAATTCAGATTACTCGCAACATTAATCTCCTGAATCGGTATCACATGAGTTGGATCCGACCGATATCTCCTAAACTTACTCACATGAAATACAATATGTATTTGAGCCATTTTAGTAAGTAAGGCTAACTTATAAGCCAATGGTCCAACTCTTTCAATGATCTCATATGAACCAATACACCTAGGGCTGAGCTTAGCCCTCTTACTAAATTTTAGCACACTTCGCCATGGTGATACTCTCAGAAACACTTTATCTCTTACCTGATATTCTATATCTCTCCTGTGTTAATCCACATTAACTCTTTTTTCTATCTTGTGCTGCTTGAACTCTACTTCGAATCAATTTCACTTTATCAACGGTGTTTTAGATTAATTATGGACTTTTAACAATTCTTAGACCCTTTAAATCCCAGTATAAAGGCAAACAACACTTCATACCATACAACGCCTCATATAGAGCCATACTAATACTACTATGATGCTAGTTGTTATAAGCAAATTCAATCAAAGCCATATACTGATCCTATGATCCTTAAAACTCCAATACATAAGCCCTTAGAATATCCTCAACAATTTTAATCGTTCTCTCGCTCTGTCCATCTGTCTGAGGATGAAATTCAGAAATGAAGTTCAATCTTATACCTAAAGCTGACTATAGACTATCCCAAAATCTCGAGGTAAATCTAGGATCCCTATCTGATATAAGAGACACTAGGACTCCATGTAATCTCACTACCTCATTCACATATCTTCGAGCTAACTAATCTAGTGAGTTATTTTCTCTTACTAACAAGAAATGAGCAGACTTGGTCAATCTATCAACAATGACCTATGTGGCATCATGTTGTCTCAGAGTCATAGGCAACTTTATAATGAAATCCATTATAATCCTCTCTCATTTCCACTCAAGAATAGGCAGTGACTGTAACATACCAACTGGAGCCTGATGCTCTGCCTTAATTTGTTAGCAAGTTAAACACTTAGCGACATCCTCAGCCACTTGCTTTTTCATCTCTGGCCACCAGAAATGTTGTTTCAACATGTTATACATCTTGGTAGTATCAGGATGCTTAACATAGCCTCCTACATGTGCTTCCTCCAGAAACTCTTTTCTCAGATCCTCAACATCGAGTACATACAACCTCTTTTTCAACCAATGTCTCATCTGTCCTTTTAAATTTAGAATTCAAATTCACTTTTAACTTCTCACCAATTCAGGATCTTTATTGTTAGCCTGTCTGATTCTTTCATGTAAAAATGTTCTTAACTTCAGTATGGTTACCAATGCCTCATTCTGCCCTAAATTCAGTTCAACATTTAAAGCTCTCAAGTGTACTAGGTTAGGTAGCCTAGAAAACTATACTATAGCCGCACTTCTATTCGATTTCTGGCTTATGCATCAAATACTACATTAGCTTTTCTCGGAAGATACTCGATTGTATAATTAACAGATATTTCAGATTTTCATGATCAGTGGATACTTGGAAGTTCCACCATACAAATAATGTCTTTAAATCTTCAAAGTAAATACTACTACAACAAGCTCCAAGTCATGTATAGGATAATTAAACTCATGATACCTCAATTGTCTCGTTGCATATGCTATAACTCTGGCATGGTGCATCAATAAACATCTTAACCCCTAGTGTGAAGCATCACTGTATACTATATAACCTTTAAATTCAGATGGAATAGCTAACATCGGTGCTGTAGTTAACCGATGCTTTAGCTCCTCAAAACTTTTCTAGCATTCATCATTCCATCTGAAAAGCACATTTTTCCTCATCAATTTTGTCAAAGGGGTTGAGATCAGTGAGAACCTCAACAAATCTCTTGTAGTATCTGGCTAATCCAAGGAAACTCTGAATCTCAGATATATTTCTCGGAGCTTCTAACTTTATCACTGCTTCTACTTTCTTTGAGTCTACTTGCATGCCCTAACCGATACAACATGACCCAAGAATACTACTTGATCAAGCCAAAATTCAGACTTACTAAATTTGGCATACAGCTGTTTCTCTCTTATTATCTGTAGAACCAATCTCAAATGCTCTGAATGTTCTTCTTTACACTTTGAATACACTAAGATATCATCAATAAACATAATCATAAAATGATCTAAATAAGGTTGGAATACCTTATTCATCAAAGTCATAAATGTAGCTAGGGCATTTGTCAACCCAAAAGCGAAATGCCCATATCTCATTTTAAATGCACTTTTCGGTACATCAGCCTCATCTATCTTTAACTGATAGTACTTGACCTCAAATCTAGCTTGGTGAACACCTGAGCTCCCTGTAACTAATCAAAGTTATCAATTCTTAGCAACGGATATCTATTATTTAATGTGACCTGATTCAAATGTTTGTAATCAATATACAACCTCAGAGTCCCATCCTTCTTCTTTACAAACAATATCATAGCTCCCCAAGGTGACACATTAGGTGTGATGAAACCCTTATCCATCAACTCCTGTAACTAGGTCTCCAGTTCCTTCAGTTCCACAGGTGCCATCTTATATAGAAGAATTGATATTGGAGAGGTACTTGGATCAAGGTCAATGGTAAATTTCGTCTCCCTTTCTAAGGGTAAACCTGATAATTCTGTAAGAAACACATCTGAGAAATCCTTAATAATAGGAATATCCTAGATAGTTAGTTCATTACGAGTATCAACCATATGGGCTAGATAAGCCTCACATCTTCCTCGCATCAATCTCAAAACACTCATGAATGAAATTAATCGAGCCGGCATTACTTGACTAACTCATCGAAACACTACTCTCGATTGATTAGGGGATTAAGAACTACCTCTTTAATATAACAGTTTATTATGGCCCTATGAGCAGTGAGCCAATCCATGCCTAGAATGAGGTATATTTCTCTCAACTGCAATATGATCAAATCAGCTTCTAACTCTGTCTGATCAATCTGAACTATGCACCCTTTATATACTTCATCAGTCACTGTAGTACTACCTACTAGAATACTTACCACTAAACCACAATTTAACATTTCTCTTTCATAATGCTGTTTAAATTCCAAATACGGTGTAATGAATGAATGTATAGATCCAGGATCCACCAATACAAATGCTTCAAAATTAAAAACATTCAACATACTTGCTACCACATTTGGGGAGTTTCGCACCTCCTAACTAGTAATGGTATAGACCTTGGCCTGAGACTACAACTAGTTACTCTGCACCTCTATCTTGACACTAGGCCCTACAGATTGTGCTCTACCTCTACCTCTGCCTCTCTATACTAATCTAGTTGCTCTACTATGTTAGACCGTCATCTCAATCATTATTCCTCTTCTCATTCCAGACTGTGGTCCCAAAATCTCTGGACAATCTCTGATATGATGTTCAACAGAGCCACATCGGGAACAAGCTCCTAATCTTCTCCTACACTCTCCACCATGCTTACCACAGTGCTCACACTTAGGCATCTGTTAGGACTGCTAGGAGGACACTTGTCCTCTACCTCTACTAGCCTGAACAAATCCACCTCTTGGTCGAAACCCTGATTGTATCAATCTAGTCTAGAATCGAGACGATCGGTTCTGGTGCTTACTTTGAGATTCACTCTATCTCTTCACTCTAGACTCTACCATATTTTCTGTCGGACCATCCTTCAATAACTATTCAATTTCGATTAAGATCGCTTGTAGATTTATAAAACTACCCAAATTAGAAATGACTATCCTCGTTCTGATCTCCATATATAACCCGTCTTTAAACCTCTGACACTTATCCCCTCTAGTTGGGACCAATGTAGTTGCATACCCTATCAACTCATTAAATTTTATTTCATAATCTGCCACTGTGAGTTTGCCTTACTTTAAATCTAGAAATTCTTTCATCTTTCTGTCTAGATAAATCTTGGGCATATAGTTCTCTCGAAACACCCTTAGAAAGTCTTCCCAAGTCAAACTACAAGGTTTGGTGACACTGCCTAAAACAGTTTTCCACCACTAATATACTGGACCTTGCAATAGGAAAACTGCAAAATTGAACCTCTCATCCGACTCGCAGTCCATCTGATTGAACTCTCTTTTAGTTCTATTTAACCACCCTTTTGCCTCTGCAAGGTCTATGATTCTATAGAAGTCCATAACCCCCTGCTGTCTAAGCTTATCGTATCGCCTTTCCCTCTTCTCAAGGATTCTTAGAGGCATTTGTGCAAACTCAGGGATAGGAGACTCTCTGTTGGCTCTTACAAACTCTATGTCAGCTGACTTTCTAACTTGATCTCCTATAGCAGATGACTTATAAAAAAAATAGTTGTGATCACTATTTAAATATGTCACTGTAAATCATGTTTAAATGTCCTTATATAGCCCTATAGATGCCAAACCATGCTCTGATTCTAAAATTATAACACCCCACTTCCATAGAGTATACATTTGAACATTCAGAGGAGATTCTAGTAGATACTTTATGAACAATGGTATGTTAGAGCAATCAAAATCACTTACAAGGCATCATAAAGAATAACACAATACTTTAACCTTAACTCTTCACATTACTTAAAGAAAGTTACATTGTAATAATACTTTCATTTAAACCAATATTAACATCATCATAAACATCTAAGAGTTTTCTACTCCTTATACAAAAGAGTTACATGAAATGAAAAATGCATAAACATAACTACAACTCCTCAGATGCCAACTGACAGACCTTTGAACCATATCTTAATCTAAATTGTTCTTCTGGAGAATCTAGGAACTAGGTCTCCTAACTCATACCTAAAAAGTCAGATTGCAATTTTAATAAGTTTTGCTAACTCAGTGAGTGAACAATCATTAACGATCTCACTCGTATCAAATACACAGATATTACACATATAACCAAATTCACAACATTCCTCATCTCAATAAGGCATAATCAGAGTCACATATTTCATATAATCTTTTAGATCATGCATATCCCAATCTATTGTAATATTAATAATGGCATATCACTTTATCATCATAATTTTAGAAAAAAAGATTCATAATCATAAAATTCATAATCATGTATAAGTGCAAATGTTTATGAGACTCCACTTTCATTATTATTTGTTGTGACCGAGTTCCTTTAGATATAGATATAGGTAATGTCCTGTATTGGGATCATTCAGATATAGAAATCATAGAGCCAGGCTCTATGTGCAGAATTATGAGTTTAAAGCTCTTTCAAACTGGCTACTCTGGTCACAACGCCTTTATCTGATCATGCTTTTCATGTCATATATCAAATCACAGAATATGGCATCAAACATTCACTTGTGATACACAGATAGAATCTCATATTTATCAGATCTCAGTCCAGCATTCAACTTTCATTTTAAATTCAAAATCATTCAAAATTCAGATGTAAATAGAACACTATAAGAAATAGTGAGTTAGCGATGGAAAATACCAACGAAAATGACAAATATTTCGTCAGTATTAAAAATTACCGATGGAATATACCGACAGACAAAACGTAGTAGATTTGGCCTTAGCTAACCTTACTGACGGTAAAGAAATTTTCCGTCAATAAGTTTACCGACGGAATGAAATGACCATCGGTAATTTCAACAGAAAAGTTGCCAACCGTCTCACTTTTTCTGTCCATAAGTAACTTTACTGATGGTAAGTTCCTAAACCGTATGTAAATTTAGCATCGAAATGTTTTAATACTGATGGTAATGTTATTTCCGTCGATAAATAAGCTATATCATTACCGACGAAATTTCTGTCCATCGGTATAGTATAGACATTATCAACAGAATTTATGAATGTTTTCGTTGGTAAAATATTTGATTAAATTTTTTAAAAAAATATATTTTCATTATATTTAAATTATAACTGTCAAAAAATTTTATTAATTAAATATTTATAATATATATTTAATTTGATAGAAATAATTAAATAGAAATTTTGATTAATGATTAAAAATTAAAATATCTTAATTAATAATAAAAACATTTCATTGTAAATAATAATATCTGTAATACAAACTAAATGACCAATACAACACTACTAATCAGGAGTTGGTAGATCGTCTTATTGGTACGGTGACCTGCTGCCCTTACCCTTCAATTCATCAATCTCCCGCCTGAGCTGAGCGTATAGGTCCAACGACTGTTGTTGCGCTGCTATCGTTTGTTGTTGCGCAATCATCAACTCTTGCAATTGACACATATGTTCCAACGTCTGTTGGAACTGAGTGGATAATGCCTGCACTGTGCTCTCAAGCGCCTCCACTTTATTATTGTTGGACCGCCTAGCAGATGCTACTATACTAGATGTGGAGGATTGCGAATAACAAGTATTCGCAAATGATCCGAGTCTGAATATCCTCCCACGACGATCCTTACCACCAACTGCTTCCAAGTAAGTGTCAGCCTCATCAATATTTTCGGATTGCTGAGACTGCCGCTCAATAGTTTGCTGTATTTGGTCCTATCAGAAAGCAATGTTTATATATTAGTAAGTGATAATTATGAAGCAT
>JANQBM010000006.1:14870664-14883881 GCA_025594535.1 Erythroxylum domingense
ATAATTAAAGCCTAATCACAACAAAATAATAAAATAATCCCAAAAATATTGAAAGAAAAATCGGGGTCCAACAGAACCTCATCTTGGCTACATCTTTCTTCAACCTATTATATCTGAGTTTATCACAAATCTCCAAGAAGTTAGCTAAATGAGCATAGAGATCCTTATTGGCTAGTTTATAAAATTGGAAGTTGATTTGCAGCATATTCAACAATGTTGGATTGATTTAGAACGTATTAGTATGGATTGGTGGCTGCATTATCTCTTGTTAATTTACATTGAGACCTGGCCTCATTAATTCCATAAAGGTTCTTTAATGTTCTCCTTGATTTTTTTCCTCCACCATTGTTGTTTCTATTGCTTCTTGGCATCTCACTTTTGGAATTTCCCTTTCTTACTTGGTAATGTCTGAAGTTTGGATATATTTTATGTTACTTGAACTCTTTGTTGATCTTATGTTCATGAAACTTAATTAGATAAGAAGAAAAGTATCGAATTCCTTAAGTCAAAAGAATTCAAATTAGATAAGATGACAAAATTGTAATCCCAGACAATAGTGCCAAAAACTTGTTTGCTTGTTTTATATTATACTGTAAGTATACAAATCATATATTATAGTACAACTGATATCAATCCTATGAGGATTGAATATAGTCACCTAACATTTTTAATTGAACTTTTTCTAAGGTAACAAAATAATGAATCAACTGAAAATTAAAGTAAACTAACAAAACCTAATGATTCAACAAGAAAAAGATAATAATGAAATTTCATTTACTCAATGATGGAAATTTAAGGATTATTCTATCCTTGTTTTGTCTTCCCTTCACCTTGTGAATTCAACTATGCTTGATCCTAGATGTCTAAAGGTTTTGATTTCCCTCTCTCAAAACCTAATCAAGTAATCCCATTTGAAATAGATAAAATTTGAGAAGCTATTCCGAACTACTCAATTCGATTTGAAGCAATCCTAAGGATAATTAACTCATAATTAGGATCTCTCTTCAATTGCTTATTGATATGTGTTTAATTGTTGATACATTTAATTATTTACACTTAACGATTAATGATATGAAAATGCTTAAGATACTCACTTTAATTCATATATGATTTTAGGTACAATTTGGAAGTAAAGAAATTAAAGTGAGTCGAAAGCACTACATTTGGGCAGTTTTTAGAAGATTAATTTTTACTTGTCTTCGTGGAGCAAGAAGAAGAAAATTAAATTGTCTTCGTGGAGCAAGAAGAATAAAATTAAAAGACAAAAAGAAAAAAATCAAAATACAAAGAAGAAGAATTAATAGTGCTTATTGGAAAAATGAAGAAAAAATCAATAGCAGCTGAAGAAGCGAACAACAACGCATGAGGAGAAAGCCATGAGCAAAACGACAACACTAAGCATCAAAGCACAGTCTACATTTTGCGTAGATGATGTTTACATTTCGCGCAGGTGACGTCTGCATTTAACACAGTTGTTTTCCCAAAGAGAAGATGAGTGAGGTTTTAAGTTATATGTACAGTAGCTTGGGCCATTGAAGTTAATTTTTCACATCAGCTACAGTAAAAAGGAGTGGCGATAGAAATAAAGAAAAGTGAAGGCATAGAGGGAGCTTAGTGCGGTAGAGAAGAAAGAATAGAAGATTGAATAATACCTGGAACAAAGAGTTTAATTGTCAAATCGGTGAAAAGTAGCTAGAAAGAATGCTTACGGCAGTGAGAAGAGAACCGAAGGGGGTTTCGGTTAGGGAAATTTTCATAAAGGCTAAGTTCTCGACACTTGTTCAGAGGTGATATCAACACCGACAACCTGGGTTAAGCATTTTTTTGTTGTTTTGTTATTTCTTTCTCTCATTAGAAATTGATTATGTTATCTTATATGGATTGATCGAGTATTTGAATGATGATGATTTTAATGTTCTATTGAATTTTTTTTCATGAAAACCTATTGCTAGAATCAAATGCAATATGTAATCGTTGTATTCCCGATTTATCTATAGCAACTAATGGTTCCGAATTATTAGAGATAACATAACATAGGTTAAATAATCCGAGCTTATGTGATTATTACCTAGATTGGTCCATTTTTTTGTCTTGATAAACTTGGAGAGCTTATTTTAGGTTTCCCGATAGTTAAGGTTAATTAACGAGCACTTCGTAATTAACTAGGATCTAAGGAAAAATCAGGATTAATAGAGTTTGTTGTTAATAGATGACCCATAATTGCTAAGAGAGATAAAAGAACTACAAATTAATGAATTATGCTTAATTCGGGTGTAGGTCGAGATTGAACCAAAGAACTGGATCCTTACCAAATTCCCCAATTTTATCATTTTTCCCATGTTATCTTTAATTTTTTTTCATTAGGTTAGTTTTATTTTATTTCCTATTTCGAAAATATCTCCCACTCTCTCCCCGCTCCCCCCTCCCCCCCCCAAATTTTCCTAAGCACCGATTAATTTCATTTCAACAGCTTTTCACACACTTGGCGCTGCTGCGGGGAATATGGTGTTTAGTTATTATTATTAATTTTAATTGATATTTTTTATATATTTATTCATAATTGGTTTCTTTTTAGTTATTTTGTAATCTTTTCATTTTTGTTTTGTTTTTATAAAGAAACTTAAAAATTAAATTTGACATGGATGGGAGTAGTTTTTTCTTTAATTCATATTCTCAATCCTATAACAATGTTTGGACTAATCAACCTAACTTTTTGTTATGGATAGGATAATCAGCCGAATTACTTCCATGATAGTTTGTAGGAAGGACAACAATTCGTGTATATACCAAAAACTTCCTATCAAGCCTCTAGTACATCCTTAGAAGAATTAGTTAATGTGTATGTTGCTAACACTTTGCAATTCCAGGAGGAAACAAGTTCTATAATCTCTAACTTGACAAGCCAGGCGGATCAATTGATGGAAGTTATCAACTGCCTAGCATCACAAAGTAAAGGGACGTAACCAAGTTGAGGAGTACTCGATGGATACTTGTGCAGAAACTTTACAAATTGATGAGGAGCTTGAGAATTTTGAGGTCAATCCTCATGGAGTTGCTTGTGTCGAAGAAGTTGAGGAGGATCTCAAAGTCAAAAATGACATATCATTTAACTTAAAGGTAAGTGCTGAGTCCATAATTATTTTTGGAATTAACTCTTCACCTTTACATTGTAGACTGAAGGAACTAAATGAGGAAGAAAAAGTTGAAGACATGTTCGAAATATTTTCGAGTGCATGGACTCAGTTGAGATTAAAAGTCTAAGGATAGGGAAGGAGCTAAATGGGAACGATTATCAACCAAGACCCTATCCTAAAAACCTCACTTTAAAGAACCATATGTGCCATCAGAAGATCATAATTTTGCCACGTGAGGAGAAGAAGTCGATCCAGCGACCCTAAACAAGGGTGCTTCTTGGGAGACAACCTAAGGGAAGTAAATTTCTTTGCTTTTAAATTTTCGCATTTATTTTATTTTTTATGCATATGTGTTTCTTTGTTGGTTTATTTTTGTTTGTTTTTAAATTTTCAATCAAAATGAGAGAAATAATAACATAAAAACAGAACATTTTCTAATTTTCTATTGCTTCTAAGATTATTTAATCATGAGTAGAGAATGAAATTACTAGAGAATTTTATAGCAACTTTGGCATGTACTTTTGTTCTTGTGATTTGTTGATGTGAATTATCTTTAAAAGAATAGTGACTAGTAGTAGACAAAACCGGTGAGATTTTAAGCCTTATTAGGCTGAAGCATTCATATAGTCTCATTGTCTTTTGATAATGTGTGACCTTTATGACACGTACATCCCAATTTTGCATTGAATTCATATTCGAAACCACTTTTTTATCACATGCATTAACATGGATATGATTAGGCATTCTTTGTTTTTCATAAACTACATTAGTCAGTCTACCTATTATATGATTTTTCCTTTTTAATAAGCCCCTTTGAGCCTTATTAGCCTTTCCTTTTGTATCAACCACATTACATGCTTTATACTTAACCAAATTTCCTACCCAAGCCATAAAGCTAGTAGAACATTTGTGATTGTTGAGTTTGTAGATCTATAAAATTCTAAGTGTGGGGGTGTACATATGTGAGGGTTGGTTAATGTTGCGATGTTTTGTTATATCTTATCATTGAAATTCCCATGTTAGTTTCTTTTAATGTAAAAAAAAAGAAAGGAAAAGAAAGAAAGAAAAGAGAAAAGCACAAGAAAAGAAAAAAAGAGAACAAGAAAAAGAATGAAAAAATGTTTATATAATGTATCTAGGAGCAAGTACATATGAGTTGAAAAGTTGTTTATGATTAATACATTCTCCTAAAGTTGTGATGAATGAGTTATTTGAGTATGTTGAACATGAGGTAGATGTTGGCTTGGAAGGTTCACTGTTGTGGTTTCAATATATTGTTGGCATAAATTGTATGAATGACTCCTTCAGATTGGTATATGCTTCATATGGATGGTGTGTAAGAGTTGAATGGGGTTGTGAAATATAAATGTTGCATTCATCATAACTAACAGTGCCCAGTTTTTGATGAGTGTTGCTTTGTTTCATTAGTTTTAATGACTTTCATGCTACTTGACCTAAATGCATCTCACGTTACCTTTGCCCACATTACGACCCTAAAAAGTCCTTTAATTCATGATTTTGCATGTGAACATTAGTGGTGGAGAAATGAAATGATATGTAAAGTTGAGGATCGTCATAATCATGAATGGTGTTGAGTGTACCTATGGATATATTTTAGTTAAACACATTTTTTAGTCTACCATTAGATTTCTCAATTCTTAAAGGTATTGAATGTTGATTTATCATAAGTAAAAGGTTAAATGTTAAATTCTTGCTATGATTTTTAAAAGTCATCCATCTTTGTTTATGATTATGTACTCTTGGAAAATATGAGAATTGAGTAAATGTTTCGGGTCTTTGAGCTTAATTTGGACATTTTGTTTGAGGACGATCAAAAGCTAAGTGTAGGGGAAATTGATTTGTGTTTAATTGTTGATACATTTAATCATTTACACTTAGCGATTAATGATACAAAAATGCTTAAGATACTAAGTTTAATTCATATATGATTTTAGGTATAATTTAGAAGCAAAGAAATTAAAGTGAGTTGAAAGCACTACATTTGGTCCATTTTTTGAAGATTAACTTTTACCTGTCTTCATGGAGTAAGAAGAAGACAATTAAAAGACAAGAAGAAAAACAAAATCAAAGTACAAAGAAGAAGAATTAAAAGTGATTGTTGGAAAAATGAAGAAAAAAACAATAGCAACTGAAGAAGAAAATGACAGCGCATAAGGAGAAAGTCATGAGCAAAACGACAACACTAAGCATCAAAATGTAGTTCGTGTTTTACACAGATGATGTATGTATGCATAATGCAGACGTCTGACCAAACAGAAGGTGCGTGAGGTTTTAAGTTAGATATACAATAACTTAGGCCATTGAAGTTAATTTTTCACACTAGCTCCAGTGGAGAGAAGTGGCAATAGAAATAGAGAAGAGTGACAACATAGAGGGAGCTTAGTGCAGCAAAGAAGAAAGAAAAGAAGAGTGAATAGTAGGTGGACCAAAGAGTTTAATTGTGAACTCGGTGAATAGTAGCTAGGAAGAAAGCTTGTGGCAGTGAGAAGAGAATTTTTGGGGGTTTCGGTTAGGGAAATTTTCATGAAGGTTAAGTTCCCGACATTGGTTTGGAGGTGACATCGACGCTGACAACCCGAGTTAAGCATTTTTTATTATTTTGTTGTTTGTTTCTCTCATTAGAAATTGATTATGTTATCTTATGTGGATTGATTGGGCATTTGAATGATGATGATTTTAATGCTCTATTGAATCGTTTTTCATGAAAACCCATTACTAGAATCCATTGCAATACGTAATTGTTGTATTCCTGATTCATGTGTAATAACTAATGGTTCTGATTCATTAGAGTTAACTTAATATAGGTTAAATAATCCGAGCTTGTGTGATTATTACCTAAATTGGTCAATTTTTCTGATTCGTAAGGTGACTGTTTGGATAAACTTAGAGATCTTATTTGACGTTTCCCGATATCTAGGGTTAATTAATGAGCGGGATTAATTGAGGTTGTTGTTAATCGACTACTGATAATTACTAAGAGAGATAAAAGAAAAACAAATTAATGAATTATGCTTAATTGGGGTGTAGGTCGAGATTGAACCAAAGAACTGAATACCTACTGAATTCCGCAATTTTATCATTTTTCGCATGTTATCTTTAATTCGTTTTCATTAGCTTAGTTTTATTTTATTTCCTATTTCTAAAATCCAAACCCCCCATTTTTCCTAAACAACGATTAATTTCATTTCAACAACTTTTCACACTCTCTGTGGGATCGACCTATGCTCACCACTGCTACAGTAGTAGTCTAATTATTTTCTTTTGACTAGCGTTACGACGTCCATGTCAATTTTGACGCCGTTGTCAGTGAGTGCGGTGTTTAGTTTTTATTATTGGTTTTAATTGGTGTTTTGTATATATTTTTTCATAATTCATTTCTTTTCAGTTATTTCATAATATTTTCATTTTTTGTTTTGTTTTCATAAAAAAAATTAAAAATTAAATTTGACATGGATGGGAGTAATTTTTTCTTTAATTCATATCTCAATCCTATAACAATGTTTGGACTGATCAACCTAATTTTTGTTATGGATGGGATAATCAGTCGAATTACTTCTATGATAGTTTGCAGGAAGCATAACAATTCCCGTATATACCAGAAGCTTCCTATCAAGACTCAGGTACATCCTTGGTAGAATTAGTTAATGTGTATATTGCTAAAACTTTGCAATTCCAGCAGAAAACAAGTTCTAGAATCCAGAATTTGACAAGCTAGGCGGATCAATTGATGGAAGCTATCAACCATCTAGCATTACAAAGCAAAGAGACGCAACCATATCAACCTGAGGATTACTTGATGAATATTTGTGATGAAACTTTATAAAGTGATAAGGATCTTGATAATTTTGAGGTCAATCCTCAAGAAGTTGCTTGTGTCGAAGAAGTTGAGGAGGAGCTCGAAGTCGAAAAGGACATATCATTTATATCAGAGGTAAGTACTTAGTCCATAATTATTTTTGAAATTAACTCTTCACCTTTACATAGTAGATTGAAGGAACTAAGCGAGGAAGAAAAAGGTGAAGAGATGTTCGAAATATTTCCCAAGTGCATAGACTCAGTCGAGATTGAAAGTCTAAGGATAGGGAAGGAGCTAAATGAGAACGATTATTAACCAAGACCCTATCCTAAGGAACCTCAAGCTGAAGAACCACCTGTTCCATCAGAAGATCATAATTTTGTCACGTGAGGAGAAGCAACCATATCAACCTGAGGAGTACCTGATGAATATTTGTGCTGAAACTTTACAAAGTGACGAGGAGCTTAAGAATTTTGAGGTCAATCCTCAAGGAGTTGCTTGTGTAGAAGAAGTTAAGGAGGAGCTCGAAGTCGGAAAGGACATATCATTTAGCTTAGAGGTAAGTACTGGGTCTATAATTATTTTTGAAATTAATTCTTCACCTTTACATAGCAGATTGAAGGAACTAAACGAGGAAGAAAAAGGTGAAGAGATGTTCGAAATATTTCCCAAGTGCATGGACTTAGTCGAGATTGAAAGTCTAAGGATAGGGAAGGAGTTAAATGAGAGCGATTATCAACCAAGACCCTATCTTGAGGAACCTTATGTTGAAGAACTATATGTGCCATCAGAAGATCATAATTTTGTCACGTGAGGAGAAGAAGAAGTTGAGCCAATAACCCTAAGCAAAGGCGCTTCTTAGGAGGCAACCCAAGGGAAGTAAATTTATTTGCTTTTAAATTTTCACATTTATTTTATTTTTTTATGCAATTGTGTTTCTTTGTTGGTTTATTTTTGTTTGTTTTAAAGTTTTCAATCAAAATGAGAGAAAGAATAAAAAAAAGAATATTTTCTCATTTTCTATTGCTTCTAGGATTATTTAATCATGAGTAGAGAATGAATTGACTAGAGAATCTCATAGCAACTTTGGCATGTACTTTCGCTCTTGTGATTGGTTGAAGTGCATTATCTTTAGAAGAATAGTGACAAGTAATAGACAAAGTCGGTGAAATTTTAAGCCTTATTAGACTGAAACATCCATATCAGTCTCATTGTCTTTTGATAATGTGTGACTTAAGAATATGTACATCCCGATTTTGCGTTGAATTTCTATTCGAGACCACATTTTTATCACATGCATTAATATGGATATGATTAGGCATTCTTTGTTTTTCATAAACTACATTAGCCAAATAGTCTGTCCATTATACGATTTTCCTTTTTGATAAGCCCCTTTGAGCCTTATTATCTTTTCTTTTTGCGTTAACCACATTACATGCTTTATACTTAACCAAATGTCCTATCCAAGTCATAAACATTTGTGATTGTTGAGTTTATGGATGTACAAAATTCTAACTGTGGGGGTGTATATATATGAGGGTTGGTTAATGTTAGGATGATTTGTTATGTCTTATCATTGAAATTCCCATGCTAGTATAATTTCTTTTAATGTTAAAAAAAGAAAGGAAAAGTAAGAAAGAAAACATAAAAGCACAAGAAAAGAAAAAAAGAGAAAAAGAACAAGAATAAAAAAACTGTTTAAATAAATGTATCTAGGAATAAGTGCATATGTTTTGAAAAGTTGTTTATGATTAATAAATTCTCTTAAAGTTATGATGAATGAGTTATTTGAGTATATTGAACATGAGGTAGATGTTGGCTTGGAAGGTTTACTCTTGTGGTTTCAATATATTGTTGGCATAAATTGTATGAATGATTCCTTCAGATTGGTATATGCTTCATGTGGTTGGTGTGTGAGAGTTGAATGAGGTTGTGAAATATAAATGTTGCATTCATCATAGCTGACAATGCCCAGTTTTTGATGAGTTTTGCTTTGTTTCACTAGCTTTGATGACTTTTATACTACTTGACCTAAATACATCTCACCTTACCTTTGCCCACATTACAACCCTAAAAAGTCCTTTAATTCATGATTTTGCATGTGAACATTAGTGGTGGAGAAATGAAATGATATGCAAAGTTGTGGATTGTTATGATCATATATGGTGTTGAGTGTACCTATAGATATATTTTAGTTAAACACATTTTTTGAGTCTACCATTAGATTTCTTAGTTCTTGAAGTTATTGAATGTTGATTGATCATAAGTAGAAGCGTTAAATGTTAAATTCTTGCTATGATTTTTCAATGTCATCCATCTTTGTTTATGATTATGTACTATTGGAAAATATAGGAATTGAGTAAATGTTTAGGGTCTTTGAGATTAATTTGGATGTTTTGCCAGAGGACGGTCAAAAGCCAAGTGTGGCGGAAATTGATATATGTTTAATTGTTGATACATTTAATCATTTACACTTAGCGATTAACGATACGATAGTGCTTAAGATACTCAGTTTAATTCATATAATTTTAGGTACAATTTGGAAGCAAAGAAATTAAAGTGAGTCGAAAGCACTACATTTGGGCTATTTTTTGAAGATTAATTTTTACTTGTCTTCATGGTACAAGAAGAAGAAAATTAAAAGACAAGAAGAAAAAAATCAAAAAAAAAAGAAGAATTAATAGTGCTTGTTGGAAAAATGAAGAAAAAATCAATAACAGCTGAAGAAGAAAATGACAGAGCATGAGGAGAAAGCCATGAGAGAAACGACAGCACTAAGCATCAAAATGTAGTCTGTGTTTTACGCAGAAGTTTGGCCAAAGAGAAGGTGCATTAGGTTTTAAGTTAGATGTATAGTAGCTTGGGCCACTGAAGTTAATTTGTCACATTAGCTACAGTAGAGAGGAGTGGTGATAGAAACAGAGAAGAGTGGCGGTATAGAGAGAGCTTAGTATAACAGAGAAGAAAGAAAAGAAGAGTGAATAGTAGGTGGACCAAAGAGTTTAATTGTCAAATTGGTGAACAATAGCTAGGAAGAAAGCTTGTAGCGGTGAGAAGAGAATCGAAGAGCATTTTAGTTAGGGAAATTTTTATGAAGACTAAGTTCTCAACACTGGTTTGGTGGTGACATCGACGCTGACAATCCGAGTTAAGCATTTTTTTATTATTTTGTTATTTGTTTCTCTCATTAGAAATTGATTATGATATCTTGTATGGATTGATTAGGTATTTGAATGATGATGATTTTAATTCTCTATTGAATCGTTTTTTATGAAAACCTATTTCTGTAATCGAATGCAATACGTAATCGTTGTATTCCTAATTGATGTGTAACAACTAATGGTTCCGAATCATTAGAGATAACATAACATAGGTTAAATAATCTAAGCTTGTGTGATTATTACCTAAATTGGTCTATTTTTTGATTCGTAACGCGGTTGTCTGTATAAACTTAGAAAGCTTATTCTAGGTTTCCCTATAGCTAGGGTTAATTAACGAGTGCTTTGTAGTTAATAGAGCTTGTTGTTAATCTACGACTGATAATTGCTAAGAAAGATAAAAGAACAATAAATCAATGAATTATGCTTAATTCGGGTGTAGACCAAGATTGAAACAAAGAACCAAATCCCTACCTAATTCCCTAATTTTATCATTTTTTGCATGTTATCTTTAATTTTTTTCATTAGGTTAGTTTTATTTTATTTCCTATTTTAAAAATCCAAACCCCCTTTTTTCCTAAACATCGATTAATTTCATTTCAATAACTTTTTGCACACGCTCTTTGGGATCCACCTAAACTCACCACTGCTATAATAGTAGTCTAGTTATTTTATTTTGACTAGCGCTATGATGCGCATTTCACTTATTAACCTAATATTTTTAAGTCTATTAAGGTATCAACTCTTATTTTGAAACTTAACACAAATTTCTTTATTAAACTCTCAATTCAAATTAAGTATAAGCGCAATAAATATTGCAGAGTAGTAATAAATTGAATTCAACAAGGTAAAATTTATAGAAAACAATTCAAGAATAAAACCCTAATATAGATTTAGCGATCCATAATCATGCTCAAAACACAAACATTCAGATATAAGGCAATGAAATCAAACAGAGAAGAGAATGAAATCATTTTGAAGCCTTGATTTGGAAAATCTAGAAAGTTAAAGTTAATCTTGATGTTTTCACTTTTGATACAAAGTGTATCTCCAAAACACTCTCAATTGTGAGTTTACACAGTCAAAGCTTACACGGGCACATATATGATCATGTATGTTAATATACATAAGTGCGTATCTTCACACGGGCATAAATAGGGTCTTTAAAGCTCCATACATTTACAATGACTTACGCGGTCCCTATATATGACTGTGAAAGTTAAAGGTTGTTTTAATGTTTCCAACATATGCCGCTATTTCACCCAAATTCTTCTCCTTTTGGTCTATGAAGGCAATTATCACCTAAAAATACACTTAAGCAGAATATGTACCATAAATATCACAATAATAAGCAAAATACACTAGATATTGGCATATAAATATAGTCAATTTGATTTTTTTCACCTAATATAAGAAGCGACAAAGAGAATGGAGTATTAGGGAAAAACTTGATAGGGTATTAGTCAATTAGGATTGGCTAATCTCTTTCCCTAATTGCTATGCCTCGTTTGTTAACCCAATGTTCTCGAACCATGGCTCCATCAATGTATAGAAACTCATTCATATTCGAGTAAAGCAATCAATTTGATAACTTTATGGTAAAAGTAAAAGGGTTTAATGAGGCTATTCTTAAAGAGAACATGAATTCATGGCGTATTTATTATTTATTTGTATGAAAAAGTTGGAAATGGTGAAAAAAGAACTGAAATCTTATAACCTTTCTAGATATAAGGATAGTTAAAAGAACATTGAAGATATAAAAGTTAACCTACTTTCCATATAACATTAACTGTACTCAAATCTAGGAGATGTTGTTTTGTTGAAAAAAGAAAGAGGAACTTTGAATACCTTTTATAATGTATTAGAAGTCCACAATTCCTTACTAAAGCAAAAAGCTAGAACTTTATGGTTAAAAGAGGGTGATAAAATAGAAATTTTTTTTCATAACTCCATCAATGTAAAATAAAAAATCTAAATGGAATCTCCTCAATCTTGAAACAGGATGGTAAAATATTTTCCAAGTGGAAAGAGATTAGCTAAGAGGCGTTCTCTTTCTTTAAGAATACTCGGGGATCCAAAAGGCTATGCTCCTTATCCCCTATCCTTGTAAAAAGCTTCATCTATAAATAATTTTCAAAATTTGAAATTATAAAAATTGTAGGTAATTATATCATTCTTCATAATAGTCTTTTTCATTTTTATATTGAGAAAATATATTTTCAAAATATTCGATATTAGTGAATATTCGAATACAAGTAATACATTGATTATCCATATATATCAATTGGTTAGTCATATATATGAGTTTGATAATGATTATTAAAATGAATATAAAGTTGTTTTAATTTATCCTTTTCTTGATTATACAAGGTTGTATGATTATGAATAATATTTTGAAACGTTTGAAGGGCATGTTCAGAGGCATGAATATACATAAGAAAATTATACGTATAGGTAAATGTTTCAATACATTTTTTACTAAGCTTTATTTTCTTTTCGGTATGTATACTTAATAAATGGATAGATCTACAACTAATACAGACAGTATAATGAAATTAATAAATGTTATCAGAAAGAAATATTTTATTAAGAAGATATTGCATAAGGATGGATCGTAAACCATAAATTAACAGAGCATTAAAGAAATCAATAAGATCACTTGAATTTAAATAAGTAAAACTAATAGATAAAAATATAAAAATAGGTGTAATATAATAATGAAGTAATATTTGAAGGTAAGTTATAAGTGATGAAAAAATAAAAACAGTATTTAACATACCTATTCTCGTTTCCTCTTAAGCGCCAATCCTCAGGCTATGAGAGAGAGAAGGAATGAAAAACGAAGTTTTTATTTTTGCATATGAGCAGAAGGCTCAAACTTACATTTTATAGATAGGATTAAGAGCTAAAGACTGACAAGAAAAAAGGACACATAATGACAAACCTTAGAAAGGAGTGTGTTGGACCCCACACCCCACCCGTAGGTGTTTGCGGGTTATACCGCGGCGTGTATTTGCGGGTGATACCGCAACATCCAACCTTAATCAGAATTGTCCTCTTTGGTACTCGAACTCGAGACCTCAAGGTTTTGTTGCACTTTCATGCACG
>JANQBM010000006.1:14883981-14898918 GCA_025594535.1 Erythroxylum domingense
GGGGGAGAATTGTAATAGTCAGTTTCCTAACCTATTGAGGGATTAGAGTGATAGTTATATGAATTGTAGTATATTAGAAAGAATTGGTACATTTGGGATATGATTTCATTCATAAGTATAACATGAGAATATATATATATACATAAATGTTGATTTAGGAAAATTACACTTGATTGACATATTTTGGGGTATGAAAGGTTTAAAATGATTATGATTTAATTATGTATTACTTATGTCTTGAATTCTAGTATGATAGATTACAAGTAGTAAATCTGGAATTAATTTTTACAATTGGAAAATTGATGAATTAAAATGTACTTTTAGTCTAGGAAAATGTCAAGTGATAAGATAAGTTGACATATGGAAATTTAGGATGACTAAGCCTATATGGCTTATAAAATGAGTGACATTTAGCATGTAAAATTAAGTGACAAATGGCAGCAGTGATTGAGTGACAAATGGCCTAGCATATGAGTGAAAAATGGTAGCTTATAGAGGGGATAAGTGACTTACAAGCTTAGTGTTATGATATGGAGACACCTAGCATTTAATGAGTTAAGCTACTGTAGTAGTAGTTTTTGATGTGTTCATTCTTCTCCTTTCCATTACTTTCACCACCAGAACACTCACACACTCTCACAACTTCTGAATTTTGCTTCAATTTTGGTTCATAGTCACCTCAAGATCTATATAAAAATCTGCTCAAAGATAGCTATAATTTGGTATCATCATTTTGCCTTTCCTGAAATCATTTTACTTCCACCTTGAATTTTTGATAATCTTGCATGCATGGAGGGTTAGGTTAACTTGATGAATTGAGGTGGAACTTGAGCTAAACAAGTAAGTAAAGTATTGATCTTTATGGCATGTTATAATAGAAAGATTATGATAATTGAATTGGGATAGCTTGTATATGATGTTGATGTTGAAGATAGCTGGAAAATGGAGAATGAATGGGTACTTTTTTGTTTTGTTTCTTCATGTACGAAAATAGTAGTTTATGAGCTATTATATGGATGATTTAATTTGGGATTTTAAGTATAATTGATGAGGAATTCATGCTAAAGAAAGGTGTTATTAAGGTGTTTTCAAATCTGGAAAATAAGAGCTGTAGGTGTGTTTGTAAAAAAATGACTGTTAATGACAGAAGTGAGTAGAATTTTGCAACCCTCAGTGTAATCAACATGGAAGTTAAATTAAGCTGAAATGAAGTAACCTTAAAGGACATGAAATTTGGAAAATTTCAGGTGTTAGTGATGTCTCTAAGCTTGTAAAATTTGTAAAGTATTGAAGGTAGTAAAGTTAAACACATTACCTAAGAAATTTCACTCTAAATTTGTATATTTGGACTTGATTAAGGCTAGAAATGATCCTAGATGGTTCCTTGATTAATTGGTTAAAAGCTTGATAAGTTTATGTAGTTAATTGATGTCATAACCTAAAGAATGGACTGTTTTGATGTGGTTAAATCCAAATATGGAAATTATGATTTGTTAATGGAATAAAGAGTTCTTTTAATACAAACATGATCTTAAGGACATGAGTAATATGAATAAGGTATGGATGAATGAGCATTGCAGAACATGAGCTAATTATGAATGACAATTGGGTAAATGTATGAATCTATATTGCTGGAAAAAGTTTGGTAAATGTATAGATCTAGCGTGCTGAATTTCCAGATTTAAAGTAATAATTGCGTGTGTATTGTAAGAGGCTTTTTGATCATGAAAGTGTTCAAGGATAAATGTAAAGTATGGTTGATGAATTTGGAGTAAATCAAGCTAACTTAAAGGTACAAACCTGATTGCAAAATAGTAGTATACAAAATATGATGTCTGAATGGCCAAGATTTATAAATAGTTACATACTCAGAAAGGTCAATTGAGCATGCATTAAATATAACACGTATATATGTACATGATTGAATATTCATATGATTGATAAATTGAGTAATGTGTCAACTATATATGTGTATTGCATGACTAAAGAAGCACAAATTGATCGTCAACATCCAGACATTGCCAGGCCATCAGGGCAATAGCTTATCTGAAGCGTATTGTGAGTTAACCTAGATGTTTCTCACCATGATTGGATTGTTTTTGGTTAACTTTCAATTATTGGACAGTTACTTATATGATTGCTATGATTCCAGACATTTGATACTTGGGACTGTATATAGAAGTGTTTTCAAATTGTATATATAATATGGAATGTGTACTCAATTGAATATTGAATTCCGAACTCAAGTCCGATGAATGTGATAAGTGACATGAACTCATTGAATGAAAAGAATTGATATCATATTATGTGAATTGATGCATTCCATTACATTGATATGCATGATCAGATAAAGGAGTTATGAGTAGAGTGACCAACGTGAAAAGGAGCTTTAAGCTCAAGAATTGTGCACAAAGAGCTATAGGCTTAGTTAATAATGAGTTTAATAGGTACAGGACAGTAAATAAAATGAGCTCGGTATCCACAAAGGATACGGGATAGTAAATAGGTGCTTAATCCCAATAAAGTAAAATAAAAATGGAGTCATATATGCATTTACATATTTATAACTTTACACATATCATATGAATGATTGAGATGAATTATTGAATTGTTCTGAAATGGTGACATGAAATGTTTCTAAACATGTTGTACTTAATGAAATATGATAAAAATAAAATATGATGTGGGATTTGATACTAAATGAGGTGATATACTTGTTAAACTTGGTTATATACTTGTAACATTTATATTATGACTTAAGTGAGCACATTGATGATGGTTCACTCATTGAGTTCACAAACTCATCAAAATTGCAACGTTGATTTTCAGGTACAAGGGTGTTCTAGCTTTTAAGGTAATCTAGTAGAATTCTAATACTGTCATTTTAGGAACAAGAATGCCTCAGAGGTCTGGTCAGCTGATATCTGAGGAGTCTAGTTAGAATGTTTTTAGTTAGATCCCATTTCATATTGTACATTTTGTATGGAGTAGTAAACTCTAAAATGTTATGTAATGTATATACATCAATTATGAATTGTAATGACGCAATGTAAGTTTATGTTTATGAATGTAAAAGGAAGATTTAATCATTTTGAATGCTTGTGAAATGTGTGATGCCTTAAATAAGTTATTGTGATTGTTCCAACATTGCTATTCTCGTAGGGTATGTTCTCGGATATCGTCTAGATGTTCGGGCATATGCACTATCGAAGTGCTATATTATATAGGACTGCCTATCTCTACCAACAGTTATTATGTACGGATTTTTTCCTACTTTTATAAAGAATTCAAAGCAGATTGAACAATTAGCATAACAAATCACTAACTTTTTTAGTCTTATCTAATAGATTAACTTAGTCCTAAGTACTCTCTACACCTTCTGGTTATCAAATATATTTATTTATAAGGTTACAATCAAGGAAATTGATTAGTTGCTAAGGAGACTCTTTTGGGGAGGGTTATAAGGAAAGAATGTGATGGAAAAAGTGAAATGGGATGAGGTTTTTAATACTAAACAAGCTAGTGGATTAGGGATTCAATCTTTTTTAATCACAAATAACTCTTATTATTAAAAGAGTTTAAAGAATGCTATCAAACTTAGAGGCACAATAGGTAAAATGAATAAATAATTATTTTGTAAAGGCAAGAGCTAGTGGAAAATGGAAATTAGACCAATAATCTCCTGGTTTATAGCTCAATTAATGAAAAGAGGGGTATGCTTTATATAAACATTCAGTGTACGATAGAAAGAGGGAACACACTTCATTATGGCTTGACACCTAGTACACAACATGTCCCTTAACAAATTCCTTTATAATATAATCTTTAACTCATGTGTTTCCTTAAAATGCCAAAGTCAACTTGATTGTTGAAAATAACTGGTGGAAAGAGGAATTCATTGATATGTTTAGGCGATGTATGCCTAATTGATAAAAGATTAGTTGACTATATTTATACACCCATATTGAGTGTGTTTTGCTTGTTATTTGAGAGTTTTATTGTATTTTTGGTACCTATTTTTCTTTAAGTGTGTTTTGAGGTGATAATTTCATTCATAAACTAAAAAGAGAAGAATTTAAGTGAAATAGAGGCATAAAATGGAAGAATTAAAGCAATTGTAGAGATACTTGTTCATGTATAAGGACCGTGTAAGTCACTATAAACGTGTAAAGTTTTGAATATGTTATTTATGCCTATATGAAGAAGCAAACCCATGTATATTGACATATAAAAATGTGTATATACCAGTGTAAGCTTCTACAATCGAGCGAAGTTATGGCTTAGAAGGTACTTTGAGATACACGATCTCCTATATGGCCATGTAAGCGACTGTTTATATTCTCGAAAATATAGTTTTTACAATAAAAGGATATTATGAAGGTGATAGAAAAAGGAGGAAGACTTCATAGTTAGTGTTGACACTAAAAAAAGATAAAAACACAAAGGAGGTTGCACATCACAAAAAAGAAGACCAAAAATGTAAAAAATAAGATTAACTCTAACTTTTCAGATTTTCCAAATGAAGGCATTAAGTAAATTTCATTCTATTCTCTTCTTCATTTCATTTCCTTATATGCCAACTCTGAATAGTTGTGTTTGAAGATGATTATGGATTTCTAAATCTATATTAGGGTTTGATTCTTTAATTGTATTGCATAACTTTTACCTTGATGAATTCAATATATTACTTCTTTATGATATTTTTATGCTCATCCTTGATTTAAATCGAGAGATTGAATAAAGATATTTATGTTAAATTACACAACAAGAGTTGATATCTTAATATACTTAAAAATATCAGGTTAATAAGCAATTGAAAAGAGATCTTAATTATGAGTTAATTATCCTTTGGATTGCTTCAAATCCAATTGGGTAGTTAGGAGTAGTTTTGAGAAATTGAGATATTACAACTTAATTTTTATCTATTTCAATTAGGATTACTTGATTAGATCTAAAGGGAGGATAATAAAAGTCTTTAGATATCTAGGATCAAGCATAGTTTACATCATTAAGTAAAAAGGTGAAAGGAAAACAAAACAAGGAAATAACAATCTCTAAGTTTACATCATTGAGTAACTTCAATTTCATTATTATCTTTTACTTATTCATTCGTCAATTTTTGTTAGTTTACTTTAATTTTCAGTTAGTTCAATCTTTTTTTTTTACCTTAGACAAAGTGTGCTCAAATTGTTAGGTGACTACATTCAATACTCATGGGAACCATATCATCTGTACTACAATATACAATTTGTATATTTACAATATAACATTAAACTTAACAAACAAGTTTTTGACGTTGTTATTAGGGATTACGATTTTAGAATCTTATCATATTTGAATTTTTTTGATTTAAAGAGTTTTATAATTTTTTCTTATGGTGATTTTTGGTGCATGAACATAAGAATCGTAAGTAGCTTAAGCAAATTAGGAGATACATCAATTTCTGACATCACCAAACAAGAAAGAGAAATCTGAAGAAGAAAACTCTAAAAATATATAGATAAAACGATAGCAAAAGAAGGAATTCAAAGAGGACATCAAAGGAACCTTATAGAGTTTATGAGGTTAGGTTTTAATGTGAACCAATAGGGAATCACAAGACCCCTGTCTTAGCCAATAACTTCAAGATAAAGCTAGCCTTATTAAATATGCTAGATCCTAATGCACACTTGACAAACTTCTTAGAAATATGTGACACATTTAAATATAATGGTTGTCCGAGTATGCTGTAAAGATGAGTTCATCCCTTTTTACACTGAAGGCGTGGTGAAGTCTCTCAACCCTGAGAATGTCAAAACTTGGGAGCAATTTGTATATGCCTTTTTAGTGAAGCATTTTACATTAACAAAAACCATAAGAATCATTAAAAAGATCACAAATTTCCAATAAAGTGATGGAGAGTCCTTATATAAAGTGAGATAGCAATTTAAAGATTTATAAAGGAGTTGTCCACACCACAACTTACTGATGGAACTTTTTGCAAACATTCTATAATAGAGTTAATAGATATATAAGAGGGACTATAGATGCAGTAGCTGGTGGTTATTTGATGAGAAAGATGATTGATTCCACACATATCCTATTAGAAGAAATGGAAAATAATAGTTGCCTATGGACAATAGAGAAGGAAAAGCAACAAAATTTCATATAATAGAGGAAAGTCATAGCTACAATTTTAGTAATATCTTTGCAAGCTTAGATGTCAGCCCTTACTAAGTAATTAATCAGCTTGTAGGCCTCTTCTTCCAACCTAGTGAAGGTAATATAACAGGAACATGATTTGTGTGGGGAAAAAAGCTACATCATCGTCGATTGTTTTTTATATAGCAATATTATAGAATAAGTCAATTTCATAGGAGCTCAACAAAAGGGAGGTAACAATCCATACTCTTAACACATATAGTCATAGGTGGAAGAATCACCCAAAGTTTTCTTAGACTAGTAATGCAAAAAATAACATGAGAGCATAAGGTCAGCCAAGTTTTAGTAGGATAGGTTTGGATCCTTAGAGTCAAAGATGGAAGAGTCAAAGGACATGCTAAGCTCCAAGTTCAATAGCCAAAATGAAAGTCAGAAGAGGATAGAAGCCAAATATGATCAACTAGTGAACAACCTCTCCCCTTCCATTCATAACTTGAAGGTTCAAGTTAGGCAACTTGATATTACATTGTCAACAAGAAATGTGAGAATTCTCACAAGTAACATGGAAGACATTCCAAGGGAGCAATTGAAATGAAACAGAGTTGGAAGAATCAAAAGAGAAGGAAGCCACCCCTTATAAAGAAGAAAGCCAAGAAAAAGAGAAGGATCAAAGATAAACCTTATGTGCCATCACCACCATAAACTCCAAAAATCTCATTACCAAAAAGGTTGAAAAATGGATGCACAATTTGCAAAATTATTAGAAAAGTTGAAGAAGTTGCAGATTTTCTTCTCCTTTATGGACGCTTTGGTGAACATGCGCAAATATGCCAAATTCCTCAAAGACATCTTAACTAACAAGCTTACTTAGGAGGACAATCAAATGGTGTCATTAACTAAGAGCTATAACTTTATAATTATCTATCACATCCACTCAAAGTTGAAAGATTCTGTGAGTTTTACTTTTCCTTATGTATTTGGTAATGTTGAATTTTCCAAATGTTTAGGCAAATTAGGGGCTAGAATTAAATTAATGCCTTTGTCCATTTTTAGAAAATCGTGACTGGGAGACAAAAGACTAACATCTATACTTATCTAGTTAGCAAACTAATTAATTAAGAAGCGATTTGGAACGATGGAGGACCAATTAGTCAATGTGGACAAGTTTATCATCCTTATTGAATTTGTTGTTTTAGATTTTAAGGAAGAAAAATGTTTGTTGATTCTTAGGAGGCCATTTATAAACACCAAAAGAGAATTAATTGATGTGCATGAGAGGAATCTAGTTCTTAGGATTGCTGATGAGCCGGTGGAGTTTAGCGTGAGCAAAAAATTAAAGAATCTAGCAAAGAGGACTGCTTGCATGAAAATTGTTATGGTCGATGAATGTGTAAAGGAGAAAACGGAGAAAATTGATAAAGAAGTTGATAATGTCATGGATAAAAATTGATCAAGTGATTGTGGAGGAAGAGGAGTTGGGTGAGATGTCAAAACAAGAATAGTTAATGCAAACTAAAACACCTACTCCAACTTCTACTAAGAGGCTACCTACCTTAGAGTTGAAGCCTTTACCCAAAAACCTTAGGTATACAATTTCAGGTAAGGGACAAACACTACCCATTATCATCTCAAACCGGTTAGATTCGGAAAAACAGAAGAAGGTGGTAGATATTATTGGGGAAGAGAATGATATAAAAAGGATGGAAAATTTTAGACATAAGAAGCATGAGTCCTAATGTGATGATGTATAAAACTTTAACGTTCAAAAGATGAGTTGGTTGAAAAATAAGGGCACTAAAATTGTCAAACTGGTGACCTTAAAATTAACCTATTATACTTTAGTTAGGTTTTTCGTAATTTGATGTTTGATAGTTCTTTATTATTTTATGTTTTATTTTATTTTGTAGTGAGTTGAATGATGGATTTCATAATTTGAAGTGCATCCATATGTCATCTCCAATTTTGCCACCTACACATTTACCATAAGTATTATTGCCTTTCCTTTTTATTTTCAGTAGTTATGTTTTGTTTATGATTTCATGTTGTTTTCCACATTGAAGACCATGTGTTGTTCATGTATGTGAACATATATGCACCTGCATATCATTTGTGTGTGAATTTGCATTTGCATTGTGTTTGTTATTTACATTATGTTAGTTTTTGATTATGCTAGCATTGTGTAAACATTTTTTTGCCTATGAATGCATTGTGTGAATATGTCATTGGCATAAAATTGAAAGGAATTAACTTATCGATAAATATTATTATTTAATTTTTGAAGAAACATTAGGTTGTAAAGTTTTTTTAAAGTATTTTAAAGATGAATGTGCATGTTGATTAGAATATTGTACTTACTATATCAATTTATAACAGTTGTTTATATACACTTATAACTAAAATCATTTAAATTGGTAGACAGTGTTTATATTTTTTCATAGGAATCACTAACTAAGAAGAAGAGATGTAGGTAAAATTTGAAAAAAAAGAGACAAAAAATGTGATACAAATTTGTTAAACAAATTTCCTAGTTCATTGACCCATTAAAAAGTTGGGTTAAAAATAGTGCTAATGGCTAGTTGTGACTTGTGATATAGCCAAGTAATCAAGGGCATTCATAACAAAAACATTTTTTTCACTTCAAAAGGATAGAATGACACTCGAACCAAGCTTGATAAATATTATGTTTTAAATAAAATAAAATTTATGAAATTCATGTGAAATGTTAAAATAAATTTTATTAATGGGTATTTAGTGATGGCCTACCTCTTTAATTGGTATCTAAGAATAAGTGGATGCTTACAAGTAACATAGATGTATGAATAGGTGTTGATATTTTAATTGATATGTATATTTAAATCAAGGAATTTGAACATGAATGTAATAACTTATTGTATTGGAACTTTTTAAGTAATTGATGTTTGTAACTAAGTTAATTTCATGAGCTTTAAAGTCATTGTACCATTATTGCATTGTTGCATGATTGTGTGTTTGTTTGTTTTGTGGTTTTAGTTTTTCTCGAGGACAAGCAAAATCTTAAGTATGGGGATGTTGATAAATGATTAATTGATTATATTTATATATCTATATTTAATGTGTTTTGCTTGTTATTTGAGGGTTTTATGGTATTTTTGGTGCTTCAAGTGTGTTTTTAGGTGATGATTGCCTTCATAGACTAAAAGGAGAAGAATTCAAGTGAAATTAACGCATAAAATGGAAGAATTGAAGCAACTATAGAGATACACAATCATGTAAGTGATTATAACCATATGGAGCTTCAAAGATGTTGTTTATGCCTGTGTGAAGATATATGCCCGTGTATATTGATATACACAACTGTGTATATGTCTATGTGAGATTCTGCAACTTATGAAGTCGTGACGTAGAGGAGATTTTAAGTTACATAGTCATTTACATGGTCATATAAGTGACTGTGTATATTCCATAAAACCTAGTTTTTGCTATAAAAGGATATTATGAAGACTATAGAAGAGGAGGAAAATTTTAAAGTTGTTATATAGACCAAAAAGAAGGAAGAAAAACATAAAAGGGGTTGCATATCACAAAAAAAGAAGATAAAAAATGAAAACATCAAGATTAACTCCAAGTTTCTAGATTTTCTAAATCATGGCTTCAAACTGATTTTATTCTCTTCTTTTCTTCTATTTCATTACCTTGCATGCCAAATATGAATAGTTACGTTTTGAACATGATTATAGATTGCTAAATCTATATAAGAGTTTTATTCTTGAATTGTTTTGTATAACTTTTACCTTGTTGAATTCAATATATTACTGCTTTGTGACATTTTTTATGCTTATACTTGATTTGAATCAAAAGATTGAACTAAGATATTTGTTTTAAGATGCAAGAAGAGAGTTGGTATCTTAATAGACTTACAAATATTAGGTTAATAAGCAATTGTGAGTTAATTATCCTTAGGATTGCTTCAAATCTAATTAAGTAGTTAGGAATAGTTTAGAGAAATTGACATATTGCAACTCAAATTTTATATATTTCAATTGTGATTGCTTGATTAGATCTTAAGAGAGGGCAATAAAAATCTTTGGATATCTAGGATTAGGCATAGTTGAATTCATAAGGTGAAGGGAAGACAAAACAATGATAGAATAAACCTAAAGTGTCCATTGTTGAGTAACTTCAATTTCATTGTTATCTTTTACTCATTCAGTCATTAAGTTTTGTTAGTTTAATTTTCAATTAACTCACATATTTTTTTACCTTAGAAAAGTGTAATTTAATTTGGTGGGTGCTATATTATGATATGGCATAAAATTAGCAAACAGTAAACTTAAAGTTATGAAAAAATCTATTGAGAAACTAGTGTAATCACCTATGGATTGAGATCATCTAGGAGAAAAAAAGTGCTTTAAGTATTAACATCCCTATGATTGAAATTAAAGATGAAACTTGTCACCTTGGATAAGCTCAACTTCCTTAATAATCCTAACCTATGAAAATTATTCGATAATACACTTGAATCTCCAAACCATATATCCTTTTCTTATAAGTTTTCATAGGACATATGGAGCACCATCCAATCTAAATGATTATGGAAAGAAAATATATCAAATTACTAGGAAATTATGAAAAAACTTATAGCTTATTAGCCCTTAACTATCTTAGGAACAAGGCTTGCCAAGCAATTGGATGCATAATATATGTTATTTGAAATGAAATGAATATAAGAATCTTTTAAGAATCAATAAAGTAGGGAACAAAGTCAAGATGGACCTATTTGCATAGAATAAGGAATAATTCATTATGTAAAGAATGGATTACAATTGTAGCCCCTCCCTAATTTATGCATGGAGATTATGAAAGGAAGAGGGAACACTAATGGTCATCATTTTAGGAAATGTTGAGATAGTTATATACTACTAAATAAGGAAGCTAATTGATAGGATTCCAAGAGTCTTGAAGTATTGTTGCTAAAAGTTTGTGTTAATGTATATTGGACTTTTATGGCCTTTTATTTAATTAATTCAATTGTTTTTATCATTCATATATATATCTCACAAGATTCCTTTCTAATACAAGATAACCTTATATATGAATTTTTAATAATTGTAGTGAAAAAAACAAATATATATCTTTTGTAAGTCATGATAAATAGTGTTGCAATAAAGATTATAATATACTTAATAAATTTCTAAAATTTCAAGATATTCAAAGTAGCTTAACAAAATTATAAAGTGATTCCAGTTAAGATAATGAGAAATTAAAAGAACAAATTATTAGATGATAAATGATAACAATGAAAATTTCAATTTGTTACATCATAAAATATCGTACATAAGAATAATATATAGTTGAACAATCATATTTAGTCCTTAATTATTAATTTAGAGGTCAATCATACCTAGTCCTTGATTATTAATCATAAAGTTTTTACTTTTGTTTTGGAAAATTGTAAAAGGACAATTAGATGAATAACAACTGCGAACCAACCTCTAACTTTGAAGTTGAAGTTGTAATAAGTTTGGATTAATATGAATATAATTAAATATGAAATATGTTATTGAATAAAATTAAGCACACAATCCATCACATTTCACTATAATATTTAACTATGATTATTAACCCAATAATTAAATTTTTAAACAATCAATGTCAAATAAATATTCACAATGCAATATAAAATATTCTAACATGTATGATATTATATACAAATAAGTGTTGTATTTCATATATTGCATTTAGTTGTATTTTTATATGTTATCTTAATATATTTAAAATAAAATAAGATTGCTAATCTCATTTAAAATATTTAAATTATAACTAGGAAATGAATCAACTTAACTACAAATTATATTTACTAAAATGTATTTTATTTTAAAATATGAGTATTTAACTTAAACCTAAAGCGAAGCATCAAGTGTAAGTATATTTAATCATAAGAGGATTATTTTATATATCTAATAAAAATAAATTTTCTCCTTATAATAAATAGTTTTGATTTGTAGTAGATTTTATAATAAGGAGAACAGAAGAGAAGTAACTAATAACTCTTATGTTCTAATTTATGGTTATGTATGGAGACATTAATCAGATTGATTGATCATTTTATAAGGAAATAAGAGAATTTCAAGTTCCATCACAAGTATAAGAAGTTAAGAATTTTTAACTTATCTTTTGTAAATGACTTACTTTTCCTATTTAGAACTAATGATAGCTTAAAGAGCTCTTTGATTATTACTCTCTAAACATTCAAGGAATTCTTTGACTTCTCTATTAATAACAATAATAGTTACTTGCTTGTCTCAAATGGAGCCAATCACCTTGTTAGATAACTAACTAACTTGACAGTTATAAACTTAAAGAATCCTCCATTTTCATTTCTTGTTTTACCTATGATAACCAAAAGAGCAAGTTATAAAGATTAATTACTATTGATTAAGAGAATTCAAAGGAGAATTAAAAATGAGTGCAATAGATGCCTATCATTTATTGGAATTGTTTATCTCATTAATTTAGTTATCAGCACCATGCATATATACTAGTCCCCTCATATCCTTTTTCTAAAAAAACTTAATCAAAGAAAATTAAAAAATATTTGGATGATTCTCTTAATCAGAGGACCTCAGCAAAAAATAAATTGCTAAGGTAATATATATATATATATATTAAAGGAGAAAGGAGGACTTGGCATCTCATTCATCTGACAAATCAATAAATGCTATAAGAAATATATCTATTGGCTATATTATTTTTTCCTTACATTTTAGAATTCATAACCAAAAGTAAGTATATTCATTATCATTTTTTAAAAGGGAAGTCTTTTCGTCTTTCATTATCAGTAATAGTCAGCTAACTCTATTTACATTATTTTTTGGCTTTCTCTACATTATCTTGATGTTTTTTATGACATGAGGCCTTTTTTCTTTTCATTTTGTTATTCTAAGGCTATCATTTTTTTATTCCCTATACTGAAGTTAGGTTTGGAATGGCTATGTTTATGTATTTGATAAAGGAGGAAACGTTTACTGACCAATCCTAACGTTCCTAAGATTTGGCATAGAAAGGTTTCATTTTGAGTATAGTTAGATTTTGGCTTATGTGCTCTCACTTTTACCATTTTTACACCTTACGTGAGGCTTTATTTGTTTAAAATCATTATAAAGGTGTCATTATTAATGACCTTTATTATTTATAGTAACTAATCATTTACGTGGAGATTTTAGGTTTTTTTTTGTAAATTGTTGTTGCATAATAAGGACTAATAAAAATGCTTGTTTGAGTTTTGACTCCTTAATTTTATAATTTTTTTGACATTTCAATACTAGCATGATTAGAGAATATATGATATTTGACTTGGATTCAAGAGTGCTTAATTATACTAAATGAATGGAATTTTTGGCATTGTAGATCTTTACAGTGAAAAGCATAAAGAAAACTATTGTGGTCGAATTTGGATAGTTAGAAATTTGTTTTTTCCCTTTAGTGGGAAATAAAGTATCAATGGATCTTTGGGTTGTTAGAATAGCAACTACTGCTGGATATGTATCTAAGCACTACCAAAATATATCTGGAGTAAATATCGTTCATTAAAGTTATCGTCTGGTGCTAATACATATGGCAAACTGGAAACTCCAAATTGTTCATTTTCAGAGATTAGCAAGGAGAAACAAATTATATAAAAAATAATAAAAATGAAGGAAATATTTTCTGTTCCAAGACCAAAAGGCTTACTTGGAGGTCAATACTAGGCTTGTGCAATTCTTCCTAGCAAGTCTCAGCCACATTGCTTGAGCTTACAAACAATTTGACTTCTTTTTTCTGTTAACTATTCTTTTTGACAAAGAGACTGATAGATTTTTGTGCTTATTTTGAATTACTAAGTTATGAAAATTTTCCAGTAGTTAAACTGTTAATATATTACTCAAACAAATTGTGGTTACTAAATAATTTTTATTACACTAGAATGATAACCCATAACATGAATATTTCAAAAACAATTATTATCTGTTATGAGTTAAGTTTTCTAGAACCAGAAAACTCTTACGTATGGTTAGATTTCCTTTTGACATATCCTCTTTTCCATATAATATTTGAAAACTTGCCATCATATTTTCTTGTTTCTTTTATTTAGGGTTGTGGTGACTGTAGGAATTATGTTCTGAACTTTAGTCTTAAGGCTTTACAAAACGTCAAATATCACCCAGATATTGGCTAGGATCTTACCTAATTATACTTCCCTAATTGTTGGTTATTGTTTTTTTTAGTGTGTTTAAAGCAGAAAGGCTATGATGTAAATTCATTGTGGGGTAGCGAGTTACTACATACTTTTATAAGGTAACACAACTCTATTTTATTAGCAATAACAAGTGCCTTTATCTTTCAAAGGAACCCTAGGATTATAATCCTTGCTTAATATGATGGTATAAGTTTTGAAGCAAATCACTTGTTATTATAGAAATCAAGTATAATATGTAAAATACACAAGAAGGGGGGTTGAAATGTGTTAAATCGTCTAAGATAGTAATCTTTAAAAAACTTCTTGATTTTCTTGAAAGATTCAGACGATTACAAAACAATGCACTTATTTCATTTGAGTAATGTAGCAGCGAAAATAATATCTATTCTTCTAACAACAACAAATTAAAGAGATAAGGATTAGAGAATATGTGCTGGAACCCCTCCCCGGGCGGGTCCACGGCCTGACGTCCTATGTGACATCTGGACCCGTGGCCCACGGGGAAGGAATTCCCCACCAGTGATACTTAAAACGAACAAATTTATTTAATTTACCTCCGTACATAAATTGAGATAAATCAT
>JANQBM010000006.1:14901354-14915959 GCA_025594535.1 Erythroxylum domingense
ATCACCCATAGGATAGTTTAATAACTAGTTGAATCGGTAGAGTCATTGGGTAGGTTGAGAGATCATCCAATTGATTCTCTTTAATTCGATCAGGGACAATTAATTACACCTTGAGAGAGGGTAATTAGTACATTCGAAAATCTAGGGTGAGACACAATTCAATTAATAAAATAGGAGGGAGACAAAATAACTAAAATAGTAATCTCTAGTCTTTAGATTCTTAAATTGTGATTTTTCTGCATTTTTGGTATGGTCTATTACTTTGTCTTAGTCTTTTAATTTTAATTTAATTTTTCAGATTATTTACATTAAACAATTTCGTCTCTTAAACAAAGTTTTGTCTAAATAAAGTAGTTTCTAGGCATCAATCCCTGTGGGATCGATATCTGATCTTTTTAACAACAAGTTATGACCTGTTCACTTGTAGTTTTTGAACGTAAAATAAGTAGATAAGTTTTTCCATCAACAATTCACAATTCAATGTTCTGTGTATAAATAAAATAGTGCATGGAAATTTGTTCATTGAAATGATGTTTGAACTTACTGTATTTACAATAATTGTTTTAATAGTACACAAATTAAGATTGACCCATGATCTTCATAGTTTTAAAAATACCACGAACGCTAGAAAATTAAATCTATTAAATTGTTTGACATTATAATTCATAATTGCACTATAAAATATGATGTTTTCTCTTTGTATTTTCTTGTTTGCAAATTATAAGGAATACATAGATTATTATTAAGACTTTGGGTAGAAACAAAGAATTACTTATTAATTTTATATTACTTTTTTGGTACACTTTGATGATACTTATATAATTTTATATATGAATGCTTAACATTTTGAATTAATAATGTTTCTCTAAAACTTAATTTGAAAATAATAAGTAAATTATTCATAGTAAAAAACATGTTGAGACATTATATAGAAAATGTCGCAAACTGCTCAATACTACGAATTATGTAAAAAGTTGAAAAAAATGTTGACAACCTTTTCACATGCTCACACTTAAAAGAATAGAAAATTATATAATCATGATATCATAAAACGTAGGTAAAAATATTCATTGTATTTTGGGAAATGTAGTCAAAAATAAAGTCTATGATTTTGGAAATGTTGGCTAATTTGTTTTTGTGACAAAAAATTGGTGATATTTTTGGCAACGAATTAAGAACGTGACAAATAATAATTCACAACATTGTTTGACAAATTGGCTATGTTTTTAATTGTTGCCCATGGCCTAATTTATTATAGTGAAGGTGTTAATGTCTAAAAGAGTATGGAGATTTGTAATAAATAAAGAGGCATTATAGATAAAATGGATACTCACTCAATACTTAAAAGGTGAGAGCTTTTCTGAAAATAAATCCAAAAGGATAGATTTATGGGCAATGGTGCAAATTTTAAACTTGAGAAAGTAATTACAAGGAGTTAAGGTGAAAAATAGACAGTGGCAATAATTCCTAAATTTGGTATGATAATTATAATAAATTGGAATTATTAGTCTGGATCAACATGATGTCTCTAACCTCAGAAATTTCATTTCAAAGAATGACAAGGTTAAGAAAGTGATAAAAGAAAATTAGTGGTATTGCAATATTAATGAATTATCAGTCATAATTGCTAATGTCTTTTACTTTCAAATACAACCAAAGTGGAATAAAAAATCTAGCAGAAACATTGTTCTAGATTATTTATAAATAGATTATGCAAAGCGCTTTTCAAGATTCAAGCTTAGAGAGTGGATCGATCTAAAACAAATTGGTTCAAGCAAACTATTCCTAACGTCTCTTTCATTCTATGGTTTGTGGTGAGATAAAGACAAATAAATTTGGATATATTATAAGGAAACTATTGGGAAATCGAGGCGAAATCTTATCTCAATTGTAGTGGAATAATCACGAAACTTTTTCGCAATCTTTGATTTCCTGAAAACCAAGATCTATTTAATTCTATAAAATGATCAACTCAAATCATAATAAAATAGAAATTTACCTTCTTCCGAAGCTTGATCTTTATCTTGTCGTATCCCTCAAACCGTTCCCGAAATTGATCTGTTTCAACCACTATAGCCGTACAAATATCCGACCTCTAACGGTATCCACAGAATGAGATAAGAGAATTCTCTAACTCTTACAGAGAGGGTTAAGCAAGAAGTGCTAGCTCCAGAGAGCGTAAGCTTATTTATAATAAGCTTTAGGACATTTTAGTAATTTAATTGAAATTAAATTCTAATTTCAATTAAACTTTAATTAGAATTACAAATAATTCTAATTAAAAACCAATTATGTCCATATAAGATTGATTTATTAAATATCTTATATTTAATCGTAAAGTTTCTCAAACTTTACATTCAAGTCCAACTTGATTAAATTAACTTTGCTCTCTTCAACCCATTCTATATGTGAAAGTTCCCAAATATGTTGGCAATGAATATATATTCTAATTCTAATTAGAATTAGATAAATAAAAACTTCTTTTAATTTATCTTTAATTCTCCAATCAAACAATTTATAATCATAGATCAAGATTGGCATCTAGCAATGCATCATAACCACCCAAATATTTAGGAATGTCAAAGTGGTTTTGACTAACCCTTCCATGCATTATTTTTCTGTATAATTCAATCCTTTCATCAACTGGTGTTCCAATTAGACATAGAGCATGGAATTAATGTCTACTTTATTTTGAGTCCAATCGTATTAGTTCTACACCATTAGTTATTGATTCAATTAATGATATTTGTAAACTATTTACAAATGTCATTTCACCTTGGCCAAGGATTTCCCAAATCAATATTAGTCGAGAACAACGGAACATTCTCCCTAATTATTTTAGGGTGATAAATCCTATCTTGATCACTCAACTATCTCCATATAGTTCATGCTACATCCAATGACTACCGATTAAATGACGTATGATTAAATAAATCATAAGTAGTATCAAAACATAGCAATCCCCATACAAGATAACTTTGATAACCTCAAGTCAAAGGATCACTTATATAATTATCACATTAAAAATTCCATAGATATATAAGTAATGTTCCAAATGGATTTCTTATATCAAGTCTGTTCAGTGAACTTGTTCTCTAATAAACACCCACATGTTTGTTTAAGTATCTCTATATTTTAGCCTATGAGATCGACTACTTCCTTCATAAGGAAAAACAAAACGTGTGCTAGTCTTTTTACGTTCTATTAATGTCCAATCTTAATAGAACAATGGCTAGGAACATTTAGGAATAATACATAAATGAAATATGAATCTCATAATTATAATCTCATTATAATTTCATTTGCAATGTACAATTATTTAATGAACTTTAGCATATAAATCTAAACATGTACAAGATAAATAATGCCTTTAAATAATTTGTCAACAAACTACAACTAAAGCGATTGGTTGTAGGGCATAAACCAATAATCTCCCACTTGCACTAAGCCAATCATTTAAGTATCTCATACCATATCACCATATGATGATTATACTACTACTGACTTAATGAGAGAATTCTACAAGATTCTCTATAGTGAGCACTTGATTAAGTCTTACAACTCCCATCTTAATTATCATCATAATTAAGAAAATTTGAATAAACACATTCTTGGATCTTTGCTGAGACATTAGCTCCTTACGCATGCCTAATGGCTCTAATGTTCTATAGTACATAACTATCTTGAACAATGCAAAGAAACTCTATCAAGTTCATTAAAGAGCTTGTTGATCCAGTTAATCATTTCCACTAAATGAAAAATGTATTATAGTTCAATTAACAACCATTGCTATATTGAAACCTTTCCAATCCTAAATGATATTGTTCTAAGTAAATAAACCTTAATTAGTATTTACTTTTAAATTTATATAGTTATCATCTTGAACTCAAATATCAATTCTCATATAGAGTAATGGACATCTTTAATACTTCATAAGTATCTTATATCTCAAATACTAAATATTTTTAGTACATTGTCTATGTACTTGGACTTATAATAAGTTAACAACGTCCAATCTATCTCTATAGATCTAATTCCCATAATTAAGTTGTTATCTTTTCACATCCAACAAGAGTTGTTCTTGGAAAATTATGTGTTCAACAATTGAAAGTTAGAACTGCTGTTCTCTGTGAGCAATATGTCTCCACATACTCCCACTAAAGAGGATAACTATTCTCCCACTAACCTTCTTGTAGACATAAATTCACAATCATCTTCAAAAACAAACTTTTCGAATTCATCATGAAAGTGAATTTTTCAATGTCTCATAGACTTTCAACTATACATCAAATGTATCATTAAAGGCATTAGTTCCAATTAGATGTAATTTTAAGAGATTTGAACTTTTCAAATTCCTTCTTACTCCCACTACTTATCTTAAGAACCATTCTCCTATAAATATACATTGAATCAAACAATTTGTTTAATGAATATGTAAGATTATATCCAATCTTTTGGATATCTCATAACCTTTTATTATCCAATTGAGTTATAAACTTAATGGATAATGTATGCTTTAACCAAGTATCACATTCTTGAATCATTATCTAGTATGAAATCTTGCTAATTGATTCAATTGGAACTATTTAATGGTAAGTTATTGTACTAGGCATCGCTATAGAAGAAATAATATTGCATCCTACAATATCTAATATTGTATGTTACTCCTTATAGAAATCCATACCCTTATGGTGTTATGAAGGTATTTACTAGAGAATCTCATTCCTTATTAATAACCAAAATAATAAGCTTACCAAAAGGATCTCATCGATGTGCTTCAGCATTCTCAATGCTTAATTTCTACTTAGATTTAAACAATTTAAATTTTTCAAAATTTTAAATCATCGTTTCATTTAATACATATGACTATATCACATAAAGTCATTAGTAATATAATGAAATATATTATTATCCTTTTATGAATTGTTATTCCATACAATACATCACATGTGTAAGATTTAATAATTCAATACCATCATCATCCTTCCATCAACGATTGAATTGGTTATTCTTCAACTTTACAAATTTCATAAGTTCTATAAGATTCATAATCAAAAGGATACAAATATCCTAGTATGTAACTTTTTGATTCTTGTTGTGTTGATTTAACCAATATGGCATAAAAGGATAATCTAGGTTATCCATCTTTTCATTTTTGCTATGTTAAGCATAAGTTTCCTTTGGTCCAACATATAAAAATTATTTGTATAAAGTTGGATCAACCACTTCTATTTAACAATCTATTTCTAATCATGCATTGAACATTACAATAATGTTGAATCTAAATTTATCATCAAATACTCATAAGTATGAATTAGAAATGATCTCTATCATATCACATATAGGCAAGAAAAGTCATGTAATAATTTTCTTCTAACGACAACTATTATCATACTGTTACTAAGCCTTTAATTGTAGTCCACAGTTATGATTTTAATAGGCTAAATTAAGTGGAACAATTCTAACAAGGTATTATACCTTTCAGCTCTACTACCTACAACCATTTGCATTTTGCTATTATGGTGTTAACACACATCTTACATGTTGACATCAAAGTTTAAGAGGCATTAGTCAACTCAAAATGCTAATACATTTTGTCATCTATTGATTTTGACATATCTCTACAACTTTGTCTCCATATCCTTAATAGAGATTATAACAAAATTGCATAATGGGTAGACATATTTCTATTTAACTTTGAGAACTCTTCTCAAACATAACCTATGCCCAAAACATTTGGTTCACTAACTTAGCATCAATAATACTAAACAAGGTAAGTTTCACTCATAATATAATAAATGTAAGAAAGCAAGTAATCAATTATATGTCATGACTACCAAATAAGATTAGGACTTTAATTATACATTTGGTTACTCTCACTATTTCATTCGAAATAATAGCCCTCACTACTATTCAAAAAGATTACTCCAATCTTTATAGTGGATTACTCTAATCTTTCTAGTGGGCTAAGATGCCATTCAAGTTTAGTTGATCTTGAATTTGTTCAACAAACCAATTAGGCTTAAATTAGTTAGATAACAACTTTATCAATCATATCTCATGTGACTCCTAGATCCATTATGTGACAACTCTTGCCAAAATATATCTTATATATTGTTCCTAACCTTGCCTCTAAATTCATATGATCATGACTTTGCTCATCCAAATCACACAAATTTAGTTAAGGAGAACCTATTATCATAAGACTAAACATGTTCGGGTTAAAGCGACCTTGAATTTACTCAACAAGCCTATAATAAATAGAACTCTGGTTTATTCTTCTAATAATGGAAGGCAACAATCACGTTCTTAACGTGTACTTAATATTTTGACAAGGGATTTTAATTTCATTTGTCTCATCAATCACAAAATTGCATGTAAAATATCACATATATAAAATATACAATTTATCATGCATCTAATATATCTATCAACCATATAAATAAAGTATGCAATTTATGTACTCATAATCAAATTATATGCATAAAATATTAAGTTTCGTTTGATTCTAGTTATTGATCTTCATAATCTAAAATAACATTTCCAATCTTTGGAAAAATTAAAATAGATTAAAACCATTGATTCCTAAATAAATTAAACTCCTATTCCAAATCGAAATTTAATTTGATTTGAAAACAATTTTCAAATTCAATTCAAAACTATTTCCAATTATCTTGCTCCTTTGATAAAATTTAATTGAAAACAATGTTCAATAAATTGTACTTCTTACTTATTATAATTTATAAAAACTCTTTTTCAAAATTATATAAATAACATATTCTAATCTAATTAAAAGACTATTTCTATTCTCATTAGAAATTATTTTCTCTTAATTAGAAAACTATTTTCTAAAATTAAAAGAAACTACTTTCAAAATTAAATAAATTTTTTTTACATTTAATTAAGAAATTCATGATATATTATTTATTTAGAAATTGATTTCTTAATTAATTAGAAAATCTTTCTTTAATAAATTAGAAAACTATTTCAAAAAATATTAAAGAAAACACATTCTTAATTAATACATGAAAACACTTTTCAGAATTTAATAAAGAAAAAAATACTTTTCTAAAATTCAAGAAACTTATTATTCATAAATAAAGAAACAATTTCTAAATAAATTAAATAATAATTCTCTAAAAAAATAAAATCACAAATTTAATTTATCTCAATCAAATTGAAAAAAATAAATTTAATTAAGAAACATCTTTCTTAATTACCTAAGAAAACAATTTTCTTAATTTTAAGAAGTCAAATTAATTAATTTCAATATAATTGAAACTAATTAATTCTAATTTTAGAAACAACTTTTCTAAAATTAATTAGAAATCAATATAATTATTAATTTTAATCATATTAAGAAAAATAATTACTTTAATTTTGGAATTGAATTTTATATTTAATTGCATTTAATTTAAGAATTTAACTCTTGAAAAATTAAACTAAATTCTAAAACAATCTGAATAAAACCGACTTGATTAAATTATATTTAATCATAAAGTTTCTCAAACTTTACAATCAAGTCCAACTTCATTAAATTAATGTTGCTCTCTTCAACCCATTTTATATGTGAAATCCATTTGATTCCCAAATATGCTGGCAATGATTATAAATTCTAATTTTAATTCTAATTCATAATTAGAATTAGATAAATTAAAACTTCTTTTAATTTATCTTTAATTCTCCAATTAAACAATTTATAATTATAGATCAAGATTGAAATTCAACAACGCATCATGACCACCCAAATATTTAGGAATATCAAAGTGGCTTTGGCTAATCTTTTCGTGCGTGATTTTTCTGTATAATTCAATCCTTTTATCAACCAATGTTTCAATTAGAAATAGAGCATGAAATTAATGTCTACTTTATTTTGAGTCCAATCATATTAGTTCTACGCCATTAGTTATTGATTCAATTAATGATATTTGTAATCTATTTACAAATGTCATTCCACCTTGTCCAAGGATTTCCCGAATCAATATTAATCGAAAACAACGAAACATTCTCCCTAATTACTTTAGGGTGATGAATCATATCTTGATCACTCAACTACCTCCATATAGTTCATGCTACATCCAATGACTACCGATCAAATGACTCATGATTAAATAGTTCATAAGTAGTATCAAAACATAGCAATCCTCATACAAAATAACTTTGATGACCTCAAGTCAAAAGATCACTTATTCAATTATCACAATGAGAATTCTATAGACATACAAGTAATGTTCCAAATCAATTTCTTATATTGAGTCTGTTTAGTTAATTTGTTCTCTAACAAGCACCCACATGTTTGTTTAAGTATCTCTATATTTTAGCCTATGAGATCGACTACTTCTTTCATAAGGAAAAACAGAACGTGTGCTAGTCTTTTTACGTTCTATTAATGTCCAATCTTAATGGAATAATGACTAGGAACATTTAGAAATAATACATAAATGAAATATGAATCTCATAATTATAATCTTATTATAATTTTATTTGCAATGTATAATTATTCTATGGATTTTATCATATACATTTAAACATTTATGAGATAAATAATATCTTTAAATAATTTGTCACTAAACTACAACCAAAGCGATTGGCTGTAAAGCATAAACCAACAGAAACAACAATTATCCTCAATACTACAAGTTATGTAAGCAATAATTTGAAACCTTAAGTCGTTTCTTCTTTTAATTATATGCATTCACTAATGATATATAAATTAAGGTCTTAAGACTATGTGATAAATGAGGTATTCGAAAAGAATGGAATGACATTACAAAGTAGCGTAGTCATAATCAAAATGTGTATAAGAGTGATCTCTTGTTATATATAAAATAATATTTAGAGACAGAAAGCTAGAGAATAACGATGAAAAAAGAGATTATTAACTGCCAATGAGTTTGTCAATTAAATAAGAAAACAAGTTATAATTATGATATATGGTTGATTTGTAACAGAAAAATGACTCAATCATAAAGAATCATAGACTCATAGCAGCTAACATCTAGCTTGAATTAAATAACCATAACTTTGCTTGTAACAAGAAGCAAGACTCGAAAATCATAAACAAAAATAGAGTTCACGTTGTTCAAACTTTTGTGAAAGTGCTTGTTATTCTTGCGTTATAAACTTATGTTTGGAGCTTTTGGTTGATAGTAATAGGTTGTCATTCTTAATACAATATTTTATCTTGAAAAAGAAACTCCTACATCTTTTGGTAGCTTTGGCTTCATGTTTGGAGCTTTCGGTTGTATAGTAATAGGTTGTCATTCTTAATACAATTTTTTATCTTGAAAAAGAAACTCCTACATCTTTTGTTTGCTTTGGCTTCGCACAACTGTAGCCTATACAAGACCATCGGTCAAAGCATCCGATGCCTTGGACTTTTTTTTTCTTGGATTTGTCTTGGATAGAGGAATCCGAGAAAGAAGGATGTTATTTGATCTGCCCTAGAAATTAATTAAATAGGAGACAAATAATTACCACGGACACACTTGTCGCTTCTGTGGGGTCTATGCTTTATGGCAGAAGCAATAATGTATATTGATTTCAAATAAATGAAGAGAAAATTATTGAAAGATATTAACTGATTGATATCAAAATGCTTTGTTTATTGATCTCAACTATTGACTACATATTTGAATGATTTTCGTCTGGTGGTTAGTAATGCTTTGTTTTGCATTTTTTAATCACATTGATAACGTTGAGTGTCAAATTTGTTCTTTAATAGATCAAATTCATGACAAGTTTTTTATCAAACAAAAAAAGGAAATGAAGGCACAGACTGGAGTACCCCCAGTACTAGTTCTTCAGACTATTTGCGGCTTCACCCACGTTAATGGTCCGTGAAACTGTGAAGAAAAAGGAAACTTTGATTATTCCTTTTCATGTATTTGTTACAAGTTTTATCTAAAACATGAATTCTCCTTTGTTATTTTGCTAAATGGAGTTGATATATAGCAAGAAGGCATTTTTATCACAATGCACGCGGAAAGTTCGAACAAGTACTAATTTTATGACTAATTGTACTTCTATTTGAGTGGTATCAAATTAAATGCGCTCTCTCTTTTTATGTACTTTTAAAATAAAAATATTGTAGCTATATAATTGTAGGGATGGAACTTGGGCGTCCAGGCCCAGGTTAAGTAGGCCTCAAAGCCTTAGTGGTGAAAAATTGTCACCCCAGACTGGCCCATGGCTTGACAGGTTTTAAAATTTAAATGATGTCATTTTGCTTCGTCATTTTAGGTTAAGCCTTTTCATTTCTAACGAAGTAAAATAACTTCATTTTATATTTTTCTTACCTTTTCTCCTTCTCTTATATTGTTTTCTTCTTGACCTTTTCTCCTTCTCTTATATCATTTTCTTCCTTACCTTCAAATTTCTCCCTCTCTCTGACCAATATGATGCCCTTTGCTATCTCGTTGTCGTTTTTACCTTCCTCTTTTAGTGTTTACACTCCCTCCCATTACCCTTTCGTTGTGTTGCCTAAACGGGCGTGTATGTAGTCGTGTAAGTGAGAGTGAAGTTTCAAGAACTTACAAGTCTTTATGTAGACTTACAAAATCACTTATGTGAATGTATATGTGACCATTTATGTCACTTAATAATACTTACACAGTCAACATATGTGGTCACATACACTTTCATGTAAGTGATTGTCTAAGTCTACACAAAAACTTTACAGTGACTTTCACAGTCACTGATAAACTTTAAATCTATTATGATTATGATTTATGATCTCATATTCTCTCCCGTGTTAATGAATTATCAATTATGATTATGAATAACATATATATTTATATGTTGATTATTTCAGATGGATGGGCATATTTCTTCAGTGGAGGGTAGTAGTCTAGTACTAGAGAGAAAAGTGAAAATTTCTAATCCTGTACTAAGTAAAGATAAAAGTCCAAGTTAATTGAAAAGTGAAATTTAGAATTACTTCAATAAGACTAGATCAATAAATAGAGTAAAAAAAATGAATGTAAGTATTGTCCAAGATGTTGGTTGAGACTTCAAAAGGTAGAACCTCTTATTTAAAGAGACATATGGATTAATGTAATAAAAAGAAGGTCATATTAGAAGTTAAAATTTTTTTGACCCCTAACCTTATAAGAGAAAAGATTGACATGACTACAACATCTTATGATAACAACATATCAAGATTTTTGATTACTTCTATGGTAATTGGTGATGAACATCCACTATCTATAGTTGACACCAAAAGATTTAGAATATTTTGCAGCTCACTGCAACTGACCTTCAAGACTCTAACTCAGAATATATTAAAGAAAGACTATAAGAAGATAAGAAGAAAGAAATTTTAAGAAAGTTATCGAGTATTGAAGGAAGGATTGCCATTACAATAGACATATGGATAGTTGGTAATCAAAAGAAGAGCTATATGGCAATGACAACACATTATGTCAACAATGAATAAACTATACATAATAAATGTTTGAGGTACTTTATATTCTTTATTATTGCTATCATTTACTTTTTGATTATCTTATGATTGGTCATATTTGTATATGGTAGGTTCATTTACATGCCGGTGCCACATATAAGGAAAATGTTGAAAACTATATTGGGAGACTGTTTGATATATTCGAATACTGACACCAAATTGTCCACCATAACAGTCAACAATTGTAACACAAATGATGTTATGATTGAAAAGTTGAAGGATAAGATAGAGGTTGGGAGCTTGTTGGATGGTAAAAGTTATTTTATATACGTTGTTGTGCACATATTCTGAATTTAATTAGGAAGGATTTGTTGGAGATGATAAAGGAGGCAATATTTTTTATTTGAAATAGTGTAGTATATTGGAGTGTGACACCTAAAAGAGTTGAGAAATTTGAAGAAATTACACAACTACTATGCATTCCGAGTATGAAGAACTTAGATTTCGATTTTCCAAATAGATGGAACTCAACCATTAAAATATTGGAGTCGATAATCCAATATGTTGACATGTTTACCAGACTGAGACAAAGTGATTTGTAGTACACTTTCATGTCTACAGAAGACCCCTGTGAGTTGGCTAGAGAGCATTGGGCAAAGTTAGAATTATTTTATGCTACAACTAAATTGTTCCTGGGAACAAAATATCTAACTTTTCACTATTGCTTTAGTACTATGTGTGAGATAAAGAAAGATTTACCTAATTGGATGTTTGATTCCAAAGAGGTTATTTAGGTTATGGCAGAGTAGATGATGGAGAAGATGAAATTTGATTCTTATATGGTAGGTCATACTATTATATTCACATCTATGTTGGACAAAAGATACAAGATGAAGGAGGTTAATTTTATATACAATATTTTTTATGGTGATTGAGCTCAAGAGCATATAGATGTTATTAAACAATTATTGTGTGATTTGTTTAATAATTATTAACTTAGAAAGGACAAAATTCAGGATTGGGATTGTAGTAGTTGAAGTTGTTCAACTCTAACTTCAGTTTCAAGTTTAGGCTCATCTTTTAAAATCATTTTGTTACTCTCACTTACAAAATTCATGAAAGATAAACCACAAGGGCATATCATAGCTACAGCTAGTATCGACAAGTACGAGTCAATCTTACGAAGTCTATGAATACTAGTGATCACTCTTCCCCTATTATCTAGCCTAAGTATTGATTTTAGATTAAAAAGAAAATAAAACTAAAACGATTAAAGAAATAGGAAACAATAATGAGCACAAAGATAGTAGAATTCACTTAGAAAATTATCATTATCATAAATTTGTATCCATACTCGAATCCCCTTAAACCTTTAACAGATTAATCTTTTATCATGCAATTACTTTGTTGATGTATTGGACTGTGCAGATTCTTATGGTATGCTAGTAGTTAACCTTGAGTCTATTAACAACTAGTCTTAAGGTTTCTAACTGAATTACTCAGGTTAAATCTTATAGGATTGCGTGACTGATTTATAAATCCCTCTATTAGGTTTAACCCTAATATGAAGGATTTATGTTATCCTATCTCTAGGTTTACAATCAACTCCTTCTAATTACGATAGATCTATTTATATTAGGACTTCTCAATCTCTATATATGAAATCAGATTATCAATAAAACACTTAATTAGATCACAATAATCAATCAAACCAATTGGATTAATAAAGGAATCAAATCATATCAACGTATTAACATAAGGTTCATCTAACCTAAATACTAATTGGATGTTTAGTTACACATAATTGAACACGAAATCAAACATACATTGAAAAAGAAACAAATAGGAAACAACAGATTTATAATTCTAATTCTCCTCGATTGTCTTCTATCGAGTATTCTTCTGATATAGAGATATGATCTTGTATTTTAATGGATCTTTCTTAGATTTCTTTATGTTTTCTTCTTCTTTGATACCAAAATTGTCCTTTTTGAATGTTCTTGGAAATTGCCTCACCACGTCTCCTCCTTTTATTTGCCTTTTAAAAGTCAAATTTATATGAAAACCTAGATTTTTGGGTTATGCACACTCCTGTGTAAAACCATGCATTGGATTGTGCATAATAAGAATTTGCTCAGTCTCGCACTTTTGTATGCCCATGCACTCCTTTCAGATTACTAATTTTATGATTTAAGTCACGTTTTCACCAAAATTCTTCTCCTTTAAGTCTATGAAGGCAATTATCACTTGTAAACACACTTGGAGCAAATTAAACACAAAATAATTGATAAAAGTATAAAATATCAAGCAAAATACATCAAATATAAGTGATAAAATATAGTTAAATATCCATCTATTTTCTCAGTTTGATGTATTACTATGATAGAAGAGTTGTGGAAATAAAATTTTGATCATGCAAATATTTGTATGAGACCTATTAACAATTCCATCATCTACTGTTGTCTTGTAGTCTACTTTTAGCATTGGTGGTCAGGTTATGAGTCCTCATTGTGCTCAATTTCATCTTCGTACTGTGGAAGTCCTTATATGTGCCTGAAGTTGGTTAAAAGATGAAGATATTGAGGGTAAACTCTTTTCTTTTTAATATATCAATTTCCCCTATTATTTATATTATCTTACCTTATATTTTTTTAATCTGTATATTAATACAATTATAGGTATTGGTACTGAGGTGACTAGTCATACACATACTCGTACTCATCAATCAATTGAACATTATTTTGATAAAATATTCGATGATGAAGGTATATTTAATTATTTATTGAATATTAACATATGTTTAATATTCATTTAATTTTAATATTATAGTACTAAATATAATGTTTATATATATAGAAGAAGTGGCACAAGTTATTGACGATTATAACTACAATGATTAGCTGCTCTCTTTAGTCTCCACTCTCTATTCGCACAGTTCGAGTCCAGAATATTATTTCATGATTTTTCTTAAATTTTAATAAATTTATCATTTTAAAAAATTGAATAATCATTTTTGTAAATTATTTCATCAATTAATGAATTTTGTTCTTATCATCAATTAAATGAATTTCTCACTTTATATATATTTTTCATTTCCTATAATCTTATCCTCTTTTATTAATGAATTTGGCTTGATCTTATTCACTTTTATCTATCTATCTATCTATCTATCTATCTATCTATCTATCTATCTATCTATAT
>JANQBM010000006.1:14916059-14947201 GCA_025594535.1 Erythroxylum domingense
GCCACCCTCGCGGGACACGGATCCGGGTATCACCATCGATATCGGGTTCGGGTTCGGCGGGAGTTGGGGTGTTACAGGAGATGCTATTGCTAATAGATTTAAAATTTTTCCATAAGCATCTTCTCTAAAATCAGGAATTGTTTGCATATATAAATGATAAGTTCAAATTAATGTGCTCCTGCATGAAAAATAAGTTAAGATGCAAAGTTTGTTTGGTCGAGTCCAATAAGTCTACCTTGAGTTCATCCTTCCTATAGCATATGATAATTCTACCAAGAGCATGATGATTATGATTTGTAAGCATGTTCCAATGGGAACAAAAAATCTCCAACTTGGCCACATTTTCTATTTTGATTTTGGTTTCAAGTAATCCTATGATTAGAGTTTCTCCTGTAAAACAAAGTCCCTTAAAACTAAAAACTTAGTGGGAAATTTTATTCCTTTAAAATTCCATGAGATGATAGACATATTAAAGGGTTTGTTTTGTAAAACCTTTCCCCTTGCCCTTTTTAGATCTCCTTCTCTCCACAGTATGAACTTTGACATTTTCTTCAGCCTCTTTGATTCCTTTAGTACCAATGGGGGTTATAAGGATATTTAAGGTATTGGGGATATTATTGCTCATAATTGGCAACTCTTTAGTAGAGTTGTTTAGATTTTCTAAAGTAACTGTCATGGCTATAGGTTTAGTAGTGTCATCTATCAGATTTGTAACTTTTGCATATGATTTTTTTATATTTCCTTTTTTGCATATGATTTTTTTATATTTCCTTTTTTTCTATATTTGGGATCAAAGGATTGGGATTCTCCATAGATGGTAGAGGTTGAGACTCATCTGCAGCCCCCATGAGTTCTTAATAGCTACCTGTTTTGAATGTTTTGAAGGTTTTTCCTGTAGGTTTCCAAGTCTTGCCTTGGGTTTTAAAAGGTGACTTTCATTAGTAAGAAATGGCTATAGTGTTTTCCTATACTTTGTCATCTTCTCTTAGTCTCATGACTAGGATTTCATTAGGGAGCTCCTTGGAAAGATCCATACTGATGCAAATCCTACATACCCTATGCAGTTCTTTTTGACAATGTGCTCATCCATATATAACGGTCGGCCAATATAGCTTGCTAATGATCCTAACCCCTGGATTGTCCAGTATTCAAGGGGGACATTGTCGAAGTTAATCCAAAGTGGAATACTTTGGATTATAAGGATTTCTATTTTTAAACTTAGCTACCAAGTTTGTTAGAAGATAGAGTGATTACCAAGGAGCCATGGGCCTTCATCCAAGATTTTTTGAGGTTCTGAAGTGGAAGAGAAAGTGAAAAATATCAAGTTATCTTTGAAGAGTAGGTCATCCATTAGTCCTCAAGTTTTCTAGAGTTTGTAGGCCCATTAAGATACTAAGCAGAAAGCTAACTGTTTGTCATAGAAGAAACCAATAATAGTGGATTCCCAACTTTGTGCTCCTTCCTTCAAGACTTCAAGATTAGGGAAAACAATTAAATTGCCATCCATTTCCATAAGTGCTGATTAATCCAAGGTTAAGGGGATTTGTTCCATAACTACTTACTTCCAAGATTTCAGGTAGAAGCAGCCGAAGAAGATGGTATGTCTTGAGTGGGGGTAGTGGTGGAGGTATGGGTGGGAAAGTGGGAGGGTAAAGGTAGAAAATCAGATGGGGAGGGTGAAGTTATGTAGTTCATCATGAGGGATGAAGCATGAAATAGGAAAGTTGTAGCTTTTGGGGTTGGTCTATCAAAAGTTTGTTATGAAAAAATGGTAAGGAAAAGAGGGGGGAGTGTGGTCAGGTATGGAAAATTCTAAGTTGACCTTAGTGAAGAAGTTGTAAGGATGGAGCATAATAAAAAGTGAGCTATGAAAATGTAGAATGAAGGTTGCAGTGGAGAAGGAAGGCTGATAGGGAACAATGGTAGAGGGAGTTAAAGTGTTCAAGGAAGAAGGGGAAATTAGATATATCTGCTGCTACTTCTAGTTAAAAGTTGGAGTATCTCTCTCATGATAGTTTGCTTTAAGTATAAGTGGTTTTTTGAAACCCCTTTTAAGTATAAGTGCTTTAAGTATAAGTATCTCTCTCTCATGAAACCCCTTTGTAGGCAATATTTGTTTCGAAGTCTAGGAGCTGAACAAGTTAGTAATAACAGTTTAAATGCTTTAATCCTCAAACAATAAAGGTCTATTCACTACACCTAAAGTGCCTCTTTATTAGTATATAGCCTCAATAATCTCTTGGCAAGCAATATGTTACACATAATCCGAATTAAGGTAATTTATAGCCCTCCACTTCCTTTAGGTTTGCAAACTTTTATCTAAACTATTTTGAGAACTATACTGGGCATTTAAACTATTTATAGAAACTTTTATCAATTGACTTAATGATTTATTTTGGAAATTCCAAATGAGAGAACTGGTAGATGTACAGGCTGGTTAGGACAAAGAGGACCATAAAGTTTACCACCATAAAATTAGGTTTTTACGTAGTGATTATTTATTTTCCCATTAATATGTTATATCAGAGGTAACTAATCATCATATATTAACTTTCTTGTTGAGATAGGAACTCCAAAATATTTGAAAGGAAATTATTATCATTTGAGACCTTTATTATGGCTAAAGCACTTGATTCAACAATGGAACAAGTAGAGAGAAAGAATGAGCATTTTTTTAATTGAAAGCCAAACCTGAAATATTTTTTAATAGCTCTAAGAAATCAAGAAGGAGAGCTATTGATGTAGAATTTTCTCTACAAAAGAGTAATAGATTATTTGCAAATAAAAGATTAAAAATATCAAGTTTGTTACAACATTAACGGAACGTAAACTTTAGGTCTTTTAAGATTTTCAACTTTGATAATATGTACAACACTTCCATATGAAAAGAAAATAGATAAGATATTAGATAACCATGCTTGAGTTATAACTTCTCCATTCATCATTAAAAAGAAGTAGGTTGAGGTTGCACATTTATTAATCTAATAAATTAAGCTTTGAGGGAAGCTAAAAGCCTATATAGAGTTAAAGAGGAAATTCCAATTCAAAGAATTCAAAGTCTTAGTGAAATCAATCTTTAAAGCATAACTCTTAATGCTAGCCTTAGATTTATATCCCTTGAAAAGCTCTTGAGCTAATAAAATGTTGTACCCAATATCCATATTATGGACATATGCACTTTGACAAGGGATAATGATCAATGGTTGTGCATTCTTTAGCTTATTTATAAATATTTTTTAAATCACTTGATATATGACATTTCCACAAGCAATATGATGATAATTATGCAAAGTAAAAGAATTTGTCACTTCAGTGAAAATTTTCACACTATGTCTCTAGTTAGATTACTGGTATTTTAAAATAATTTGGCATTAAAACCATTCAGACCTAGAGCTTTATCTAGGAGAAAACTGAATAGAGTTTCTTTAAATTCAGCATTGGAGATACCTTAATTAGTTAATCTAATAGCTAAGGTGGAAAGGAATAAGATATGCATTCCTTAAGAGCTTCTAGAAGTGGTTCTTTGTAGGAGTCTAAACCTAGGAACCCCAAAATACTCAAATGTTAAGTCTTTCATATCTTCTTGTTCATTGATATTGCTTCCCCTAACTTTTTTGTAATGAAATTATCTTTTTCCTATTATTTCAAGAATGGATAGAACTGTAAAAAGTATTTTTCAAAAATGTCTCCATATGTCAACCAAAGTATTCTTGATTTTTGCTTCAGTTAGGAGTGAAAATTCTCTAAAGCATTGACATAGGTTCTCAATATAACTGCTTCTTATGATTTGAGTGTAGGATCAATAGGGTCTAGTGCCAAACAATCTTAGCTCCTAATTAAGGACTTATAGGCCTCATCTTTACCTAAAATGTGGATTTTAGTCTAATATATGTAAGTGTTTGAGTTCAACCTTTATGGCTTTAAAAGCTTTTACAAACCTAAATATTTAGACCCTTTTAAATTTCCTCTTTAAAAAAAGGATGTTTTAGAAAATAGTCAAATAAGCTGAAAGGAGATCTTCTCATAATCTAATAATTTCTAATTAGATGATAAAAAGGGAATTATCAAGTTATAAAAGGTGGAAAGCTAAGTTTGAAAGATGTTTGGCAATAATGATTAATTAAGCTTCTATCTACCCTTTTTTTGTAAAAAACAATATCTTAATTTACTATTATTCCAAGTGAAGTAGTTCCCATCGTAGCTTAAATCAACTAATTCCAAATTCTTGATGAGAGATGATAGATTCTTATCTCTATGCTTTAACAATTATGTAGAACCTTAAACCTTATGAAAAGATAGTGTACAATTGAAGTCACTAGCTAGAACCTAAGGAATGGAGGAATTAAAATTCAAAGATGTCAAGTCATCCTAAAGCTTCCTCCTTTAAAAATCATGAGTTGCAATATATATAAAAATTATAAATAATAGAGATTAAAGGTAGGAAGGAAATATCTCAAAATGCATAAATTAATCGTATCAAGAACAGGCTTTGAAGTTGATAAATCTATGGCTTTAAGGCTCTTCTTTCATTATAATGAGCCTCATGATTACTAAGGCTTATCTAATCTTTCTCCAAAAATTAGAGTCCTTTTTCAAATTGTTCCTTTTTTATTTTGGTTTCTATTAAACCAACCAAGTTATGCTTCTTAAGAATAAAAAAATTCTTAAGTGTATGATGTGTATTAGGCTGTTAATGCCCCTTATATTCCATATAATCTTTTTCATCATGTAAGGGAAGTCACAACTTTCCTACTCTTTAATTTTCTTATAGCTTTGACAAACTTGGTTAATAATTACATATATTATTTGGGGAAAGGAATAGATTCAGTGTACTATCTCCTTTTTCAATTAATTAATAAGGTGGTTCATTATTTGACTTAATTATCACCATCCTTCAAGATTACACAAGCCTCAACTTTCCTTAGCTCTAAGATTAAGTTTGTTTGATCACCACTTATGGATAGTATAGGAGATTTTTCCTTTTCATTTGAGGGTTATGGTGAGTTAATAATGTTCCTATTAGGTCCCCTTTTGTCAGAACAATCCTTTATGCCTTTATTTGAATTATTGGGAACATTGAAGTTAGCACATTAAGTATCCATTGCACAATGAGTATCCTTAATCTGGATAGTATCTCCAATAGGCTTCTCAAACAAATGAGGTAGATTTATGCTATGACTATTTAGTTGATAATAAGGTCTAAGAAAGAGAGATACCATCCATATCTTTCTTTTCATACATTTTTTAGACACCTAAGTCACTGACATGCGTGACCTCCCTCACCTTCAGCTTCCAAACTTGTACAACATTCTTTTTGATAGGTTTTTGGGGATAGGAAACTTAAACAGAATCATTAATCAAGCCTCCCTCTTCATCTAACTTTTTGATCTTCACTAACTTAAGTAAGACCATATTAAGTTATAATTTGATATAAACACACATAAAACTAATTCTCTTAAGATTAGTTATTTTTCATCTAGACTTAGTCCACCTATGGATCTTACGAGGTAGCTCAACTTTTCTAATGACTAATTCTCTAGTGGAACAAATTAAAATTTCATCCATATAGGCATATTGTTCAGTCTAGTTTTGTCTAATAAGAGTCTTAGTTGTTATTTTTGGATGAATAAAGGGTGACCATGCCAGGGGCCGTGCTCTTTCACTCTTTCTGCTTTATCATCAAAAATGAATTTAAAAGAAGAAAGAATCTTCTTTACTTGCAACACATTTTCTAGAACAAGGCATTTTTTATTAGAATTTGCTCAATTTTAAACCTTTGGGAAGGACACGCATTTCTTTATAAAAGAATCCAATCAAGGCTACTTACCATTTTGCTCCTCTTTGGAATATTTCCTTAGGTGGAGTAATAGGGATATTAGTTTGAGCAATAGGAATATGCCATAGTTTACCAAATGTTTTTGGGTCACCAACTACCTTATTCCTAGTCATTTTGTTATTAGCAGCAATCTCAATAGGTACGTCAATGGTTGATTTAGATGTGGTAGGTTTCAAGGTCGAAAAGGTTTAGAAAGATTGGATTTAAAGTTTAGGTTACGAGGAGAGTGTAGGGTGTTAGAAGGGTGTAGTGTGGATCAAATCTTTCTTCTAATAGTAAAACCAGACAAGGGACAAATGGTAGGAAAATAAGAAGAAAAAGTGAGGAGGGTAAAAAAGGAAATAAAGGTGAAAGTGAAAGTAAATGTGACTCAGTATTGAAACATTAGGGCTAAAAAGGAAGGGTTAGAGAGAGATGAGAGCTTCTCTCGTTAACACTTTTTCCATTTTCATGTTATGCCCTTTCATTTTGTATTCTTTTGACACAATTTTTTATTCCCTTTCTTTTCGTCAATAATTCTTCTAAGTTTTTTGTGTAATTTTTAACATTTTTTTATATTATCCTTCTCTTTGAACTAATAGTATCTTTTGATATTTCATGTGTTTTCTTTTAACCTTTTGGTATTCCAATATTTATTTTAATAATAAAAATTAATATTTTAATTCCCAATGTTTACGATACTATTGAAACTAGATCAAATTTTATTTTTAAATTTTAATATTTAAACTATAAATTTAGGTGTATATGCAGGTCTAATAATTAATAAAAACTCACCAATTTCACTATTGATTCACACACTATCAAGTGAAGCTGTAAGCCTGAAGGGTAGCGTTCTAACTTTATTTTTCTTCATTACTTACTTGAAAAGATTTATACTATTGGATTTTTAATGGCATCAAGCTTAACACCAATTAATTTAACATTATACTTCTCCAATATACCACTCTCTACCAAAACCAAAATATGACAACCTATTCTAAGCAATATAACATCTACCTGCTCATTTGAATAATTTGATCCATAAACTCTAGTGTCATTGGAGTAATGAAAATCCAATTGATTATTTTTGGGTTAGTCATAATAGTGATCGAGTTCAAATTTATCAAGACAACCTTGTACTCCTCCTTTCTTAATGCTTTAAGAACTTGAGTACCCAAGTTATCAAACTTATAAGCTTATCTAATTATAACAAAATCAATTCCAAGAATTATGATTTTCTTTAAATCCACGTGTTCACTAACTTTTAATGATAATACAATGCCTTTACCCATAGTTTTAAGGATGATCCTTTGATTATACCAAGTTGAATTTGTTCACTTGTTGAGTCTATAGTAACAAATCACAAAAAGGCCATGTTAAGAGATTTAGAGAGGTAAAGTTCTAATTTTCATATACTAAAAGATGAGAATCGATGGTTTTTAGCTCAAAGGATTTGATAAACAAATATTCATTCCAAAAGAGAGATTAAAGAGAGGTTTCGTATAAATGGGTCATTTGGAAGTGATGACTTTGTTTCTCTAAGAAAGTACAAATAGAGAAGGTGGTTATGGTGGACAGTGATTGTGAGAGACGGTTGTTAGCCCATAAATTTTAATGTAATGTTATAATAGGACCAAATTTCATATTTTTTTCTTTTTTAAAGCCACATATCCATATATTAATCAAATAATTGACTAATACAGTCACCTCAGCTTAGTTAACTATCATCAATAATGAGACTAATATCGAACTATATTTGATACAAAGAGAGATTTATGAATTAAATAGTTAAAAATTTAAGTTCAAACTAATTTTAATAATTTTCTTAAAGTTGCAAACTAAAATATCAAATTTACTTTGATATTGCTTTTTTTAGAGACTCCTAAGTTTTATGCACTTTTGAGTATATCACGTTCTCTTTTGATGACTACATCTTTTAGACTTATCCATATTTTTTATACTTCTCCATATCTTTTAGTATATAAATTTTCTTAGCTTTTATGCTAAATTTCAGATTTTCTATTTAACTAATTTTTATAATTTTCCTAAAGTTGAAAATTAAAATATCAATTTTACTTTGATATTGCTTTTTTTAAAGACTTCTATGTTTTATATGCTTTTGAGTATATCATGTTCTCTTTTAATGACTACATCTTTGGACTTTTCTACATCTTTTAGTATATAAATTTTCTTAACTTCTATGCTAAATTTAATATTTTCTCTTTAACCATTTTTACATACTTGGCATTGTTTTGCAATATTACTTTGTATTTATGTATATACCATGAGAAAGAACAATTTCATTTAACTATTCTCAATAATTCTCACTAGTAATGATTATCAAAAGATCTAATGATAAAGTGCCTAATCTACTAAATATAATATGCAAGCATACATAAATAAATAAACTAAAATATTCGATATTACCATTTCCATAAAGAACTAGTATTAATTAAACAAGTAAACTAAATAAAATAAAAAGGTTGATTTTAAGATAATTAAACTATTAAGTTAACTGAAATACTGTAAATAAATTAATGCAAATAAATCAAATAAACAAACATTAAGGATACAATGTTCACTTATATCGATATCTAATTATCATACACAACTAATTATTTATGTAGAAATAAAAACTAACCTAATATACCTTCTATTGAGCCACAAAGGAATATCTAACTAGACAACTACCATCTGTCAATATGTAATTTAACCTAATGAAAATTCATTAAACATAGTTAATCTATATAGTTTGCACTAAAGTTTAGGATATTATTGTTCTTTAATGTTAAAGTGTTTATTCACAAAACATATTATGTTTCTCAATCCATTATACAATTCCCATGACTGAATTTATAGTGGTGAATCATAAATCCAATAATTAAAAATAAATAGAATAAATTAAACTAATAATAATTGAATAATATATAAATAATTAACTTCATCCTTACAAGCTACATCTTTAGCCCTAACTAAGGTTTTTAACTGCTTAACATAATAAAAACAAAACATAAATAAGTAATGTCTACTATATTTTGAGTCCAATCATATTAGTTCTTTGCCATTAGTTATTGATTTAATTAATTACATTTGTAAACTATTTACAAAATGTCATTCCACCTTTTCCAAAGATTTTCCGAATGAATAATGATCGAGAATAACAAAACACTCTTCCTAATTATTATAGGTGATGAATCATATCTTGATCACTCAACTACCTTCATATAGTCATGCTATATCTAGTGACTACCGATTGAATGACCTATGATTAGAGTAGGTCATAAGTAGTATCAAAATATTGTAATCCTCATACAAGATTTTCAAGACCCCAAGTCAAAGGATCACTTATACAATCATCACAATTAAAATTTTCATAGATATACAAGTAATGTTCCAAATAAATTTCTCATATCAGGTTAGTTCAGTGAACTTGTTCTCTAAGAAGCACCTACACGTTTATTTAAATATCTTTATACTTTATCCTATAAGATCAATCACTTCTTTCATAATGAAAAACATAATATATGCTCCTCTTTTTGCAATCTACTAATGTCCGGTCTTAATAGAACAATGACTAGGAATAATTTAGGGATAATATATAAATGCAATATGAATCTTATAATTATAATCTCATTATAACTTCATTTGTAATATATAATTATCCCTTAGACTTTATCATATATATATATATATATATATATATAAACATGTGTAAGATAAAGAATTCCTTTAAATAATTGTCACTAAACTACAACCAAACTGATTGGCTGTAAGGTAGAAACTAACATTCAATTCACTCTGAAAATCATTCTCAATGACCACTACCTCATGTACCCTTGATTACCTTAAAGCCTCACCATGGTGAATAAATCCAAGCATTAAAATTAAGATAATTAATTTTTAATGGTATGTCGGTATATCATTTCGGTTTATACAATTTTCTTCTACTAGTATGAGGATGGAGGACAAATGGCTAGTAGCAGTGTATATCAATAATTTGATGCTTTATTCAATATCTGAATTTCGTTATCAATTATAACTAAAGACCTAAAAAATGGCCAAAAGCCATGCAATTAGAGCCATCTACTTATATGCATGCATAATATAAACCTGATTCACCTCTTTGGAATTTACTTTTTATGCAAATTGTAGAAGATGGTGCTTTAGAAAGAAACTTATTATTTCCTTAGTACATAGTACTTGACCCATTCACTATAGCAGCTCTTAAATACATATTAGTCTAATAGACTCTGCAACAAACAAAGTCTGGTTATAAATGTTATTATTAGAATAATGGCCTATACTATAAACAACATCTGGGTATTGTAGGATTAGAAAGAATTGAACTGGATTACAATGTTTATTTAAAGTGTAAAGAAGTAGAACTGTTTTGTTAGTATATAGTTCAATTGCATTACCTATTTGCTTTCAATCTAAAACAAGTAATATAAAAACTATTTACATAATAATTATTTTATTCTAAACAGAAATGAAGTTAATTATAAATTTTAAATTTATACTATGAAATGTAATATAACCTTCAAAAAACTTGAGATATTCACCTCTTACTTCATGAGAAAACTATAAAAATAAGTAATCAACTCGCTTATATTATTCTCAAATTTTAAGAAATTAATTAATTTGTCTAATAAATAGAGGTGTATTACTACTCATTTTGGCAATACGGGTTAGAAACTTTCTCTTACATAGATACCCAAAAAGGAATATCCTAGAGCAAAATCATTTAGCATAATATTCTTCCTCCATAGGTATCTTTTCTTCTATAGCTTATTGTTAGAAATCAGCTTAATATAGCTGCTAGATTTTCTTACCTTGACATCAATAGAAGCTGCACTCTATGTTCCACTCAAGATGAATATAGAAATCATCTATTTTTCATGTGTTAGGTTTATAAGTTTATTTGGGAACAAGGGAAGCTAAAATGCTTACTAAATGGTTATGATAATTCTATTTCCATCATTATAAATTGGCTAGTCACACAAGACTTTATTCCTGTGACGAAAAAATTGATTTACTTACTAGCTATGGGATTGTGTGTTCAAACAATCTGGAAAGAAAGGAATGTGAGAAATTTTGAATCCAAATGCAAAAACTTAGATGCACTTATCATTGAAGCTATAATGGGACTCGATAAATTATTTTACTGAAGAAAATTGTATCAAATAGTAATTCCACTCTACTATGTTCATTGAATATATAGGTCGTGTGCTATTTAAATACTATATGTTCTCTTTTATGTTTTAGGTGTATCCTTTGTGCTACTTTGCGTTGAGGTTTTATCTCATGAACATCCTTTGAGGATGTAAACTTCTTTATTTATTAATTCATTCCTTCTTTATTTTTTCAAAAAAAAGGACTATCCTTGTACCTATCTAAGATAGTAAAATCCTTTTAATTAAACACTTATATTAAAGGAAATTCCACAAATAATATTATTCTAATTAAGTTTCTAAAATCATCCTAAATGATATTATTCTACAAAATAATTGTCATGACTCAAATTTGAAATAAATTGGAATGGAAAATTTTGAAGATTAAACTTATATTTTTTGGCAGGGGAGGGGTTAAAGTTGTTTTTTTTCCTTTTTCCCTCATTCTCCAACCTATAAGTGTTTATGGTTGGTGAGAAGCGGATATATATGGTATACTAAAGAATGCAGAAGTAATTAATGTTTGAAAAGCAGTGATGTTAATTGGATCTAAAAGAATGTAGAACATGATAAGTATTTTGTACTTTCCAAAAAAAAGACAAGTATTCTGTTAAAGAAGCATCTAATACACAACGATAAACCAACTTGTTAGTCTATGGGTCTTTAAAATACTATCATTGTTTCTTTAAAGCTATTTGGAGCAGGATTCTTCACCTAATCTCAATGGGCAAAGTCATGTATAGTTAGGACCAAAGATTGAATCGGATCATTTGCCATTTAAAAAAGAATATGCCCAATGGTACAATTCTTAAAGCTACTTTTACTACTATCATTTATACACACAAGGAATATCATAATTTATACACACAAGGAGGAAGAGAAATAACAGCTTATAAACGGGACTATAAATTGGAACAGAGTAGCTATTGTTGCAAAGAATGTCTAGCATTCCATTTCATCAAATATGAACAATAGATCACACTTATAAGTTGAAGTCAGTATCAATCTGATTCTTCTTTTTGTACAGTTTTCAGTAACTATTTTTTGTAACTAATTGTAGGCTAACTGCCTAGTACTCACAGTGATGTTGTATTAGTTCACATATAGTTAAATTAATTCATTAATTTTTCAAAAAAAAAAGAAGCACAACTACTTTGGAATAAAATTATGTACCATTCCAAACTTCAAAATGCCAAGAATTCATTTTCTTTTTAGTATATGAGAAGTCTCCAAGAACTATTTATGCTTTTCTTTTATAAGGCAGAGTTTAATATTTACTACGGTCCAGCATTGTTAGCCACTTCTATGTTTGAGAAGAAAATTTTAAAATTTGTTTTAATATCAATTTCATGTCTCAATAGGATTGCATACTTAACTAAGATAACATACTATAAATGTAATATCTGATTTTAGTTGTTACATCGACAATTATCCTAACAATTAGTGAAATTTTTATTTTATATCAAACATATAATATCCTTGGAAGATATGATAAGTAGAAACATAAAACCAAAGAAGCAACTTATCAATGTACACAAATATTCCCTTAGCATTCTTGGCTTAATTAAGACCATCATATCAACATGAACAAACATTTCTACAAAGAAATTAAATATGGATGCTTTTACTAATATATATTTTAGGGATCATGTTCTAAAGGGAAAATTTTCTAATCAATATAATGAATTAGTAAATTACAAAGAAGTTAATTTTTAGGGATTGTCTCCCTCTTATAAAATCAATTAAGAATAGAATTGCTTGTTGGCGAAATCATTTACTCTTTTATACTAGAAAAGTGTAGCTCATCTCCTTAATCCTCTCTAATTTGTATATTCATTAGAATTTTCGTTTAATTATTCTTAATAAGATTAACAAAGAGGTAAAGAGAGTGTTTAAAAATTTATTATGGTTAGGATATGTTAATAACTCTATTAGAGATAAAGTTAAGTGGTTTGATCAGCGTTGTCCTAAGTACAAAAGGGTTTAAGTTTGGTTTTCGTCAAGTTAATGAACTAAATATTGTTTTCAAGAGAGTATAGAGGTTGTTTAGTGATATAGAGGTTATTTAGTATAAGCTTTTAGGGATTAAGAGTTAGTAGAGAACATTTATGGTCACCAATGCAGATGTTGAGACAAAGAAATATGCTAAAATTTTTTCCTAAAAAATTGTTAGGAGATGGTGAACATACATTGTTTTATTTTTATTTTTAATGTAATTTATACCTTTTTACTTAAGATTTAAACTTAATACTCTAAGCATTCATATTCCTCTTAAAGCTAATTTGGAAGAAATCATTAATGAAGGAATACGGTTCTGTAACTCGAGGGACTTATCTATCACGAAAGCTAATCTAATAGGGAACAATTTTGATATCCCTGACTTAACAAATTTAATGTGACATAATTTAAACATATTCACCAAAAGTCTTTCCTGGAGATTTATAGACCTTAATTTTATAAGCTAGATTAGGCCAATTTTGTTTAGGAAAAACTTTACTCCCAAACCTCCTTTTATCTTATGGTTAGTAGAGCAGAGACTCAGATCAATTATGTATGTTATATTAGATTTTTCCTTAATCCATTCCCCACTAATTTTTCCAATGCTCCTTCTGACAAACTCTTTATTCAAAATCTAATCAGAGATAGTGAAAATATATGGTTTTGTTTTAATTTTTAGTGCAATTTATACCTCTTCACTTAAGATTTGAACTGAATACTCTAAGCTCTCATATTCCTCTTAAAACTAGTATGGAAGAAATCATTACTGAAGGAATATGGTTCTGTAAATCGAGGGAATTATCTATCACTAAAGCTAATCTAATAGACCACAATTTTGGTATCCCTGATTTCACAATTTGATGTGGCATAATTCAAACATCTTCACCAAAAAGTCTTGCTTGGAGATTTATATACCTCAATTTCATAAGGTAGATTAGGCCAGTTTTGTTTAAGAAAAACTTTACTCCCAAATGTCCTTTTATTGCTGGTTAGTAGAGCAGCATCGATTAAGAAATAAAGACATAATTAATAAAGCCTCAGATCAATTATGTATGTTATGTTATATTTTTCCCGAATCTATTCCCCACTAATTTTTCCAACGCTCCTTCTGACAAACTCTTTATTCTAAAATTTAACAACTACTCTATACTACTTAGTTGGTAAGGGATTGGAAAAATGTGATTGATTGGGATAGAAATATGAACTTCTTGATATAAAAGGAAAGGAACAAAAAATTATATAAAAGAGTAAGCTTGAAGAAATATGCCTTTATAAATAAGACCACTTGCTAGATTAAGGAAGTTTTTATGGCATCCAAAATTTATAAGGAAGTAACCAATAGGTTAAAAGCTAGTTAGAGCTTGCCTTAAAACATTAGCATTATAGTCATCTAATCACCTACAACTAGATGTTAGAGCTTTCACTATCTTTACTGTTAAGGCCATTTCTTCTCTTTGACACTAGATTATATTTTAAATGGTGCTTATGTTTTGTTGTTTGTAAGACATTTTTATGACACTTCTTCTTAAGCCTCTTGTTTAATTTCTATATATTTTATTTTATTTTTTAAAATACAAATTTATATAAAAAAAATTTGCTTTATCTCATGCTTGACCATAACTATCTAAACTGCAGCTAAAGTTATAGTACTATTCCTAAATTCTTATAAGATATAAATGGAAACTATTTGATCAAATTCATAGAATGTTAAAAATAAAAAAATCTTATATATATTAACATCTCAATTATTGTTCTTATGCCTCTTCTGTATATTTATAATTGATTTCCTCCAAAAAACAATTTAATGCTATCTAATGGAAACCCTCCATATTATTATATTCTCCTAATTCCTTAACTCTCCCACTCAACCATCATCATCATCATCACCCAGTCCGAAATTCCATAATGAAGTGGGGTCTGGGGAGGTCCGATAGTACCCAACCTTACCCCTATATAGTAGAGAGGCTATTTTTGGTAGATCCACATGCAAATGAGACAATATATGAATGATGCAGGTTACAGAAATAACAACAGAAAATAAATGAAAATATAAGTAATGGGGAATACCTGAATGAGGCCATATCTGCGAGAACCTAATAGGCTACAAAGTCCAATCCCTTCATGTTTCTCAATAAGTAAGGGGGCTTTCCTCAGAGACCTTATCGGGATGGCCCCCTACTGTCCCCCCACATCTTTCATGCAAGCAGCACATCATGCCCCAGCATCTCCTAGTAGCTACTGTAATGATTATGAGTATCTGGGATGGTTAATCCTTTACACGGTTAATCCTTTACACGGTTAATCCTTTACCCTTACTCAATCACTCCAAACTTTTCTATTTCTAGCTACTACCTCATTAAGTGCCAATTCTGACATATCCTCTTTGATCACTTCCCGCCAGTTCTTGTAAGGCCTCCCTCTTCTCCTCTTATATTCACTAAGTGTTATTCCCTCACAACTTCATATCGGAGCATTGGAGGGCCTCCTACGCACATGCTCATACTACCTAAGTCTAGTCTCTCTCAACTTGTCGGCAAAGCTGGCTACCTGTAGTCTATCTCTCACCACCCGGTTCCGAAACCTATCTCTCCTAGTAATGTCACACATCCACCCAAACATACGCATTTCTGCTACCAACAACTGTCTTATATGCCTAAGCTTGGTAGGCCAACACTCGGCCCCATATAACATGGTTGGATGAATCACCGTAAAGCAGTTCAAAAAAATTAAACTTTTAATTTAGGCCTATAATAACATTTATGTGCATTTTTCAACCTAGTGATTATAATCTTTATTTAATTCCAACACTAAGATTTGAAATAATTTCAATAGAAAGTGGAGAAATTTTAAAATTAGGAAATCATTAAACCAAATTTTAGATTTAGCAACTACATCACGTGCTTTTTCTAATTTTTCTTTTAGACATTAATATAAAAGCACACATTTTACTTCATTACCAACTTCTCCAATTAGACATTGATTATTCCAAAAATAAATTTAGCTAAGATTGGACAATTTTCCTTTAAGACCTTGAATAACAGCTACGTGATTAAAGGAACATAATTTTCCTATTATTTATATTACATCATATATGCAATTTTAGATATTTCATATAAAAATAACAATGTGCTATCCATCAACTTGAACTTGTCATCAAAATTATATATGTTAGAATAGGAGGTGAAAACAAGGAAGCAACTATTTCAGTGAATTTTAAGTATTTAATCTTATAACAAGTACTAAGAGAAAATGAAAGGAACACGAGGTTTATTGTTGACCTCTAGTTTGGGATAGAGAGTTCTCCTTATCCATAGCTCTTGCTTTCCTTAGCTTGGCTTTTAAAAATTCTTTTTTGTTTGATATTAACCTGATCCTCTATGTAGATGTCAAAGTAACATATATATAATTAAAAATTTCATCACTTTTTTCTTAATGAAATAATTGTTTTTAAAGACAAATTAATTTAGTAAATCTATCAGTTATTTTACATACTTTTGTAATTAAAATAAATATAAAAATAATATCAATTCCATATGAAATATAAATATTGCTTTAATAATTTTGATTTTAGTTTTGCTTGCCCAAGGACTGTATGCTATCGAAGCTTCTTTTTCTCACATTCATCAATAAAACATAGTTACACAAAACATATTAGAAATTTATTTAACCATTTAATCTTTTATCTCTTACATCTTGATTTTCTCTTTCCAAAACATATCTTATAATGTCACCTAAATTATATATGCATATTTGAAATAAAATGGAGACCAATAAGATTAACTAAGGGCTTAGTTGGGCTTCTTTCAAAAAAAGAATAAAGCATATCATACGCATATACAAAAAAAAACTTTTTTTTAACTGTCAAACTTTACCTAATAGGTTAGTGAGAGAAGTTTTAACATCTCTCTAACCCTTTGACCCCTTTTCTTTTCTAGCCTTCATATTTTCACAGTCAGCCTTTACGGCATGCACCTTTTCAAATTTTATTTCCATTTTAGTCTCCTCATATTTTCCTTTATTTTCTTAATCATTATCCCCTAATTAGTGTTTGTTGGAGGAAAGATGTCATCCACCTTACTCCATTTCAACAACCATTCCCCTAGAGAGAATGTTGAGAAACTTACCTTTCTATAAAAACCAGGCCTTACTTCTAACCTTATCTTCCCTACTTTGCCAAACTTGGATCCTAATGTGACCAAAATAGTCAACATCAAGGTAATTAATTACTGAGACTACTAATACCAAAATGGCTAGGAATAAGGTGATTGGAGATCCACAAACTCTTGTTAAATTGCTACATTCCTATTTTCTCAACCTATATACCTATCACTTCACCTAAAGAAATTCTCCAGATGGGAGAAGAGAAATGGCAAGTGGCTTTATTTCGATATTTTCTAGATAAATGCCTTTCCTTTTCATAAATTTAACATTAAACAAACTCTAACTGGAAGCATCTTATTTTGAAAAATATCATAGTTAATAGGGATGATTTCTTTGCTTTTAAATTCACATATGAGGACAAGGTGGAAAGACAGATTAAGTAGGGCCCTTGGAACATTCAGGAACAACCTTTAATTATTTAGAAAAGGTGACCGTGCCTCTCTTTAAATAAAGCTAGGTTAAATACCATACCTTATGGGTGAATTTTCATTGAGTTCCACTCAAGTACTAGACATTAAAATGGTTAAGTAAACTTACAAGCTCTAATGTCGTCCTCTAAGCCTGGATGAAAACATAACTAACCTTAGGAGAGTTGGTTTTGTATGTGCTTGTATTAAGGTTGAGCTTAATATGGATCTATTACATTTAATTAAGATTACAATGCTAGACAAAGATGCAAGCTAGATCAATGACTCCATCAAAGTTTCCTAACTTTGGAGACCTATGAAGAAGGATTTTCTGCAAGTTTATAAGCAAAAATTTAGAGGGGTTATACAAACCATTGGTTTAACTACATCAAAAGTGTCTAGAAAGAAAGACATGAATAGCACCACTTCGTATCAACTTTTATATAAACAGCCAGAGAACAATCCCATTTCTTCTAGCACATCTAGTTTTAAGAATTCTATAAAAAGAACACTCTTTGTTGAGAAAACTCAATACTAGCTTTGTCAAAGATTGAAGAAATAAAGAAGAAGAAAGTTGCTACTTCCCCTATTTGATGAATATGCTCATTAAGGATGTAAAGGGCCTTAATAGCCTTAGAAAGCAATAGGCACTTAAGGATTTTCTCATCCATAAGAAATCTTTTTTATATATAAATCAAAATAAAGAAGGAACATTTTCAAAAATGATTGGTTTTTTGGAGAAATATTGGATATCCCTTAGTATTTATAGAGCTCATTATAATGGAAGAATCACCATTTCTCTTGACCTATAGGTTCATTAAATTTAAAGGTATTGTTATTCTAATCAATTTCTGCACTACATGGTGCTTCTCACCTAGCTCTGATCTCCAGATGTATAATTGTTATATATACTAAAAATCATGATTTTCAAAGGATGAAGCTTTGAGATAAGTTGGCATCTTTGAACTCTAACTCCTCCATTCCATAGTTTCTACCTGGTGACTTCAATTATACTTTATACTTTAAATAAGTTTAGCATCGTAAGAAAATGCTAAAGCATAAAGGTAAGAACCTATCATCACTCATAAGAATCCATTTATTCTTAGCAAGGCCTATAATTTTGTTGGAGTTCTTTTTACTTATGATGACCATAAAAAAGAAAGTTGAGAGTCTATCACCATCTTTCAACCATTAAACTCTTGATTTATGTCTGATTAGGGAGTTATAAGCATTAAATACTCTAATATAGTGTCTTAAAGACAAACTTTCTTATTTAATACTAATATTATTTTTAGATCCATGTCTAAGTTGGATTAAGCTTCTGTGAACATGCTTCTACTCTCCTTAATATCAAGATATTTACTATTCGTAAATTTTTTAGGTTGCTCTTTAAGCTCCTTTATTATTGTTAGAATCTTTTTTAGACATTTATATTGCTCAAATTCGTATACCTCATAAGCCATGCTTATTTTTACTACCTCCTAAATCCTTCAAACTTTGTGTGGTAGTTTATAAGTATAAAAGGGTTTTGGGTTAAAGTGTTATCATATTTTGAATTTCAATTATTAAATGGTTTAAAGTGAGATAGTTGTAAAAAAAATAACCTTTATACTTTCAAGTTACATCTGCTAGAGGTTATTCACCAAATTAAACATTTTTCATATATGTTATTGCTCTATGTGATCTAGTTACCCTTATAAGTACAACTTATGACTCCTATATTGTTAATGCAAGATCTAAAATTACTATAGGCCTCTTTAGGCACATCTCTCCTTCAGATTCTAAGTCATATAAATTTTTATTAAATTCACTAAATATTATAAAAGGAAATTTCATGTTTAAGTTTCTATCCTCCAGGTCTTTCCAAAAAGCAGATCTTTGAAAAGTCAAATCTTCAACATAAATAATGCAAAGCATACTTTAAATTTCCTCAACTTTAACTTGGTGTATATATGTATAACTTGTATATTGAGTATATAATCTAGGACATCAAGATTTTTAAAGTCATCAGTAGTTATTATCATATCTTTATTGTGTGCATTATGATTGGAAATTATTTCTAATTATTTATAATAAATCTTATTTTCTTACAAATGTTTTTTTTTATTTCCTAAAGCCTAATAATCATCGATTTTACTGAGTATAAATAATTAGAGAGCCCTGTTGCTTTTTGGGTTTGTTAAAACCCTTAACTTTCTCAATTATTATGGATATTCAAAAGAGTTTTATGGGATTAGAGGTACCTTTAACATTTTTCTTCTTAACAAATCTTATTTTTTTAGGGTGGGATAAAACCTATTAGGTTTAGGTTTGTAATATCTTCATCTATACATTCATTAGAGTTATGAGCCAAAAACTTTACAAGTTCATAAAGGTTTTAACTATATTATTAGCATAAATAAAGAGCCTTGCATAACCAATCCTTTTAATTAAACCTATAATTTCATCCATACATAAAGTTTTTCCTATATTACTTATAAGGTAACTTAAACCTATTGCGAAGCAATATTCAATTGGAATATTATTAATATTTTTCCAGATAGGGATGTGTTTAATTTCATTAAAAATTTGGTTTATCATTCATGTCTTAAGGGTTAGCTTCTAATATTCTTTAGGCTTCCTTAATTGAGCTAAATTTGCAAATTAATAGTCCTTGTTGATTGATCAATATCTCTTTTAATCCAAACTTCTTCTAATTGACATTGGCATAAGATTGCATTACAAGAAATGGAGATCTACCAAAAAAGAATTTAACTAAGGATGCATTTTGCATAGTCATTTCTTTCTTCAAAACTTCTTTTGGTTAAGTGAAAATGAATTGCTCTTCATTTCTTAAAGGAGGGAAGTGGCTCAGCTTATTTGTTGGAGATACATTACCAACTACCTAACACCAAGTTTTTGTAGACTTATTATCAGCATCAACTTCTGTATGACCCATACGAATGGATTCAGCTGGTCAGACCATTCCCATTTCAAGTTCATACGAGTTCTTGGCTTCACCTTGGCTAAAATTGACAGTTTGGTGCATGCCTAAGAAGGTAGGAAAATTTGAGCTTGATAAAGGAACTTCCATTGTTTTGGGAAAGAAGAAAAATTAAACATTGGGAAAGTAAAAATTTTGTTCCTTAATGTGTAAGGCAAAAAATGCTGCAAGAAAACAAGGTCAAAGTAGCAAATGCAAAAAATCCAAAGAAGACAATAGAGGACATGTTGAATGGTGAAGGAGTAGTAATGATTAGGAAGAGGAAGTAAAACCTAAAAATTACCACTAAAAGGTAGCTAGTATGATCAAAATAGTTAAGGAGTATCCAAAAGAGTACTATAAAGGTTAGGAAAACCAAAACCAAATATTCAATTTAGTCGAGAGGAAATGGAGAGGCTAAAAGTTAGAAGATTAAGGTGAAGTTGCAAGTTAGAAAGATAAGAAGCCAAAAATAGGTCGTAAGAATTTTAAAGAAAGGGAATAACTTATCTTGCTAGGAACCATAGTTTAAATTTAAAATAGTTAATTAGGATTCATATCCTTACTCTTTTGAAATTGAAATCATGGAAAATGTAATATATATAGACAGTAGGTGATGCATATTATAGTTAAATAATTGAGAGAAGATGAAGTTATGTTGTTTGAGCTATTTACATACTTTTATGCTTAATTTACCTATTTAAGTTGAATTAGTTTAATGTTGTTGTGGTGTGCATCAAAATAAATGCTTTCAAGGTGGAATAGTTATAAATGGTTCAAATTTAATTTCTAATTTCTCATGCAAGTAGATTAAATGACTTGTTAAGATATCATAAAGTGAACAAAATGTAGGGAGAAAGTCCTTACAATTGTGCCAAATATTTAATGCACACAATTTAGTTTTTTATATTATAAATTTGACAAATAAAATTGTTTATGTAATTGTAATTGTGCTTGTGGCTTATAAATTGTAACTTTTTAAGTTCTGTAATATTCTACCTTATGAGAGGGCTCATATTTAATAAAAATATTAAGAAGTAAAATTACAATATTGAGGAATGAATCTAAAAATAAAAGAACAAAAGTTTCTATAGAAAATGACTCTTTTATCAACAAAGACCATATTGCTAGGTAAAAGTTTAACTAACAAGAGAAAGTAAATTGAATAAAAAATTCAAAGAATGAAGCTTGATATTAAAACTTTAAAGAGGGACAATAAGATAATATACGTAATGTTTAGCAAATTTATGTTTAATTATGTTGTTTATGGGATTGTCATTGTAATTTATTATATGTAAAAGAGTAATTGGATTCAATTATAAAAGAATTACATTTTAATAAGGTCAACCAATAAGACCCAACAAAAGCTCAATACTCTAATCTCACTCAAAAACCTAAATCCAAAATCCCAAAAAATTTATAAAGTTAATGAATATGTTATGCCTAATAAAAATAAGAAAAATTACACTCAAGCCCTAAGCTTGTAATCCAAACCTTGATTTATTTCAGTTGAAGACTCATTCAAAGATGTGAAGCCCAATCTCATTTGTTTTCCTCGTCAAATTAAAACCCCATTTATCTTTCAGAAAAATCGAAGTCCATTTTTAATCATGTCAAAAGTCCATTTGTATACAAATAAAATTTTTATTTTTTTCTAAATTATTTTCCATTCTTTAAAATAAAGTCCATCTTTTTAAACAAAAAATATTCATTTTATTCAAAATCAACTTTATTTTCAAAACATAATTCATATTTATATCTCTCTTTCTTTTTAAATACACTAAATAATAATAAAAGTGTATATCTCCAATTCATTAATTTTTAGAAAAATTATTTGCTTTTAGTTTTTGATATTTTTCCAAATCCTCTTCCCAATCAATTTTTTTAATTTACAAAACCTATTTTATGAACTAGATAATTGTTTAGGTAAATATAGGCTTTGCCAATAAGTTTTGACCTAACCTGGATTGACCTAATCTTATCTAAAGTCAATGAATCTAATCCGGTTATATCGACCTTCCAATTGGGCTCAAACTTTTTTTAAAATTTTTAAGCTTTTGGTTGGACTTGGATTCTAGTTGCATGGCTTGACCCGAAGCGCATAAGTTTTATGAAAAATAATGTTGTTTTGATGTTTGTTTCTCAAATTTTAAATTAAAAAACTTAAGTAGAGCCTAGGTACAGACCCATACATATTAAACTTAGTCCATCCTATTACCATCCTCCTTTCTAAAATTTTAAATTAAAAAAATTGGATAGAGCCTAAACAGTATTATCATCCTCAAGTAAACAGAGAGAAGTATTTAATATCATCCCTATTTCGTAATCAAGACTCTTATTTATTTTTCTTATGTTTTTCTCTCCATCTTTTTTTAGTAAATTAAGGATGTGACTATTAACTATTAATTTGACCATTAGCCGTCCTTTCTATTGTGATGTTGGCAACAACGATAAATGTTCTACGGTAAAAACAAGAGGAAATGTCACACCCAATATCTGTCAACCACCGTTACAACGATTTGGCTTATGTAACTAAAATTTAAAATTTTCACTAGTTTAACTCTACGGTAGCCGTAAGGTTCATTATAATGTCGCAAAATTGAAAAACAAAAATACAACAATTGATATTCTAGCCAGTATTTAGCTTATTTGTGATGTTCAACTAAATGTACATTACATTTATTGTTTATAAAACGGATGACTCCAACAACTGCATTCATTACAAAGAATATTTTAAGGAAATCTAGTCCATCCAATCATTTACAATTTGATTAGCTCAGGGAATTGGTCACCTTCACATTCTTACAAAGGCAGGAATAACCATTTTGATGCAAACCGAGAACTACGCCAAGAAGAGGATAAGACTAAGCCAAGAAGAGGATAAGGATCTGTCAAGGATAAGAATCTGCCACCGGGAATAAGGAGTAACCTTGAAGAGAAATTCACACTCTGCTTTGCTCCTAAGATTACGCATTTCAGTTTTAGTTTTCTAAACTTACGTAACTTTTCTAAACTTACGTAGCTATTGCAGTGTTTTTTCGTTTACGTAGCTATTGCAGTGTTTTTCGTTTCAGTTGTTATTTGCATGGCTATATATAGCCGACGTTTTGGAATTAATAAGATTATTAGAGTTTGAAGTCAAGATATAAAACATAGAGAGTCCTGCGGGAAGAGATTTCACATCGTTCAGTGAGAGATTGAACACCCTTTACAGAGTTTGCACCAAATTGGTATCAAAGCGTATTTCAATCTGTGCACCTCCTCATATGCCAAAAACAAGGAGTGGCCAAACCTACAATCCCATGGAGCAAATCACAAACGCAAACGTACACCCCAACCCTACCTTGCAGCAACAAGTGGAGCAGATCATTCGTACGTTGGATGATTTGACACAACGACTGGACATGATGGATGAATGATGAAGCCGAGAAGAGTCAAGAGGGCCACGAAGAGAACGAAGAGCTCAACAGGAAGATGAGCCAACTGAAAAAAGTGATCGAGGAGACAATGATGAGGTGCTAATGGGCGGCTGTCAAAGAAGAGAACGAAGAGATTGGTATGAAAGGGAGACTTATCACCACGGACGACAAGGACATAATCAGAACTATCAAAGGGAGCCTTTAGATGACATGACCAAGCGCTTAAAGATTGATGTTCCTAATTTTTTTGGAAAACTTGACCCTGATGCCTTTCATGACTGGCTTACTACCATCGAGGATTATTTTGAATGGTTTTCAGTCTCAGAAAATCGGAAAGTGAGATTTGTGAAGATGAAACTTAAAGGCCCAGCTCGTGCATGGTAGGGTAACGTGGAGGAGAAACTCCGCCGAACTCACCAACCTTCAGTCTCTGAGTGGGAAGAAATGAAAGAATGATTGAGGGCCAAATATTTACCGGTAGATTATGAACAAATTTTGTATCAAGATATGTTGCAGTTAAGGCAAGCAATACGATCCACCATCGATCAGTACACTGAAAGATTTCATGAACTAACAGTAAGGAGTAAAGTTGTAGAAACCAAATCACAAACACTAGCCCATTACCTAAATGGACTAAGGACCGAGATTCAAAAAGAAAAGCTAACAGCGCGGATTTACAATGTTGAGGAAGCTTACCTGTTGGCTCTCCAATTTGAGAAGCAGTTAAACACCACCAGTTTCAGGCGGCCCCAATTCTCAAAGGTGGGAACTAGTTGCACACCACTAGTTCCTACAAGGAAATCAACACCAGTAACAGTTGGGTCAAAAGGAGCGGTCGCAGGAGACTTAAAGAACAAAGCTAAAGTATTTGGGGAGGGTCCCCAATGTTACAAGTGCAAAGGTTTCAGTCATTTTGCCATTGTATGTCCAACACGTGAATAGAAAATCGCCTATGTATGTGAAAAAGAATTGACAATGGCTGAAGATATTACTAAAGAAGATGAGGCAGCTGAAGTGGAAGAAGACAATCTGGAGGAGGAGCGACTGACAGCTACAAACCTCCCTAGCTGTGTCATTTAGTGGGTGCTCGCAAGAAACAAAGGCAGGCTTGAACCGAGTAGCCATAATTGGAAGAGGCACAATATCTTTCATACAAAATTTGAAAAGGACAACAAGACTCTAAATGTTATTATTGACAATGGTAGTAGCATGAATGTGATTGCAGAAGACGTAGTTGGACGACTGAAATTGCGAAAAGAGGTACACCCAACTCCATGCCAAATTAGTTGGATTAATGAGTCTAACTCGCAGGAAACAAAGGCAGGCTTGAACCGAGTAGCCATAATTGGAAGAGGCACAATATCTTTCATACAAAATTTGAAAAGGACAACAAGGCTCTAAATGTTATTATTGACAATGGTAGTAGCATGAATGTGATTGCAGAAGACGTAGTCGGACGACTGAAATTGCGAAAAGAGGTACACCCAACTCCATGCCAAATTAGTTGGATTAATGAGTCTAACTCCTTCCCGGTTAAACATCGTTGTCTTGTTAAATTCTCACTTGGCAAGAGATACACTGATGAGGTTTGGTGTGATATAATTCCGATGACTGTTTGCCATTTAATTTTGGGACGTCCATGGATGTATTACAGACGCGTGGTTTATGATGGATTTGAGAATACTTATTCCTTCAATTATGAGAGCAAGAGAATTGTGCTTGAGCCACTTCCCATCACTGAGTTTGAACCGTCGAAGACATCAAGTTCAACCCTCACCTTGCGAAAGTTTACCAAAACTATGTTGCAAAAGCAGGTGGTACTCCTCCTAATTGGCCGAGCTCCCAAAGAAGCATATGGAGTGATCCCGATTGAGCTAATGGAAATACTGCAGGAATACAACGATTTAATGCCTGAAGAGCTACCCCACCGTTTACCACCTATGTGAGATATCCAGCATGCGATCGACGTAGTTCCCGGATCTACCTTACCTAATCTTCCACATTACAGAATGAGTCCCACTAAAAACGCAGAACTCCAACGTCAAGTCTAGGAGCTATTAGACAAAGGTTTCATCAGTGAGAGTCTCAGTCCTTGTGTCGTACCTACGTTGCTTACATCCAAGAAGGAAGGAAGTTGGCGCATGTGTGTTGACAGCAAGGCGGTAAATCGAATTACTATAAAATATCGATTTCCCATTCCTCGACTCGATGATATGTTGGATATGTTGGGAGGCGCTATTGTTTTTACCAAGCTTGATTTGAGGAGTGGTTATCATCAAATTCGACTTCGCTCTGGGGACGAATGGAAGACGGCCTTTAAAACAAAAGAGGGTCTTTATGAATGGCTTGTGATGCCTTTCGATCTAACCAATGCGCCAAGCACCTTCATACGAGTGATGACACAAGTACTTAAACCCTTCCTTAATAAATTTGTAGTTGTCTATTTTGATGACATTCTCATCTTTCGTCGCGTAGTACCTAAACATTTCATTCACCTCCGACAAGTACTGGACATGCTACGAAAAGAGCAGCTCTTCATCAACCGTAGCAAGTGTTAGTTCCTCAAATCCCATGTCAATTTTTTGGGATTTATCGTGTCAAACAAAGGGGTTGAAGTCGATCCATCAAAGGTGAAAGCAATACTAGACTGGCCAACGCCTTAATCTTTTTTTGATGTTTGTAGTTTCCATGGGCTTGCAACTTTCTACAGGCGATTTATTCAAAGGTCCAACACTATTATGGCCCCAATAACTAAATGTTTAAAAGCCAAGACTTTCCAATGGACACCTGCGGCAACCCAAGCATTTACAAAAATAAAAACCAAAATGTCTACTGCACCAGTACTCAAGCTACCAGATTTCTTTAAGATTTTTGAAGTGGCTTGCGATGCCTCTCATGTCGGAATTGGGGGGGTTCTCGGCCAAGAAGGACATCCCATAGACTTATTTAGTGAAAAATTAAATGAGTCGCCGAAAATACTCCGCTTATGATGTGAAATTTTATGCATTGGTCCAAACATTAAAGCACTGGAGGCCATATCTTATTCACTGTGAATTTATCTTACTCACTGACCATAGAATCGGCTGAATGCGAAACATGCTCACTGGTTTGACTGTTTACAACAATTCGACTTTACTATCAAGCATACCATGGGAAAGACGAACAAAGTAGCGGATGCTCTCAGCCGACGACCCCACTTACTTACCGTTTTTTCCATAAACACTACAGGATTCGAGTCTATGAAGGACCAATATGCAACTGATCTGGACTTCCAGATAATATGGAACACTCTACAAGTCATTCCAATTCAGTGGTGCATGATTTCGCTATTCAGAATGGCTTCCTCACCAAACAGTCCCATGTTTGTATGTCGACTGGGTCCATGAGGGAATTTATTGTCAGCGAATTACATGGTGGAGGGCTCGCAAGACATTTTGGCTATGACAACGCTCTTTCAATTGTTGCTGACCGTTTTTATTGGCCCCAAATGGGTCGGGATGTGCATAAAGTCATTGATCGATGTCGAGTATGCCAATTAAATAAAGGAGTTAAGCAAAATACAGGAATTTACACTCCTTTGCCAATTCCCCATCGTCCATGGGTTAACATAAGCATGGACTTTGTGTTGGGTCTTCCAAAAACAATTCAAAACAACGACTCGGTGATGGTGGTTGTTGATCGATTTTTGAAAATGGCCCATTTTGTGCCATGCCACAGGACTTTTGATGCATCCCAAATTGCAGCGTTATTTTTTAAGGAAATTGTAAGATTACATGGCCTTCCAGCTACTATAGTTTCTGACCGTGATGTGAAGTTTGTTAGTTATTTCTGGAAAACGTTGTGTTCAAAAATGGGAACGAAATTATCCTTTTCAAGTGCATTCCACCTGCAAACCGATGGCCAAACGGAGGTTACAAATTGTAGCTTGGGAAATTTACTCATGTGTTTAATCCAAGATCATGCTACTAGCTGGGATTTAATCTTACCGCAGGCTGAATTTGCATTCAACAATTCCATCAATCGAACTACCGGAAAGTCACCATTTGAAATAGTCTATAGTTTAAATCCAAAGACACCACTAGATGTTAGCTCTTTACCACTGCCTCTTCGAATCAGTGAAGTTGCCCTCGAATTTTCACAATATATGGCCACCATGCATGAAGATGTGCGGCAACGAATTGCCTTACGAACAGAAGAGTATACAGAAGAGTATGCTAGTCGAATCAACTTGAAGAAAAAAGACAAGCAATTCTAAGTAGGAGATATGGTGATGATTTGACTTCGACCAGAGCGTTTTCCACCAGGAAGTTCAGTAAACTTCATGCTCGGGAGGGCAGGACCTTACCCAGTTATTAAAAAGCTTGGAAATAAATCATATTTGATTGATCTTCCCCACCACTACCACATCAATCCCATTTTTAATGTTGAGGATTTGACAGAATTCAGGGGAGAAGAAGTCCAAGCTGAAGCAACACCAGAATCAACAATCCGACTACCAAATGTAGCACCAACGCATGATGAAATTGATTCTATCCAAGACCACCAATTCGTTTCAACAAGATGGGGCAGATATCACAAATTTTTAGTTCACTAGAAGAATAAACCATTATCTGAAGCTGTGTGGCTCCATACTGATGAGATCCTTCGTTTAAACCCCGCTATATTAGATGAGTACCTACAACGAAACTTGCCAGAGGCAAGTTCTTCCAGGGGGATGAAATTGATGCAAACCGAGAACTACGTCAAGAAGAGGATAAGGAACTGTCAAGGATAAGAATCTGCCACTGGGAATATGGAGTAACCTTGAAGAGAAATTCACACTCTGTTTTGCTCCTAAGATTACTCATTTCAGTTTTAGTTTTCTAAACTTACGTAACTATTTTAAACTTACGTAGCTATTGCAGTGTTTTTCGTTTACGTAGCTATTACAGTGTTTTTCGTTTCAGTTGTTATTTGCATGGCTATATATAGCCGACGTTTTGGAATTAATAAGATTATTAAAGTTTGAAGTCAAGATATAAAACAGAGAGAGTCCCGCGGGAAGAGATTTCCCATCGTTTAGTGAGAGATTGAACACCCTTTACCCACATTCCTTGTCAATCCTAGAAATTAACGGACTATGAGATTCCAAAAACACGGGGTTCCATATTGGCCGATTAAATTACACAACCCAAGTCTTGATTAGCTCAGGGAATTGGTCACCTTCACATTCTTACAAAGGCAGGAATAACCATTCCTTGTCAATCCTAGAAATTAACGGACTATGAGATTCCAAAAACACGGGGTTCCATATTGGCCGATTAAATTACACAACCCAAGTCTTTCTCCATTCACTTGCTTGTCATTGTAACTAAAAATCTCTGGCCTACCATTCAAACTATGAAATCATACTGTTCTTATCCGCTCATCTTTTTATCTCTGTTGGGCTCCTTACATTACTTCTGTTTTGTATGCAGAGCTGATCCTACAGATGGTTTCACTCAGGTGCCACTGACAGAGGCCAATATCAAGTTGCAGAAACCATATGATATACCTCTTAGTGAAAGATATAGTTTTGTCAATGGAACGCACAAGATGTGGGTATACGCTGATGACAAGCCACATGACCCTAAAAGTGTTACCCAGCCACGAACCGAAATTCGCATAACAGTATGTCTGAGCAATCAGGAAAACTGTTATGTTGTTTGTTATGAATCCGCGCCTACATACATAAACGAACACGTGTACAAGAACTTAACTGTTTATTTTGCTTTCAGGGTCTGGACTACTCATCAGGAGTGTGGCAATTCGAAGGCTATGGTTTCGTACCAAATGGAACCTCCGGCGCCACAGTGGCGCAGATACACGGAGCAGCTCATGGCGCTACTACTATTATCCTAAGGATCTATGACGGGAACATGAGATACTATAGCGGAGATTTGATAGCTACAGATATGTATGATAAATGGTTCAGGCTAAACTTAATACATGACGTGGATAGAGGAAGTGTGTCTGTTTTCATCAACGGTGAAGAAAAATTCTCTACCCACGATCATGGACCAGGAGACTTATATTTTAAATGTGGAGTATATGCTGCGCCCCGTAACATAAGTTATTACATGGAGTCGAGATGGAGAGGTATCAAAATTTATAGGAAATGATGGATGACATTCAGAGCTGAATGATCATAGAGTCTGGGAAGACACGTCCTATGAATAATTAACTACGTCCCTTGGCTTCAAGTTTGAAATAGTTTGTGTTCAGTTTCCGAAGTTCTCTAGTAGCTGTAAGGAAACGCAATCATTAAACAACTTTCAGTTCTTAATGGATTACTTTTTTTCTTTTTCTTTTTGTAATATCATGAACTAATGTTGCATTGCAGAGCATTTAGCTATATGTTCTTCGTGTCTTGTTGAGATAGTCTATTTGAATTCCAAAGTTTCAATGAAATTTCTTCTTAATGCAATTCAATACGCTATGAAATTTCTTCTGAATGCAATTTACTCCACGTCCACTTTCCATAACTTGTTTGAATAAGGAGAATAATTATTTCAGGATATCAACCTAGAATTGCCATGCTTAGAATGTGTATTGCAGAAGCAGAAAACTGCCAAGATCAATATTACTTAAGGAGCTTAACAAGGCTAACATGAGTGGATTTGTGTAGCGATTAACTTATCCTAATCTCTTTCCTGTAGTTAGGTTCATAGCAGTGCATAGAGAAAAGATAGACGGTGCAGTCCTATTAATGGACCATCTACCAAGTTGTAGAGTTAAATTGCATTAAGTTGAAGATCCATACATCAAATTGAATAAGATGCTCACTCAATCCTCGACAACGGTACCAAAATTCTGTTGATAGTTTTATTAAAAAAACTTTCGTACTGCAAGTCTATAAATTGTCACTCTTAATATAGAAGATATTATTCTTATGAGGATTAATTAGTCACCTAATAACTTGAATGCACTTTGTCTAACGTAATAAAAGATTGAATGAATTGAATTAAAATAAATTAACTGAAATTGAAATAAACTAACAAAACTGAATAATCAAATAAGCAATGTTTTAAAAACCGGACCGGACATCGAACTGGTCAAAGGAAAGGTTTAAGGTTTAGAGGTTCAACCGGAAGTTAACCACTATAAAACCGGAATATAATAAATAAAATGTAAAATTTATAAGAATAAATAAAAATAAAATATTTTATTGAAATAAAAAATACACCAATG
>JANQBM010000006.1:14947301-14982407 GCA_025594535.1 Erythroxylum domingense
TGCAATCCACAATTTAATACCTTTAATAGGAAGAAGCCAACAAGCACCTAAACTATCTTCACTCTACCATCAACATCGGGCCTATCCAGTATCCAACCCCTCTCTGCCTACCTACCGCATCGATCTCATCGATGAACACAACGCACGGCGCTTTTGACTTTGCCTCCTCAAACAAGTCCCTCACTCTCGACGCTCCAACACCAACAAATAGCTCCACAACTCCGAAGCCGCACAAGAAAAGAACGGCACTCCCGCTTCTCCGGCAACAGCTCTCGCTAACCACACCCTTTTTGAATTTCAGCTCCTAAATGAAAGATGATGGCCAGATCTGGACAAGATGAAAAAAAGAGAGCTGATTTTGGTGCGATGGAGGCATCTGAGAAGAGAGAAGCGGTGCGACGGAGGCGTTGCTGAGAAGAGAGAAGAGAAAACGAAGTAATCTGCAACGTTAGTCGGTAGGTTTTAACTTTTAATCCGGTTATCAAATAACCGGTTCGTCAGAAAACCGGCCGGTTCTCTGATAAACCGGCCAGTTTTTTAACTTAGAGGTTATCATATATAACCGAACCGGACGACTGGCCGGTTCCAGGTTTTCCCGGTCGGACCGGCCGGTCCGGTTCGGTTTTAAAAACATTGCAAATAAGTGAAGCTAGCAATAAGATTTAAGTTAGTCAATAATGAAAACTTAGGGATTATTATATCCTTGCTCTGTCTTCCTTTTACCTTGTTAATTCAATTATGCTTGATTTTAGATATTCTAAAGTTTAGATTACCCTCCCTCAGGATCTAATCAAGCAATCTCAATTAAAATAGATAACAATATAATTGTAACCTCTTGATTCACTCAACTACTAACCACTCAATTGGATTTGAAATAATCCTAAAGACAATTCATTCACAATTAAGATCTCTCTTCAATTGTTTATTAATCTAACATTTGTAGGTCTATTAAGTTACTAACTCTTGTTGTGTTACTTAACACATATAACTTTGATTCAATCTCTAGCATGACAAGTACCACAAAGCAATAACATATTGAACTCACCGAAAATAAATTTAAATTAAACAATTCAACATTAATCCCTAATATGGATTTAGAAATCCACAATCATGTTCAAAATAATACAAATCAAATTTAACATCTAAGACAATGAAATATAAGAAGAGAAAGAAAGAAAACAGTTTTAAGTCTTGATCCAAAAATTTTGGAAATCTGGAGTTGATCTTGATGTTTCCACTTTGATCTCTATGTTTATGATGTTTAGCCTAGTTTTTGATGTTTTTCTTTGCTTTTAATACTTCTCAAGCCTTCTTAGGTTCTTTCTAAGGTTTTCCCACTTGTTTTGTTTTAAAAAATAGCCCTGAATTGTCAAAAGTACAAAAACCTCACTAGCTAGAAACTACCTACGCAAGATCATGCATTCCATGCATGATCATGCATCCTGTCCAGACTCTCTGACATGATCATAGATGTGGATGCACGATTGTACAAGAGGCTTATCCCCATTTAGTTAACATGCACGATCGTGAAAAAATCAGGAACAATTGTGCATGCTCTTATTCTTTAAATCCTTCATCTTTTCTTCAATTTTTCATATTTCTACTTACGAACAAACATATCAAACAACCCTTAAAACATAATATTAAGATCAAATCCTTGCTATAAAAAAATCAAACAATTAAAACACTAACAAGAACACAATTTAAGTTGTTAACACATGATTATCATCTAAAAACACACTTAAACCTTTAGAAAACTTACTATAATATATAGTTATCAACATAACCACACTTAAATTTTTGCTTGTCTACAAGCAAAAATAAAGCTAAAAACAAAAAAAACACAAAAACACACAATCATGCAACAATGAAAAAATGGTACAATGGCATCAAATCTCATCAAATTAACTTAATCTTGAACATTAACCACTTAAAAAATTCCAACACACTAACATATTCCTTTCATGTTTAAGTGCTTTGAATTGAATATACATATTAGTCCAAATAGTGACACCCTAATCATGCACCTATTGCAATCATAAGTATAAACTTATTATTGTTGATCAATTAAAAGGTACACTATCACTAAATAACCCTTCATGAAAGTTCTTGCAATTTTTAAAAGATTAGTAAGTTTAATTTTGTAAGAACTATCTTTTTATATTTCTTTAATGATCACCAAATCTTTTGACGGGAAAGCAAATACCTTTTCATGAATGTCCCCTAGTTACTCAACTAGCTTACATTTTTTATTTAGCTTGGTTGGAGTGTCATTTTTGCCTTTTGAAGCTAAGACAAACATTTTTGTCATGAATGTCCCTAGTTACTCAACTATATCACAACTCTCCACTAGCTACTAGCATTATTCTTAACTCAATTTTCATAAAAAAGGGCCAGCATAATCAAAATTTTATTTAACACTCTTTTAATATTTCTTATCCTACCTCATTTCTTTTTAGTCAATCAGTCTCATTAAAGGTTACTAATGATGCATACCAATTTAAATGAATGTAATTACAAATGTATCCAAACAAATGTCTTAAAGTGAAAGAATAGGTACCATATCCTAATTAACATGTGTATTCATCCTAAAGCTATTTAAAACACAAAATTCACAAGTAAATATGCCTTTACAATTTAAATGACCATGTTTAAAAATAAGCCAATTCTGTTCAACTCATACCATTGACACATTCACACAATGCACACATCATGCATCAAAATGTTCACACAATGCCAACCTACTCAAAAACTAACACAATGCAAATGTAAAGTTCACACATAAATGATATACAAGTGAGTATATCAATTAAAACCTACCAGGATAAGTCTGCAACTAACAAATAGATTAGTAAAAAATCCTGGGGGGCATTATAGAGGATATTCTTATTAAGGTTAATAAGTTTATCTTCCCAACATATTTTGTGATTCTTGACATAAAGGAAGATGTAGAGGTACCTATAGTCCTTGGCCAACCCTTTTTGCCAACTGCTAAGTCAATCATCGATGTTGGCGAAGGCAGATTAATATTAAAGGTGGGGGATGAAGAGGTTAAATTTAAAATGTCTAATGTTATAAATCCTGACATTGAACATGTTGATGTTAATGAATCTAGTGAGTCATGTCAAGATTCATTTTCTAATATTTTGCAAGACTTTACCATTAAAGGTCCACCAGAGTTTTTGCAAGCTTAAGGCAATAAATAAGAGGGAAAATGCAGCAATAAGCAACAACAGGTGTCTTACTTAAAAGTTATGGAACAAACAGTAGGATGACTAAAACTTAATTTTTATAAGCTGCCTTAAGTATGAAAGGTATGTCGAGCTAACGAAATTAAACAAGTGCTACTTAGAAGGCAACCTAACAATTAGGTTAGGTCTTATTTTTAAATTCTATTTCATTTTGATTCTATTTTGATTTTAGCATAGGATCTTATAGAGTTTTGATGTGTTTTAGGTTAGGACATTAAGCATCCTAAAGAGATTATGCATATTTATCGTGTTAGGGTATGCGTGTTAGAGTTTCATAACTTTGAGTGTAAAATTTTTAGATTTGTCTATCTATTTTTCATGTTTCAAAAGTTTACGAAGAGTTACACTTCCATAAGACATTTACATGGTCAGATACATAACTGTGTAATAGATTGCGTAAGTTCGCGATAACTTACATACCTGTCTTTGGATTTTAGGGAGTCTGTGAGTTACACGGTTAGCTATACCATCGTTTAACAAACCACTTGAGTCTACGACAGCCTTTAAATTATCCCACCTCTTTCATTCTTTTCATTTTATCTCTCTCTACTCTCCCCTTTGCCCCTTCCTTTTTGACCCAATTTCTAATTTTTGTCTTGCCAATTTGTGATACCCAAGTAAGTATTCTCCTTGATTTCACTTGTTTATACAGGAATAATTGGGTATTTTGCAATTTTTAGGTATTTTCACCCCTAAAATTGCTAGGGTTAAGTTTTACAATTCAGTGTAGAATTGCTTGATTTTGTGCTTGATTCTAGTTTAATAGTTTAATTATATCCTTACCTATATGACTTGTTGCTTCAATTTGATGAATTGCAAGAGATTTGGATGAAATCTCAATTGCTCACTAATTTTAAATTATGATGATTTTTCATGTAATTAGGATTAATTGGTTTTTTTAGTTAATTGAATTTGTTTCCTAGTTTAATTTCATTTCAATTTTGATTTTTACATTAATTTAATATTCATTTTTGTTAATTTTTGGTCATTTTTAGATTAGATGTGTTAATTTCAATTTTAGGTTTAATTTTGTAATTGAATAATTAGATTAGTTTTATTTGCTAATTGCAATTATTTTTATTTTTATTTTTATTTTATAATTAATCTAGTTAATTTTGTAATTTTATTTTATGTTATTTTTTATTTTATGTTATCTATTTCACAACTTCTAAGGATAAAGAACCTATAATAATAGAGTCAGAGAATCTGATGGAGGCAGAAACATTGAAAGAAAAATCTAAAAACCATCAAGAAATTTTGGAAATTTTTGCTCGCGATGATGGTATTATTGCAGTTGTTGCCAGTGAACAAACTGTTACAGGCCCTACAGTTATGCTGAAGGACAATCCTGGACATGGTTTGAATGTTGCAACTTCAATGGATTTGGTGAGCTTTGATATTGCTAAGATTATTCTCGACTCTACTATACCTTCTATTACTGCTGACTAAAAGATAAGCCTTGAAGATGTTGTGATCGAAGATGTTAATGACGATTCTGATGAGCATGCTCTCAAAACAAAAAATCCAGTGGTTATGTTATCTGAATGTGTGGGAGTTGTCGATAAACTTCTTGTTGTTGTTGCTTAAGGGATTATTGTCACCAAGAATAAATTTTCCTTGTTAGAAGATGAGGAGATTAAGGATCACGTTGAAAATACAAAAACTATGGAGGATGCATTTGTCTTAAATTTTCCATCTAATGAGACTTTGAAGCATATAAAGTTGGGTAGAGTTAAGGCATTGGTTTTAGCATCTTTTAGAAGAAAGGAAGGGGCTTTGCATGGGGATTATGGGATTTCGATAGCAACAATTGTAGCAATTGACTCAACGGTTGTTGGCGATGAGGCTAAGGAGGTAATTCTTCAATCAGTTCCATCTAAGCAATATGAGATAGGGGTACGTATAAGAGCCCAGCTTTAGGCAACTGAAATTTTTTCATCTAATTCCCAATTTTTATACTGATATTTTGGAATTTACAGGGATTAGTTAATAAATTAACTCTTTTAAGACTCGAGAAGTTGAAGCATATTCATAATATTCAAATGATGGTTATAGTTTAACCTATGATGGATTAAACTCGAATGGATGAAGTTAGAAAGAAATTAAATTTTAAACGAATGATTGACAACACTTCGAGTCGAATTTGGATTTTTTACAATCAGGAGTTTACTTGCAATTTATTACATGAGAATAGTCAGCAGATCACTTTACAGGCTTTACATTTTTCTTTGAAAAGACATATACATCTCTCTTTTGTTCATGCGGTATGTTCGATACAAGAGAGGAGAGATTTTTGGAATTCTTTTACTAATTCCTCTTACCTATGGTTATTATATGGAGACTTGAATTTGTGCTTGTCTTCGAATAAGAAAATTGGAGGATTGCCTTTTCATGTGATTGAAGCGGAAGAGTGTCAAAATTTTATGGCACAGCATTCTTTGGTGGATGTTAGATATATGGGCTCTAGTTTTAGATGGACTAATAATCTGGATGGTCATCTTCAAATTTGAAAAAGACTTGATAAGGCTTTGATAAACACAAAATAAATGTCAAATCTTAGACTTACTGTGGAACATTTAAGTTGTGTGCAACCTGAACACTCTCCATTACTACTCTCGGTCTTAGAGATTGAGAATTCTACAGGCCTAAAATCATTTCGCTTTTAAAATGCTTAGTGCTTGTGTAGGAATTTCATAGAGAGAGATAGAGAAAATTGGAACTTGTCTTATTCAGGACGCCCATTTGTGAATCTTTGGAGAAAGTTGAAAAGACGTAGGCCGGTTCCCAAAAATTAGAATTGACAAGTATGCGACAATTTTTAACAAAATGTTAAGAGGGCTGAAGATGACTTATTGGTCAAGGAAAGACTACTGGAAGAAGAGGGCCCAGGAATTGCTAAGGAGGCCTATCATTTGGCTAGGGCTCAATATAGACAAGCACTATTGGAGGAAGAATGTTTTTGACATCAAAAATCTAAGATTCGGTGGATGAAAGAGGGGGACTCAAATACAAAATTATTCTATACAACTGTCAAAGAAAGAAGTGATTTATCAAGTGCAGGGACACAATGGAGAATTAGTTGCTGATTCTCAGGGTATTTAGGCTGAGGGGGTTTGTTTTTTTAGACACTTACTACAAAATGAGGGAAATGATGTAGATGTTATAGACACTTTGGTGAATAGGTGATTGAGCCAATGTTATTAGATGTCGAAAATGAAGATCTACAGAAAATGCCATTATCAAAAGAGATTCCCGCGATGATAAAGGAGATAGATGGTGATAATGCAGCAGGACTAGACAGCTTTACTGGGAAGTTCTTTATTCATTGTTGGGAGGTAGTGGAAAGTGACTTAGTGGCCACAGTGCAAGAATTCTCAAAAGATGATATCTAAGTTGATTATTAACAGGTTGCATTTGATTTTGCCAAAAATTATATCTCCTCAACAAGCAACTTTCTTACCTAGGCAATTCATATCTGATAACATTTTGTTGGCTCAAGAAATATGTTTAGAAATGAACAAAAAGATTAGAGGTGGAAATGTATTGCTCAAGTTAGAGATGGCCAAGGCATATGACAAAGTTTCTTGGCTTTTCCTGATTAATGTATTATGACACTTTAAGTTTGGGGAGCAATTTATAAACTAGATTTGGAGACTGATTTCTATATCTCCTCAATAAGCGGCTTTCTTACCTGGGCAATTCATCTCTGATAACATTTTGTTGGCTCAAGAAATATGTTTAGAAATAAACAAAAAGATTAGAGGTGGAAATGTATTGCTCAAGTTAGTTATGGCCAAGGTGTATGACAAAGTGTCTTGGCTTTTCTTGATTAATGTATTACGATGCTCTGAGTTTAGGGAACAATATATAAACTAGGTTTGGAGGTTAATTTCTAATTTTTGGTTTTTTGTATTGGTAAATGGAGTGTCTTCGAGATATTTTCACTCATCGCGAGGTCTAAGATAAGGTGACCCATTATCTTCAACACCTTTTATTATTGGGGCCAAAGTTTTTACAAGAGTGTTAAATAATCTTCCACAGACGACCACATTTGTTATTCCTAGAGGTTGCCTTAGGGTGACACATCTCTCCTATATTGATGATGTATTGATTTTTACGAAGGGACTAAGACAACAGTCAGGCAGGCATTGTGAGAATATGAAAGATGTTTTGGCAGCTAGTTAATGCTAATAAAAGTGGTTTTTATGTAGGTAGATGCTCTCAAACAAGACAAAATTTGGTTATGCATGTTAATGGGTACTGGCTGTCACTAGGTTCCAGTATCACCAGCTCCATTAACATATCTTGTATGTCCCATTTATTGGAGAAGAAAAAGGTCTGAGTTTTTCAATGGATTAGTAAATATAAGTCACTCAAAAAATATATCATTGGGTAAGCAATCTACTTTCAATAGGAGGAAGACTGACCCTACTTCGATCAATTTTACAATCTCTTCCATTGCATGTCTTAGTTGCAACAAACCCCCATGAGGGATTTTGACTAAATTGGAAAAAATATTTTCATCTTTTTTGTATGGAGTAGGTGAAAAGAGGCCTAAGCATCATTAGATAGCATGGAATCAATGTGTCACCCATTAGACGAAGATGGTATTAGTTTGTAGCGTTTGCCTAACATATATTTAGCCTTCTCGGCTAAGTTGTGGTGGAGATATCTAATGAATAATTCTTTATAGTCATGTTTCTTAGCGGCTAAGTATAGAACTAAAGGCGATCCGGAGGTGATTCAGTCTAGACTGATGAACTCTTAGACTTGGAAAAGAATGTTAGATATTCGTGAACAAATTCATAATTGTATTGTTCACTTTGGTAATAAACTCATCTGGAAGGACACCACCACTGGGACTTCTCGATGACTTCTGCCTATAACCGTGTTAGAGATATGGGTACACGAACTATAATTGGTTGTAATATTTGGCATAAATGGATTCCTCTGAAAGTTTCATTTTTTTATGTTGCGCTTATGAAAAAATAGGCTTCCTCTGGATATTTCCTTATGAAGGCTAGGGATTCTTAGATCTTTATAATGCAACTGTTGTCAAAATGACTATGAAGAAACTCTAAACCACGTTTTCCTTTTTAGTAATTGGGCTAGGCATCTTTGGAGATTTTTTGGTATGCCTTTTGGTTTAGCGGATCCATGCTTTCAACATAAAGATATGTTAATTCGGTGGTGGACAGTTGGGGGAAATACGACTATGAGAATGGTCTTTCATATAATACCATCCTTTATTAGATGGAGTATTTAGAAGATGCATAGCTCAACAAAATTTGATGGATCGTCTCCTCTTATATCTTTAGTGATCTCAAAGATTATTGATTCTATCTCTTATGTTTTACATGATTCTCTTTCTTTAACTATTTTAGGTAAATAGTGGCAAGATGTAGTGGAGACTGTTGAAAGGTATATTCAACCCTGCAAGGTTTAACTATTCAACCCTACAAGGTTTAACTACTGAGTTGATGTAAGCCTTCCTTAGGATTTCTGAAGTTGAATACTGATGGTTCATAAAGAGGAAACCCAGGACCAGGTGGAGGTGGTGCGATTGTTCAAGATAAGTTAGGAAGGTGTATACTGGCATTTATGTTCCCCATGCAACATATTACAAGCCTAGAAGTAGAAACACAATCTCTTTCGCAAGGATTGAAGTTTTGTGCTGAATTATTACCCAATTCTTAGGTAATAGTTGAGTTATACTCTAGAATTTCAATGTGCCTTGATAAAATTCAAATTCTATAGAAGCTAGCGGATTGGTTAACTGAGGTGCTGAGGTTTTCTTTTGTAGATGGTTTTTTTCATTATTATAGAGAGGTAATTTCTTGGCAAACCTGTGATGTTTATTAGAAGGTTTGACCACCTACAACACTCAATCAATGATGCCTCATCCCTGGAGGGGTATATTGACTTTAGATAGGTCAAGCTTGCCTTTATTAAGAGTAAGAACCGTTTAATTGTAATAGATATTAGCGATGTTGACTTTTGTAATTTCTTTCAATTATCATGCCTTTGATGGTTGGCATGTTATGCTAGATTATTTGTTAATGCCAACTCCATTTGTTTTAGGTAGGTCAGGTTTATGCCCCTTATTCTGTACTTGTCACTTTTTTTTAATAAAATAGGGTATCTATCCCCTCCAGGGTGTGGCCCCTGGTTTAAAAAAATTCTTTATGTTAGATTATGTGTTTTTATTTTTAAAATGTGTTTAATTTCCTTTTCTAGTTTGTTTCCACATTTTTACAATTTAGTGAGCATAAGAAATAAGTGTGGAAAAATGGTTATTTTTTGTACTTTATCATCTATTTTCTAATATTTATTTAAAGTTTCAAGCAAAATAATGGGACCACGATGAGCAAAAGAAGCACTAAGGAAGGGAAAACAAGGTGACCGAGGGAAGCTCACATACTCTAGCCACTAGAGTAACCTCCGATGTTACTCTTCAATGCAACGACACATAAGAAGCAATATCAATGGCTCAAGGAGAAGAATTTTGAAACAGGCCAAATCATTGATTGGGAGGCACTGAGGTAAGTCAGTTTAGTCCAACAGGTTCGGGACCTTATCAATGTCGGAGTACGGTCTTGATTTTTTTTAGATCGTGGGGCCCTAATATTAGGAGCTGACACATGAGGAGCTTTTCGTGTTCTTTGTGGAGAAAGGACATTACAATTAGGACCAGTTTAACATGATCTAGTTCTAGCTATTAGGGGAGATAATCCATAATAGTTATTCGAAGTTCTTTGTCACGATGGGGTTATACGACCAAGAGTTCATGAGAACACCAAAATAAGTACCCATACAGATAGACTTCCTTTATAGGATGTCTTCTCACTAGTTATGGAGCATTATCAGTGAGGACTACAACCTAACAAATCTAAGGCATTTTTCCTATAACACTAGGCACTTAGATATATTTATGGAATTTTAAGTTATATGCTAAGGGGGTAAGGTGACAGCCATGGGGACATTGGAAATTTGAATATGTTCTACATATGGAGAATTAATGAGAGGATGTCAATACATCTGGGGCATACATTATCCCAATTCATCTAACATTATAATAAGGAGAAGAAGGTCCAGATGATATACATCGGACCTTATATGACAAGAATTACACAGAGGATGGGGGTTTTGATAGACTATCATACTAAATCTACATGTAATGAAACACATTCATATGGTAAATAGATGGCAATGACCTATGGGTGATATCTACCTCTTGATTGGGGTTCCCATCAATTAGGCCACAGCGGGAGGAGATAGATAGCCATATATAGTTGAGCATCCACCATAATCACGCTCACTACCATCCCAGACAGGAGGAATCGCACACGGGGAGGCTATTGTGGAAGTGCTCATGACTCTAACATCATAACCAGACCAGCTGAAGATAGCTCGACTGGAGAAACATATGGGGTAGATGTTGGTTATTCAATGTACTATTTGAGTATAGCAGACAGAGATTGTGGAGTGAATAGGGTAGTTCGAAGCCTATAATAGATGGATGGCAAACCTATTGATGCATATGATAGGCCATCTTAGAATGACTTTTCAACCTTCACCATTTAAAGCAGTTGCAACATCCTCAGTCCCTCCCTATTTTAATGTTGTATGAATCAAGGATCCTCAATCAACAGATATGCTAAATGTGCAAAAGTGCATAGCCACGCACTCCTTCCAGATTGCTAATTTTCTCTTTTACATCACGTTTTTGCCCGAATTCTTCTCATTTAAGTCCATGAAGGCAATTATCACCTTTAAACACACTTGGAGCAAATTAATTACCAAATAAAAAATAAAAGTATAAAATATCAAGCAAAATACATCAAATATGGGTGTAAAAATATAGTCAAATATTTACTATTAGAAGCCATATTGTCTAGCTCAATAATGGCAGAAGGTCTAGGAGTAACCTCATCAGTAGGAGTGGTTTAGAATGGTGTGAATTTGTATGAATTTTTGCATTAAGAGCAATGTCTTCTTTAGGATTAGAGCTTAGAGTAATAGGAAGAGCATTAGAGTCACTTCCCACTAATTCATCATGTCAGCCAGTTATAAACCTCTTACTAGTTCAAATCTATTTCTTAACGAAGTTACTAGGTTTTCATAGATAAGTGACAAGTATTTCTACCCTTTCCAATTCACCTGTTTCACTAAGCCTCCTCACATAAAGGTTATTATGTAGAGACAAGTTTTTTTTAATTTTCATACAAATTTTTGCATAGCAAATTATTTGCATTGTTGCTGTTTGTATGTCCATACAAAAACGCTTCCCTAAGGAGATAGCAAAATAGCTAAGCCCTTTAATTATCCAAAGCTCCATTGGAAGGTTATAGAAGTTAACCCACATAGGCAATTCATTAATCATGCCCCTATCCAAAACCATACCAGGTTTCCATTGCTAAACAAATAAAGGTTGATCACCTATATGCCATGGCCCTTGCTCCACTATTTTAGTTAGATTAGCATCCTCTTTAAACTTGAAGAGTATTAAGCCATCTTCTCTTAACATCACCTTTTTAAGCCCCTTTTTATCCTAACGAGCCTTAGCCCAATCTTACACCACTACAAAGGCTAGTCTTTTAGACTAGGAAAAACCAACCAAAGTTGAAGCGCATACTCTAGCTCCAGTATTCAGAAGGTCTATTGGAGGTGAAATCACATCATCTTGAACAACATTATGAAATTGTTTCAAAGTACCTTTATTATGTTGGATTTGCATTCTGTTTCTCTAAGCACTAGTAACATAAGAAGTTTTAGGTCCAGAGCCTATTTCCATCTGGTTTTCATTTCGCTTGTCACAACTGCCATTTTCCAGTAGTTCTTTAGAAAGGGTAGAAAATTCCTAATAAGAAGGGGAAGGATTCCCATCCTCTGAGGCCATTACTCAGGCCTAAGTAGGCCTATCAAAAAAGGAAGAAGAAAGTGGGTGGGAAGTTAAGCTTCCAAGAAAGGAAAAAAGTAAGGGCAGAAGGGTTAAATCAGTATAGAGAGGTTAGAGGATGTACAGGGTAGAGAGAGGTGGTTTTTATGTAATTCTTCCTTTAAAATCATCTCAAAACTTGCTCTAACTTGACTCTAATTTCCCTGAGTTTGTTCCTTCTTCATTAGGGAGCTAAGAAAAGGTCTAAAAACATATAATCCAAATTGAGTACTGAATCATCTAAAAATTATCTGAAAACAAGAAAAATGCTCTCAAAATAATACTAGGAACATAATCTAATTATAATTTATCAAAACCTTTAATAAGTCATATTAATCTTAACGATTTATCCATTTAAACAAATTAATAATAATTTGAGCCAAATATAGAAGAGATCACCCCATTTATCATTTTCTGACTTCCTCATCAAATCCAAATGCCTTTTTGTACACTTACACTCACCACATCTTAGTTCTACTAATCATTATCAATCTACATGACAATGTTTCACATTGCCAATGATTTTCATGAATACACACCCATTGCATGCCAATCCTCATCAATTATTGAGAATTATAGTCAATTCTTAGCTATTGTCAAGAGCCCCCCTCTATACTCTCCCCTCTTCAAGAATGTGTCAATGCTAGAAATGGTGTAATTGCTTAGGGTTGGTTGGCCCTAATTGAAGTCAACTAGTAAAAAACTCTACTTGACTAGGATATTTTGGTGTTTGGGGCCTAGAAAACAACATGTTTGGGCTTTACGTTACTTTCAAGCTTCACAACCTAATTTGTACATAAAGGCCCTTTATCTATTGACCAAAATGACATCTTTCATTTAATAGATAAAGTAGAATTATTAATGAAGTGCATATGTGTTAACTCTAATTTTATTTATATTTATTTCTAAAATCCATATTAACTAACAAAGAAAAATAAGCCTATCTTGTCACCTATTGTTATAGTTTTCATCATCGTTGTTATCACTATCATCACTGCTTTCTCTTATTAGAGGTGTTCTATTCTTTCTACAAAAACTATCCAGAGACTTTTTCTCATGTCAAACTTGTAAACAATAGACATTGTTTCCTTTTTACAATGTCCAGATGCTTTATATGTTTTTTTCCTTTTCATTTTATGCTTGTAGATGTGTTTTTGTAATGTTGAAGGATATGAAAGGCTTAGAGTGCTTTTATGAACTTTACATAAAAGTGTTATAAAGAGGGTACAAGTAAATGAGAGTGGAGAAGCTAATTCATTGTAAAATGATTTTTAGAACACCTTATAATCACTTATAATTCTAACTTCTTAATATTAAGTTAGCTTAGATAACTAGAAAATGTTTTTAACTTAGTTTATCAAAGTGTTTTGTTCTTGCATTTAACTATGACTGGTAGAAGAATAACATTAAATGCATCCATTGAGGATGGGATTTAAACGTGTTAATATTGACTAAAAATTTCCTTTGACATTATTTTCAAAAACAAAAGGGAATTCTTTAGCATGAAATAATGTGGTAAGTAATTTGTGAATTCTTTAAAAACAAGCTTGCATGAATGAGGTTTCTAAAGAAATTTGTCTTAATTATAAAATATTAAAGTTTTGGTTGTTTAAAATATTGTTAAATCTAGTAATTTTGGGGTGATTACTAGTTTAGCTTACAAAGGTATTAAATTTGTGACAATTTAGCAAATAATTAACCATACTATGTTCTCTAGATGTATTTTTAATCTTGTGGAACGTAGCTTCCATATTAACTAACAATCCTAGTCAAGTTTTGGTTAGTTATAGTTCATGACCAACATAAAGTGTTTTTTTTTTTTAGAAAATGATTATGACTTAAGTTATAAAAGTTAAGGAAGAGTTACAAAAAAATAACAAAGAGCTCTATAACTTTTGATTTGCATAATAATATTGTTGTTGGATTACTCGTTTGTTAGAATTCTATTCTGAAAAAATTGAGCCCTCCTCTCGTCCCAAATGGCTTTGATAAGAAAGAATATAGCTAGGAAAAAGCACCAATAAATTGTAGTATGTGGATGCTTAATTGTACCACACCATGTCTTTATAAAATTCCAATCTCTAAGAACATTATGAATGTGTCATTTATACAACACGACCCTTCAAATAATAGTGACAAAAGCACATAGAGTCTCTTTAATGAAAATGCTTACACCAAACAACCTAAGTCCAAGGCATTTTGCTTTTGTGTTTATGAAAGATCTTTTTACAAGATTATCTTGTGAATTTTCCATTTCTAGCATATTTCCAAATGATAAAATCTTCCCCTCCATATGGGCTAGTTTGAATAATGTCTTCACAAAGAGATATAGGTATAGGAATCTGTATGAAAATTTGTTTATCAACTAGTACTTCAGTAACTATTACCCTTATTCCAATACTACATTTGAGTTTGTCCATTCTTGTAAGTTATATAAAGCACCATGAGAAAGCCAATTGTCAAACCAAAAGTTGGTTTGCTTCCTATCTCCAATAAGATAAACAAACTTATTCCTCAATAGTCCTTAATTTTTAGAATAGATTTCAAAGTTGAGGAGGAGGATGATCTAATCTTTATGCTTCGTATACTTCTTTTCTTTATATAAATGTAATGAATCCATTTACAACAACGAGAGTTTTTATCTATCACTAACCTCTATATCCTTTTGGACAGTATAACAATATTCATCAACTTGAGAGAAATAATCCTAAAAGCTCCTTTGTCTTTAGGCAAGCAAATTTCCTTTCACTGCATTTTAGCACTTTTGAAATTGTCCTCATTCCCATTCCATAGAAACCTACTAAAAATCATCTTTATGTACTTGATGATCTTTATAAGAATATCCACATTGGCAGCCTAAATGTAATGACTAAGTTAAACACAGATGAAACAAGCTAAGCTCTACTAGTAATAAATAGTGGTTTGGAACTCCAAGAAGAGATCCTACTACTGATTCCATCAACTAGGATGCTAAAATCTCCATAAGAAGGACTAATAACTTAGAGAGGAATGCCTAAGTAAAATATTGGAAGTAGTTGGAATATGAAGTCAGTAACAAAATTGATTACAGATTCTTTCTCTACAGTAGATTCAGATAAATATAAGCAACTTTTTGAGCATTTGGTTTCCAAACCAAATAACTTGCTAAATATTTTCAAGGCTTTTATAAGAGAAGATAAAAAAATTTGATCAACCTTGGAGAGAAGTACAAGATCATTTGCAAAGCAAACATTATTGATTTGTTGATGTTTGCATTTGGAATGAAACTTGAAGGCATTTGTTCTCTCCACAATTCTCTTCAAGGTTCTATTAAAGACCTCCATAACAAGAGCTAAGATATAAGGAGATATGGGATCTCCTTATCTAATTCCTTTAGAGCTTTTTATATATTTGCTAAGCTGACCATTCACCAAGATTTTAAATAAAGGAGAAGTGATGCATTGTGAAATCCATTAAATAAAGATAGCAGGAAACTCTAATACATGAAGAATGTTTATAATAAAATCCCAATCCACACTATCATAGGCCTTCCTCAAATCTATTTTAAGGTTGCAATTCTTACTTCCTTTTTTGTTATAATACGTTCTAACATGTTCCTACAACAAAATATTATCATCACACTTCTTCTTAGTATGTAGGATCCTTGGGAAAGCCAACATACTTTTGAAGAACTTCTTTCAACCTTTGAGCCAAGATCTTAGAGATTATTTTGTATGCAATGTTGCAAAAAGAAATGGGTCTAAAGTTAGAGAAACTCATCTGCTCACTACTATTAGAAATGAGAGTAAAAAAAGTGCTATTAATTTCAAATAATAACTTTCCTCTGTTGAAAATTGACAGTATATCATTATTTAAAATTTCCTGTGTCAATTTCCAAGAAATATTGAAGAAATAAGGACTGAAGCCATCAGGACCAGGTGTTTTATGAGGATTCAAGGATTTTAAAGAGTTTTCAATCTCCTAAGTTATGATATGCTGCCTAATAATTCTGCTTCCTATCATGTAATGCAACATTACATAATCTCTTTCAGAAGTGACAGAGATGAGATGGCATTTGTAGGAGTTGTCAACATGTTTAAGAAATAACCAAAAGCCCTTTGAAGCAACAAGTGTTAGGAATTCATTCTTAGTTATTCAAAGTCAAAGCGATGTTGTCAGGTTGATATTTAGGTTTTAGGTTGTGGCTGGCCACCTTCCTTTTGTAGGGCTTCCTTCCCTCGCTTAATTGAATCTTGTAAGTCACTTCGTTCCCAAGCCCAGGTGATTTTCCTTCTTCCTAGCTAGTCTGCAAAAATTCTATTCGTCTTGGGATCCTCCTCTAAAGTGAGTTGATTGAACTTTGCTATGGAATCTAGTCACTTGCACCCACATGGAACAAGAGAAATCCATATTTCATTATTGCAGTGAAAGTGATTGAATAATCCCCACTAAAGAACTTATTTTATGCCTACAAAATTCACTGATTTTACATTTACCGATTTTTCTTCGTCTATCTATGAAAAGCAGATTGACAGAGCTCTTAACATTGCTTTGTTTCTTTACAAGTGTTGGGAATTCATTCCTAACGACAATCCTATTGAATTTTTTTCCTGGAAATAACAGCTCTATAAAAGAAAGTTGTGTTTTTAAACCCCCCCTCCCTTTCATCCATTCCACCCTAGATCTTTGTTTCATTAATGAATCATCAATTTTTAGTGCACTGGAGAGGTGTTACATAGCTAGCTTTTCTTGATGCTAGAGATCAATTAAGGTGGAATCATTTTGTAGCTCATTTTAAATTTTGTGAAGAGAATTTCTAATAGTGTTAAGGAGATGATGAGTGTTGCCTATGTTATTCTAAAAAGGCAGTTTCATCTTTTGTTTGATGAGTGAAATCTTTCTAACATAAACAAATTGTTTAGAGCCTTGGATGAAAACATTTAAGTTTTTAAGATATGGACCTTAAACTCTGCTTGATCAATAATAAAATTATTGAATCTGAAGGAGAAGAGGGGGTTTGCAGAACCTAGATGAGTGATAACATCATAATATTATATGAGACTTTGGTTTATGATAATGGAGAAACTTCTCAGGTAAATGGAGAACCACAAATGATTTACATTACTCCTATCAAGCTTTCTCCTAGTAAATTTGTCCCCTACTTGATTATTACACCAAGTATATAAGCTTCCTCCATAAGGTAAGTCAGTTAACTGAATATCATATATACATTGTCTTAAATTAGAGCGAGAATTCTATAAATCTAACACCTTTTATGTTTCTTCTGAATTGATAAAAACATTGAAGTCCCTACCAACTAGCTAAGGAAGAGAGGATGTATCTTCCAGTGACCTAAGCCGATTCCAAAGAAAGGATCTCTTATACGCACTATTATTAGCATAAACAAATGATATAAGGATTGACATACTTGAATTCTTATTGTAAACCTCCATATGGATCAATTAATTTGAGGTGAACCTTGTGGTAACACTATAATTCTTCCATTTGGATTATGCATGTGATTGGATATCAAATTCCAATGCCTTGGCAAAAAACTGAAGAAGATTGTGATTATGTTGCTTGATTCAATTCTCCAAAATTCATGCTATAACAACTTTATTTTAAGCTAAAAGGCTCTTAACCAAAATTCCCCTCTAATGTTCCAGGTGAGAATGATCATGATTTATAATCCCTAACTGGGGCCTTTTTATTCCTATCCGACCTATTTTTAATTACAAGCTTAAATTCTTTAGTCTACTTTGTAATTCTGCTTAGATTACCTTATTCAGTTATGTCATGCTCATATATTGCTTCAGTCTCATTAAGTATTACAACTTTATCTTGTTCGTCACTAGCAACATTGGGAAAGCTATTATCTACCATTGTTTAAAAGTCGTAATAATCACTGACATCCACAACTTGTGTTGCTGGAGTATCCTCATCTGCACCAAGTCCTATGACCTCCCGATACTCTCCTATCTTAAAGTTTGCCAGCTAGTTTTTGAATTTTTTCAAAGGTGAACTGTGGTTTCCAAGTATATGAGACTCTTAGATGATCTTTATATGGTTCTAAACTTTCATCCAATCGAATGATGGGGGTGCATTCAGGTAAATAAGTCATGGAGGATACTAAAACAAAAATTCTAGATCATCATATCATCTTTACCTTAGTTGTAGTTTGATCCATGCATATAGGCTTTTCAATAAAGCTTGCGATGTGACTAAGTCCAAAGGTATTCTAATACTTAAGTATAAATCTAGGGATCCAAATCCATAGTGGAGCATACTCCTACTTAATGTCTTCCATTGTCAATCCAAGTCATCAATATTTATGAGGATAGCTTGTAGTCCCAAGGATTTCCAATTATTTATGGCCCATTATTTCATTATAGGGAAAGCTACTCACCTAGCAATGAAGAAACCAAGAAGTGTAGAATTCCACCTATTAGCTCCTGCTTTAAGAACTTCTAGGGGGATAACAATATTGGAATATAAGGATTCAGAGGGAGGAAAGTGGTTGAGCTTTAGTTTAGATGTGGATTCACCTACAACATGAACCCAAGACCTTCTAATAGGCATAAAGGTGGTTCCATCTAGAGCAGGATGAGGGTGTTGAAAAGAATCAAAAGGAAGTGAAAAAACTTGAGGCGCTGGAGAGTTTGAACTCAAAGGCAGGAAATTAACTATATCCTTGGAGGGAGGATAAAGCATACTGGATAATACTCCATGGAGGGAGGATAAAGCATATTATATAATACTCACTTAAGGAGGTACAATGCAGTAGGAAGGAACTCCTGCACTAAAGGCATTAAAAGGATATAAAATATGGAGTAATACGACACTAAGTATGATGTACAGTGAGAGGGTTGAAGAGGAAGAGGAAGTTAGAGAAAACAGCATAAGGAGTGAAGAACAATAGTAAGCACTCGAGTTTGAGGTTGAGACCGAGTAAGAGAAGCATAACAAGTGGATAGCACCTCCAAGAAAATATTACAAACATATTCATGAAAGTAGCAGAGTGAATAATACCATAGTGCAAGCCATGAAGAATGTCTTAAATGTGAGTAATTAATGTTTTGTGGTTGGATAGGTAATGCATATAGATGTTGGTTACCTTATATTATGGCTTCCTTATTTAGGCTAAGTTATCTTATATCTAAAATTGTCATATGATGTTTTGTTTGTACTTAGATAATTAGTGTGTTTATTTTTTAAAATTATTTTAGATGGATGGATTTAACCCTTCAACACATTTGAACATATTGGAAAGTCTCAATCTAATGCAAGATTATATAAAAAGTAAAGAAACAATTCAAATAGCAAAAATAATAGTAAATCTTCGAATACAAATAAGTGACATTTGGAATTACTTTATAAAGACTATAATAAGGGACTATTATCGTAATTTGTTTGCTAGAGGTTTAAAAGGTGAAACCTCATATTTGATGATTTTGGATGCATTTAATAAAAAAAAGAATGTTATTAGGAGGTCAAACATTTTTACGCCTAATTAATGAAAGGAATATTTGAAACAACTTCTATGGTCTTTGATCCTAAAAAATCCAAGAATTTAATTACGAAGGCAATCAGAAAGCTTGAATATCCACTTATAATTATGGATCATAGACTTCATAATATTTATTATGACACTTCAAATGACTTTTAGGGTGCCTATTTGAAATATTACTATTCTTTATTATTTGTTCTTTGATTTTTCTATAATTGATCTTTGATTTTTTTTCTAAATTGTAGGTTGTTTATGTTATAGCACCTCAAATAAGTGAAAGCTTAACAAATGCATTAGTAGATTGTTTAATAAACTTGAAGATCTACATGGAGTTATCAATAATAACTTTGGATAATTATAGTACAAATAATGTCATGGTTGATAATGTTTAGAGCCATTAGGAGCTTATTAATGGATGATAAGTTCTTTCATATGTATTGTTCTGCATATATAAAGAATTTGATTATGAAGGATGAGTTGAAAATTATCAAAGAAGGAATAGAAGCAATCTTGGATAACGTAGTGTAATAAAGTGCAACACCTACACAAATCGAGAAGTTTGAAGAAACCATTAGATAATAATGCATTCCCTATAGTAAGAAACTGTGTTTGGTTTTATCCAACAATGTAGAATTCAACATTCAAAATACTTTAATTTTTAACCAAGTATATTGATGTGTTTACCATATTAAGATAATGAGATTCTCAATGCACTTGTTTGTTGAAAGATGAGTAATGGGAGTTGGCAAAAGAAATTTGTGAGAACTTATAGGTATTTAACATTGTTACCAAGTTATTTTATAACAAAATATCCTACAGCTCACATTTGTTTTACCAATATATGTGTGATGAAGTTAGAATTATCTAAGTGGGTCCTTTCTTCTAATGAAGTGATTCCAACAATGGTAGAAAAGTTGATAAAATTTGATAGTTAATTGAATGGGCTTGTTATCACTATGGTACTTACTACTATTTTACAGACGAGGTGCAAATTAGTTGCAATTGAATATTATTTTTTAGCAGATTTATGGTGATCGAGCTTCAGTACATATTTACAACATTTTTACAGTTATCATATGATTTTTTAATGATTAACATTTTTACAATTATTATATGTTTTTTAATGATTATAAATCAATAATTGGTAAATAGTTTGATCACATCAATTCAATATCGACTTCAACTTTTGTTGGTGCATCCTTGTGAAGTTATAAAGTTTTCAATTTGGGTTTCAATTTAAAGGAATTAATAAAGGAAAAAAGACTAAGATTTCATATAGTATGACATAGTTGGACAATTAAGGTAAAAGATATAGATATCTCCTGTAGTTTAAGATACTTTAGAAAGATCTCCTATCTTTAAAATTATAAAAAAGTCCTAGTTTTATTTTTCCAAAAATACCCTTCCTCTTAGACTTCGGTTAAAAATTAACTATAAAACCTACGTGGAAATGAACATTAGACATAGACTAATTAAATATTACCAATACAATAACCTAACTCATCTCTTAAACCCAACTCAAGCCAAGTAATTCAACCTAAATTAGTAACTTAAGATAATTATAATAACCTTTTTGTTTGGATTTGGTTTAATTAGTTCGATTAGACTCTAACAGATAAGTTGAATTGTTATATAAGCAGTATTTGATTAGCATAAGTGTGATGTTCATGTTGTGTGTATTTTTTGTCTTTATTTTTAACTGAACTTTAAAAGAAGGATTCTTTTTAAAGACTGAAATATGAAAGGAGTTTTATCGAGAATTTTAAAGATTAAGGGGATTTTTTGAGTTTATTAAACTACAAAGAAGGTCTCTTTCTTTTACCATGGACAATAATTTAGATTTTGATATTTATAGAACAACTAGTAAGGATTTTGATATCTATGTCTACTTTTAGTACTAGTGCTCAGATACTGATTGCTTAATACAGTCGATTTTATCCAAAAATTTTGAAAGCCTTGATGTGTACCATAATTATAAACTAAAAAAATATTTGAGGTAAACTATATACTTTATTATATGTTAACTTTTTACTTTTTGTAATTTTAATAATTATATATTATATAATCTTTTTTTAATATTGTAACAAGCATAGAGAATATGAACACAAAGGAGACTACTCATCATTATGGAATTTTATTCAAAGAAATATTTGATGATGATGATCTTTGAGAAATTAGATAATAACTTTTTAAACTTACAAGTAGTGCAAAATATTGACAAATTTAATTTATAATGAAGATTAGTTATAATTATAAGTGGCATTGTTCCCTTCAACAAATTATGCAAGTTCAAGTAAAAATGTCAACAAAAAAATAATTATTAGTAGCTAAATATTAGCGAGTGGATTGTCCTTATAATTAAATAATACATAAATTGATAATTTTTCATTCAAACAAGAACACATAATACAACATTCTCGTGTTCAAGATTATGTTCCAAAAAATAACATACACTTTGACATGCTCATACTTAAGATCATATTCATTTTCACTAAAATATATTTATTAATGATACTTTTTATTATGTTTGAATTTATCCAAATTGCAATCTACCTATATAACATACCACTCCCATAGAGCATAAACGTATCGACGATTATTCGAGAACATACTTAACGAGGATGACACGTTAAGACGATCACATTACCACATTATTAGAGGCATTATATATCAAAAGCATTTCAAACATTCATTTTGAATCGTTTCGTTCACAATCATATTAAATCAAAAATGTCATTACACTTCAGAGTTCACCTATACATTTGACAATATGTGAGAAATGTTATTCTTAATGCATAATGACTAGAGAAATCTACATGTACAACTGATCCTAACCACTAACTCATGTCAAATTGCAGTAGCTATACTTCAATTAGTCTAACTAGATCTCCTCTAAACCTGAAAATCAACGTTGCAATTTTATGAATTTGCGAACTCAGTGAGTGAACCATCAACGATGTATTCACTCAAGTCAAATATACAGAGACAAGTCATATCCTAATTCAACAAGTATTACATATCATCCAATATTGAATATCACATCATACTTCATCATACCTTATCAAGTACATCAAGTTTATCATACTTTCATAATTATATCAGGTAAACTAACATTTCATATCACAACACATCCTCATTTACTTTTCAACTATATTTCAAACAATTCAATAATTCATTTCAATTCAATCATATGATACATATAAGGTTGTATATGCAAATGCACATGTGACTCTATTTTATTTTGCTTTGTTGTGATCGAGCGCCTATTTACTGTCTCATATCTGTTGCGGGTATCGGGTTCATTTTATTTACTGTCCCGTATCTATTATGAATACCGAGCTCATTAATAACTGAGTCTATGGCTCTTTATACACAATCCTGAGCTTAAAGTTCTTTTTAACGTTGGTCACTCCAGTCACAACTCCTTTATCTGATCATGCATTTCAATGTAATGCATCATTCCATATGCCATGTTTCACTACCTTTCATTCTTGTTTGCTTCTATCACATGTATCAAATTCATCGAATCTAAGTTTAACAATTCACATTCAATTGCTCACACATTTCACATTCATTCTGGCATTTCACATTCAATTATTCTCACATTTCATATTTATTCTAGCATTTCACATTCAATTATTCTCACATTTCATATTCAACATATAGATCATACAGAAACACATACAATTAAGTTTACACATCTAAGTTAACTCATAGTACGCTCCAAATGAGCTATTGCCTTGATGATCCAGCAATGTCTGGATGTTGATGATCAACTTGTGTATATATCTACATGCAATACACACATATTTCATACATCATTAAGTTGTCAATCATATGATTATTCAATCATTCACATGTATATATATCATGTTTCGATGCATGCTCAATTGACCTTTCGAGTACGTACTAATAGACAAAGATTTTGACTATACTTATACGCTTTTAGATCATTCAAAATTTATAACTTGTATACTACCATTTTGCAATTAGGTTTATACCTTAAGTAAGCTTGATTTATTCATCAATCATATACGTTCATATAATTATCCAATTCTCACTCACAATTACTTCATATTCTCCAATTTTCATTCATTTATATCTAATACACATTAATCATATCCTTTGAATTATATTTGCATTCATAGGAACATCTTAATTCCTTTAACAACTCATAATTTCCAGATTTCAATTCATTGATATCAAGACAATTCATTCCTTAAGTTATGACATCAATTAATAACCTAAACTTATCAAACCCTTGACCAATGAATCAAGCAACAATTTAGGTTCATTTCAAGGCTCGATCAAGTCTAAATACACCAATGTAAAGTGACTTATCCTTATGTGGTTCAATAATTACACAAAATAGAAGTTTTTTATTTCAAAGCATTGCCCCGGACGTGCACTATCCAATTTCCCTCAATTTTCCACGAATTTCACTTACTTTAAAGCACAACTAACACTTGCATTTTTTCCATATTACATGTCCTTAAAAGCTCCCTCAATTCATGCCAACATAACTTCCATTTTGGCTACATTTTGGCTCTCTAAATTATGTTCACTTATATCCTAAACAATCACTTCTTACACATATCCTTATATCCCCAGTTTTCCAACTTTAAAACACCTTCATTCCATATTCAAAACACCTTCATAACGGTCCATTAATTATACCTTAATTATACCTCAATTCCTCATCAATTTCATCTCAAATTCCAACTCAAAATCATTCATTTAACAGCTCATAAACTATTATTTTTCGTGTATGCAAAAACAGAACAAAAACTACCATTCATGCATCATTTTCTAGCACTCATGTACACCAATATCAAAATCAATTCATCCCCAATTCAGTCATCATCAAGTACTATTAACATATATCACAAGAGATCAGTATTTCACTTGATTAGCTCAATTGCCTCCTCAATTATCAAGTTAACCTAGCTTTCCATACATGCAAGATCATCCTAAATACAAGTTGATAATAGAAAGAACTTGGGCAGAAGTCGAAAGTTGTGAGGAAGAAGTGAGTTCTTGGTGGTGAGAGGGATGAATCACAACAAAAACAATGAAGGAGATGTTTCTACATTAGTTTACATTATAAAGTGCAAGGTGTCTATGTAATAAAACGACACTTGTCATGTTTGCATGCAAGCCACTTATCGTTACCTTATCCTGCCAAATGTCACCAAGATCCTTATCACTCAATCTCTAAGCCATTTGTCATTCAATCTCTAAGTCATTTGTCACTTAATTCTACTGCTATGTGTCACTTATTTCATAGGTCTCGTCATCCTAATTTTCTACATGTCAACTTATCTTATCACTTATATTTTTTCTAGGCTAGATGTATATATTAATTCATCAATCTCTCAATTACAACAATTAATTTCAAGTTACTAATTATAATTCATCAATTCTTGTCATTAGTAAAACAAAGTACAAGACATTGAAAATGCACATTCATATCATATTCATTTTAGTTTCATACCTCAGAATATGTCAATTTTGTGTAATTTGTCTAACTCACAATTTATTTGTATATGCTAATATTATGTATTTGAATAAAATCATCAAATCATATCATAAATATACCAAATTCATTCTATACATGATGCTACTCATATGATTCAGTAGTCTAATACTTTAAATCCTTTAACAATTTAAGAGACGAAATACTACATCCAATGTAACAAAAGGACAATGGGCTGGTCAAGACCGAATCGGTATGATTTTTCGTGCATCTACCTCTTGCCTGTGTACAATGAATATCGCCTACGTACTAATTTTTGGTGGTCCTGTGTGTACAATGAATATCGCCTACCACCAAACATACTTTCCCATCTTGCTTCGCAGTTTTACTTCCGTCTCTATCATCATGTTCTCGCCGTATCAACTCACATACAAAATTTGACCAACACTCGCCAATAACATGCATGATTCTCCATACTAAAGATCTGGCAATTATTTTATTGTTTATAAAGGCAAAATGTCTTTACCAACTTTCTATTTAAACATTTTCTTACTCTTGCTATTTCTATTTTACACTTTTGTTTTATCATCCGACGCTTGCTTGAAAGAGCAATGATTACTCTCGTTCCGTCAAACAAATATTTCCACAACAGGTATAAGTCTACTTTCAGAAAAGAGCTAATTCTACCAAAATAAACTTAATTATGGACACGTCTAATACAAGTCATCTTTTGTTTCACTAGAACAATGGCAGAAAAAGCTTTGTTATTGTAAGTAGCTACCAACCACGAATATACATTCAGTCGAAGTGTTCATAATTAGGCAACACATAAAGACATTATAACAGTCTATAATACCTACAACAAGCAATTGGTGGAAATAACGCAACAACTCTGCAGCAGCTACCTACATTTATAGTTAAGTTGTGCAAACTATCTGTTTAACTTCCTTCTAATTCAGTTGTAACAAACTTTTCCGCGCATTCAGACTGGAATTCCTTTTCTTCTAGTTATACTAGAGACCAAGATTTGTTTTTTATGACCATCAGGTTCAAACAACTAATACAAAAGAAATGGAATCTTCCCAATGACTATATATTAACCTGCCTCCCTATATCAGAAACGGGCGTTTTGTTTCCAAATTCAAATGCAAAAGGCCATACTCTCTACCACTGAAAGGAGTTAACTCTTCGGAGTACACGTGGTGGTCTTTGCTTCTCCTCAACTGGAATAACTTTCTCCATGATCTACAACAGAGAAACAACACAAAATTTAGTGGTTACAGTATTTTCAAGGACCCATTTCGCTCTTGTTTGCTACCTACTCCCTCTATTCCCATCATAAGATCTCATACAGTCACAAAGTTAACAAAGAAATCAGTAAACTTTTATGAGATTACGTGTTCTTCAAATGTTAGCAATCATATACTTTTAACATACAGAACAAAATGAAACAAATATAAAGGGACCATAACTTTGATACTAAAGTGACATCCTGTGATTCCTTTTTTGGAAAAAAATATTGCATGCAAACAACTTGTAGACTACAATAAGATACTATTCCATTGAATTTCAATAATTAAGAACAATTATTAACAATGGTCAAACTGCTCTTTAGGGTCGTCAGTTATCTAGGCTATCTTACTGGATGTTCAAAGACCTTGAAATAACTCCATATCACATAAAGAAAGAGATGTACATCAAATCATAAGAAATACAGGCCCTATGGCCTATGCTTATAAACTGATTTAAGTCAAGATGAATAACTTTTACGTCCTTTTGAACATGTTTGCTTCCCGATCCCCTTAGCTCATTGAAAATGCTTTGTGTCAATTGTCTTTCCATAGACACAAGTTTTGAGAGTTCATGCTTCAAAATGTATGAACTCTAAGAAAAAGAGGTATCGGTAAAGAAGCCACCCTGTGCCAACTTATTTTATATCCTCTCCACTACGGAAAGATAAAATTTTCCTTCAAGATTTTTAGTTCAGTTTATGGACATCATATAAAAATAATAACTCACTATCCAAATATGCTTTTGTACCTATAATTTAGGAAGTCCTGTGGGTGTTTTTTAAAGTTAAACAAACCACATAGTTATAATAGAAATTATTCCATTTTCCACAATATACTCTCAGTTTATAACAACTTATTCCTAGAGGACAGTGAGAAGGAAATGGAAGAAAGTGATTTAGGAAAAATCATTCCCTCTGGAAAGGAAGGAAGGTAAAAGGAAAGATATTATAGTTAAAAAGTCCAAGTTACCATTAGAAACTCCATTACCCTAATGTCTTGAAAGATTAACAAATGGATAATTCGAAAGATTGACAATTCCCTAAGGGAAGCTTTTTATAAAGAAGGACAAAATGCATACCTGCTTAAACCTTTGTTTAGTTCTCACTTCCTGCATAATAGAACATTAGTTAGCAAACACGTGAAGGACGTATGCCAGATGTGGAACAAGTAATTAGCCAATGTATCAAACACATCGACAAACACCAACAAACACCGACAATAGGGGAAGTTAAGTTAACCGGGAACATTCTGATCTATACACTGAGTGATCAAAAAATTACGTAACAAATAAATCCAAAATGAAAGAGTAAAAGCAAAGGCAACTTATACGTCATTTAGGTAACCAGATTTTTAACAGCAGCATATACAGATATCCTTCTTCTAAATAGGTAATAAGCAGATAAAAGTTTCTAGTATCAACTTTCTTGCCAAACCACGTAGAACCGTATACGAATATTCTTCCAATCAAACAAAGTTGACGGAACCAAGGACCATTTCCAGAGTTGATGACGACATACTTCTCAACGTTCAAGGTATTGGGTGATATAGGACAAATAGAAGCAATATTAATTAGTAGCTAAAACTCACAAAAGTTAGAATACATGGAATATAAAGTTTCAGGTATGGATTTCAGCTTGGAAAGCTGAAATTTTAGATTTGCAATAGTCAAGTTTTAAGGATTTGATGGGATGAAATTTAGGCTAGGTTCTCAGAGTTTAATAGGGCTGGAATTTAGGTTTGATATAACTAGAATTTACGGTTTTGGTTGCTGGAACTTTTGAGTTAGAACTGCTGGAATTTAGTGAGGAACACAAACAAGGGAAGGTAGGAAACCAGAAATCACTACTAAGGTCTAAGGAACACTCTTAGAAGAAAAGATCACAGCTAGTTGACCAATATAGAGAAAATTCAAGATATGATGTAAATGTAAGGGCTGAGTATACACATACATTTAGAGAAATTTTTAGAATCCTTATTCTAGAAGGAAAGTGTCCTTAACAAATTTAAATATGATTTTAATAAAAATTCTAGAAATCTTAAACAACTAGAATAACATATATAAACTAGAATAACATATCTATCTTTGTACTACTTCCTATTTAATAAGGATTAATATCATCATAATTTAAATTTCAACCCTTAAGCTTATAGAATTTTCCTCTTCTATTTCTTTTGTGGAGTTTAACCTTTTTTTGAATCAATTCTCCCCTGCTTGTCTAAAGTCATCCTTGACATAAAATGTGACAAATGTTGATCATATAAGTTTAGATTCAACTTTTGAAACTCATATTCTAAAATCAAAGAACTGTCAGAAGTTGATCTCCTTTTCCATTTGACAAGAAACCATCAATATCCTCCAACTCTTGTGGCTACAATTTGTTCATCAAGAACATCCTCTATCTCTTCTTTAAGATGAGGAATGGTTGGAACTCTCACTTCTGCAGTAGGATATTGCGTACCATTCATGATATACAGTTAATTCTGCAACATTAAAGATAGGACTAATTCACATGTCACTCGATAATTCCAAAAACAAAAGCATTAGCATTTATCTTCTTAAGGATCTTATAAGGTCCAACACTCTGTGAAAGAAGTTTCTTATATTTTCCTTTGGAAAATGCTTTGGACAAATCTTTACCAGCATGCTTTGGATGAAGTTTCTTATAGTTTCCTCTTGAAAAACACTCTGGATGATGTTGATCAACATGATTTTTATAAGTCAAATTGCTAGTTGTTATATTTTCTCATACCTCATCAAAGATAGCCTTATGTGTTGTGCAAAAACCTTCGGCTTCAACACTAGTGTTGTTTGCAGTAAAGGAACCAAATCAATAAGCTTTCTTAATTGAACATCCAAAACTATCACAAAAGAACTCTTACCAATTGACCTATCTATAGAACTATTGTATGCAAATTCTACTAAGTCCTAATTATTCACATTATCTCCAACCAAACATCTTAACAACTCCTCCAAGCTTCTAATTACCACCTATATTTGTTTATCGGTTTAGGGATAGAAAGAACATGAAAATTAAAGCTTAGTGTTCAACATCTTACATAGAGTTCTCTAAAAATAACTCATAGACTTCACATCACAAGACAATAGTTAAAGATAATCCATAAAAATGTATAACCTCTTTGAAAAATAGTTTAGCAGTGTGGACAACATCATAAGTCTTGGCCATTACATTTGCATATGATTTCATAACAAAACAACATGAATTTTCTACAATATAGGCATCAAGAACATACATATTGTTGCTTCTTGTAGTCAAATCGATAAATTTTCTATCATTACTAAATTTTGACTTAGCAAGTGCACTAATAGCTTCTCCTTTATTCCTATATTGTGTTAATTTCTCATCTTCATTTAAATTTGCTTCTCCTTCATAACCCACAGAAACGTAATCTGCATCAACAATACAAAAGATATAATCAAGTTTTGAGCTAACAAGCTCCAAAACCAAGTAGCTACTGATTAATCTTTTCATGTCCCTGTTATGATACCTTAGATTGTTGTCCCATTCTTTCAGCCTTCTACCCTGTTGTTTCAATCTATTTTCTTGTGTTTTGATTTCTTGTTCAAGCATTTCAACCTGTTGTTTAGTTGTTTCAGCTTTAGGGTTTGTCAAAGAATCCACCTGGTTTTGTTTTTCTTCATCTTTAACGCTTTGATCATCTTCCACTGCAAACTATCCATATCATGATCATCTTCCATTGTCAAACTCTCCATGTTATCAAGTATTTGAGCACCTACAAGTAGGCTTGAAGATTCTAACTGATCAATTGAAGGAGAGGATTCAATAGTTTCACCACCCATAACAAACACTTGCTCTGAGGTAGTGCCCATTAAAATTAAGGAATCAAAATGGGAATACGATTTTTCAACAAAGATTTTCCCTTACACTGCAAGCTTTTGGTCAAATATCAATCCCTTCATCTTGCTTATTACCACTTTCTCCATATTTTGCATCAAGTGTAGGCTATTGGTTTAGATACTTTTTTTTGTTTTGATTTTTAAGGAATGCATGTCAAGGCTGTCCAACGACTACAAAAATTGTCAAACATACTTTCTTGTTGGAGTTGTTACATGTAAATTGGTTTTTGAAGCACCTTGTGATCAAGGATCTTCGATATCCAATTTTTTCATAAATCTCAAAAACATTTCATCTTGCTCTTGTTCATTGAGTATTCTTTTATATGCCCTTCCGCTACGTGTCACCAATGTGAACTTGAGCTCTAATACCAAATTGATGTAAGACAAACAAAAGAAATATTAACTACTAGCTAAAACTTACAAAAATTAGGAAAAATGATAGATATTAAGCTATTGGAATTCAAGTTTCAAATATGGATTTAAATTTGGGATGCCGAAATTTTAGATTTGGCATAGCTGGGTTTTTCGGTATTGGTTTTTTGGGATGCCAAAATTTCAGCGTTTAATGTGGCTTGAATTTTGGTATGATATGGTTTGAATTTATGGTTTTGGTAGCTGGAATTTTAGTGAGGTAGACAAGTAAGAGAGTAGGAACTAGAAATTATTCCGAAGGTCTAAGAAACACTCTTAGAAGAAAGTATCGTACCTTCTAATTGAAAACTCAAGTTTGGGAAAAAATCCAGATTACGTTCTTATTGAAGGACTAAGTACGTACATATTTATAGAGAAGTTTTTATAACTCTTATTCTAATAAGAGAGGTTTCCTAACAAATTTAAATCATATTCTAATAAAATTCTGAATTCTTAAACAATTAGAATAACTTATCCAAACTAGAATAGCATATTTACCATAAATCTACTACTTATTTAATAAAAGGAATCTTACAATAAACTAAATTTCAGCCCTTGTTGTATTTAATGTCAGCTCAATTCCCAACCTTTATCCTTTCAAATTAAAGCTTGTGGTTGACTCATTTTCTCTTTTACTTCTTTTAAAGAATTTAAGCTCTTTTACATTAATTATGGTAGAAAATAAGCTGTGATCCTAACGCATCTTTGAAGAACTTCACATTTTATATTGTAATTGGGAAAACCACAGGCCTTCCTATTTCATTTCAATAGTGGGATACTCCAGTGTTGATTCGATCTGTTTATAAAGAACACAAGAATAACATAGATCCCACCATTTGCTTCATGTAGCCAAACATAAGCATAGATAACAATAGTCAGACTTTTAGATTCTGAAATTTTGTTTGATAACTGAACATGCTTCTCCAATGTCAAGCTGAGCTTAATTGAACCTCAGCAGCTACCTAGTCAGAACTGACCATATATGCCCTATTTCGCTACAAACCTAACTAGAATGGTACATATTTTCGAGCCATTTTCCCTGCCATAATTGAACTGGAAAGACAATAATGTAAATAATTCTGGAACCTAAACATCAACAATCTGATTGCAAGGAAAATTTATATGGTGACCACAAGAGCCAGATGATGAAACAAAATTGATAAAAATGGCAAAGCAAAATTACCAAAACAACCCAAGAGAATAATATAATCAAGAAGTACCTTCTCTCTCAGTAGCTGCTCATTTTCCTCCTCTAACCTCACTGCCAATGACTCCAATTCCACTTGATAAGCCTAAAAAACCCCAAATTTACGTATCAATACGCATTACAACGAACAGCCAAGGAAATAGAATCCCAAAGAATAACTTTTAGAATACCTGCTTCCTTTCCCTAGACCTAGCGGCGGACTCCCTGTTCTTTATCATCCGTCTCTGTCGTTGCTGCGCCGCTTTATCCAACGGCTCCAAGACCGGAGCCCTCCCACTCTTCCCCCTCCCTCCTCCTCCGGCGACCACTTCCACTCCACTCCCAAAACCTACAATTGATCCCTCTACCTTATCCAGCATCTGGAAGGAACTCGGCGGCGGCGGCACTCCATCAAATGCATAAACTCCTCCACTCAATCTCTCCGACGGTGCCATCTCCACCTCTTCCTCTTCTCCTCGTTCACCTCCACCTCTAGCTCCTCCTCCTCCTCCAACCTCCACTGCGCCGGCTTTCGCCAGAAAATCCTCCAGCGTCATCATCTCGTCGGGCTCCTCCTTCATCTCTTTCCTCCCAACCACTATCTCCCTCCACACGTCGTCGACTGTCTTACCACTACTTCCCTGAGGAACCACCACACCCATTTCCTGACTACTATTATCATTCCCACCGGCAGCGTTGTTGCTACTTCCTTCAACAGAAGGCGGCGTAGGGAGGGCTACGGGAGTGTCAATTAGGGTAATTTGGGCATCGAGGAGAGTGGAGTCGGAGAAAGAGGGAGTGCCGTAGACGTTGCGTAGGATTCCGTCGACGGTCATAGTGGAGGGCGAGGATGAGTTAAGAACACTGTATGGAATGTGACCCGACTGCTGTGATAGTAAGTTTGGGTTTGTAGAGGAAATAGAAGGATGAGAAGATGAAGAAGTAGAAGCGCGTCGAGATCGAGATCGAGATGCTGAAGACGAAGATGATGATGAGAGATCCGAATTTCTCGCTTTGGAGGACGCCATCACCTTTGACGACGCCATTTCCGCAACCATCAAACACCACTCTCTGCCTCTTTGTCTCTCCAGAGACTTCCTTTAGATTCTCCGTGTTTTCTTTTTCGTTTTTTGAGGATTTTGGGTTTTGGGCACTGTTTGTTATTCTGTTCGGATCAGGGAGACTGATTGCGACGGAGTGGATGGGTCTGTGTGTCTAATCAACATGAGACAAAATTTCCACTTTGATTCAAATACAATTGTTCATTAGTGCTAACCAAATTAATTGAATAGATAATAAGTTTACATTTTGGAGGTAAGGAAGAAAATTTTAGGTAAGTATCGTAGTTAGTGCATCAATATATAACATAATTATTAGTTACTCATCTTTTTTTTATCTTAAACAAAGTTTACAAGAATCGTTGAGTTACTATTACAATTCTTGTGGGATGACAATTTTAAAAATATAAGATATAATATGTTAGGTTAGTCATGATTACATGCATTACATGCATGCTTATGTAGCGAAAGTATCGGAATCAAGATTTTGACACTATGATAACCCGAAAATCACAAGATCATACATGCATGCAAGGATATGTAAAGAACATAAAATATAAAAACATTTTTACCTTTGTTTCTCCTCCTTTCTTGTTTCTTCTCCTTATTTTGGTTATTGCAAACACCAAACTCTTCCTTGATCACCCAAGAACACGCAAAGAATAAAGTTGAAACAATGTGTAAAGGTGTTAGAACACCAAACTTGATAAATTCAAGTAGATGTTCAAATGAGTGATAGATCAAGGTTATCTTGCATGCATGTTGATTTATACAACAATTGCATAAATTGCAATAAGATAACTCCAAAACTCTTCTCATTCTCTCTAGAACTCTTCTAGAGCCCTTTGTATCTCACTTGAGTGTGTAAGAAGTGGAAGAAACTCGTGTACATAAGTGAAGAACTCATTTATGTACCTATTCGTGCCTCTATTACAATCGTGGCCTGTCACACCTTCGGCCACAATCATGGCCCTATGAGTCACGATCGTGGCCTGCTTAAAAATAGTCATACACACTTTGTTTTTCATCCGATCTTTTATACGTGTGACCCTTAGGTTCTCGGTTATTTTAAGCACTTGAATTAACTATTAATTCAATCAAATCATGACACTATAAGAACATTGCGTATTAGCGGCGGAATATTTCCGACGGACAAAACTCCGTCGATAATTACCGACGGAACATCCGTACTCCGTCGAAAAATAGAATGATTTATCGACGGAAACAAAATCCGTCGGCAATACTGTAGAAAAAAATTTGGAGCAAAATCTCCGACAGAAAATAGCGACGCCAAAGGTCTCGGTGACGGGAAAAAAATGCGAGAATCGTTCCCACAATTTAATTGCTTCGCCATTTACCGGTTATACCGTCGGTATTTGGCTTCACTTTACCGACGGCAAAGCCTTCCATCGGTACACGTTCGAATAATATACCGACGGACAATCTTTTCTGTCGGTAAATTGTTAACAGACGTCGTCGTGTCATTGAAGTAGGGACGATACACCGACGGAACGCCAATCTTCCGTCGGTGACTTTTTTAGCAACAAATATTACCGACGGTATTTATACACCGTCGGTAAGTTTTGCTGCGCATACCAACGGAAGTTGGTCTTACCATCGCAAAATATCGGCAACAAACCTTGTTTACCAACGGAACATCATACCCGTCGACAAATGTGGGAAAATGTCGGCAGCAAAACATATTTTGCCGACCGAATCGCAAATTCGTCGGTATTTGATTTTCATCTCGAATATAAGTGTCGCGTTTTTACCGACGGAACGGTGTTTGCTGTCGGTAACTGTCGGCGAATGCCGCGCTTGTACCGACGGAATTGTCTTGTCCGTCGGTAATTGTCGGCGGTGCGTATTCTGGAAACCTAAATTACCGAAGGAAACTTGTGTTCCGTCGGTAATTCAGCGGCTATAAGTCGCACCCGACCCCCCTCCCCTCCCCTCACGCTTTCATTTCTCCTCTTTGCTTACGGTTCAGAGTTTTCCGACTCCTTCTCTCACATTTTTCGATCGTGTTTGAGGTTGTTTGAGGTAAACTATTTTATAAGTGTATTATTTTACTAAAAAAGCATATTTTTAAGTTTTAAACGTGAATATTTGGTTAGGTTTAGATTATGCA
>JANQBM010000006.1:14999249-15015232 GCA_025594535.1 Erythroxylum domingense
GAACTCGATTTCATAAGATAATTTGTAGCCCTATTTCTCTAGTTTAATCCAAATTAAGAATCACCTCATTTGGATAGATAGAGAAGAAAAAAATTATGGCTAAAACACCAAAGCATACTCAGTGAATATGTTCCAACTACATTTTTCAGCTTACCATTTCCAACATTTCACATATAATAGTTCTAACTTCCAAGAAAAGTTTTGGGGTATAACAGTAAATGAATGCATGCATGAGTGGTGTTATAAGAAGAAGAGTTTCAGTGATACAAGCAAAATGAAAATGTGCAGAAAGTGTGATGAAGGATTGTGGAAATTGGAGTTATATTAAGTGTGCTACAGTGTGTAATATAAAGTGTTTTACTGAACATGTATCTATATTTTGGTCATAAATTGAACTGTAAATATCCAAATTGGATGGATTTTAATTTAGAGTAAACTAGAGACATATGGCTATATTTTTAGTGAAGGAATCGAATTTTAAATTTGTCTTTTAGAGTCTTGAAATTTGGCTTGAAGTTGAAACTTGTGTTCTGTCGAGGTATGAAAATAGTCTGTAGATCTTTGTTTATAACTTGCATGATACTGAGCCAAAATGCATGAATTTGATGTCATTAGAAACTTAATACATTGTGGAACATTTGATTAGAGAAGGTTTTGTCTAAATACTTCATTGTCTAGGTCATAATAGTCATACAACTCTGACCCGAAATTCACTTAAGAAAATTTGGAAAAAAATGCAGAACATACGATGTGGAAAAATATGGAATAGGTACTGTTTTGGGGCTTATGAGGAATTATGAATTGTTGAAATGTGCATTGATGTTACTGAACTGAAACTGAAGTAAAAATGAAGAGGTCATCAACTGTAAATGATAGAATTTTGATAATAAAGTGTTTGATAAAATGGATATCATGTTATGGAAAAGGATAGGTTTCATGAATGATATTATGTAGTTGAAGAGGTTTAATCAATTGATTAGAGTTTGATAATTTCATGAAAACAAATTGGTATGTGAATGAGTATGGAATGATGTTGTGTTTGTGGTAAATTAATCTAGAAAATTGGAGTCAACTTGGCGTTAAAATGCACGATCGCGACTCTGTTGAGAAAGGAGGAAAGCCACAATCGTGCATTTGCACGGTCTTGACCTGAGAGGAAATGCAAAGGGTATTATTTTTGAGTGTTTTTCAAACTAATAAACGCTAGGATGTTTCCATATGAAGTATTAAGGTTTAAATGAGTTCTTAAATGAATTTAATTGATGTTGAATGAAAGGATTGAAGTGAAAAAGGGTATTAAGGATTAAAAGAATGTTTTGAAGGTGTTCTAAATTGTTTATAAAGAGTATTAAATAAACATACCCAAGAAATTGTCATTGAACATGCATAATACATGATACATTTATAAATGTATTTATGACTGATTATTCTTATAAAAATGCACATGAGTGACATATAAGTGTATGTGATTGCATATAGAGGAGCACGTTGAGCGACCACCTCTAGACATTGCCGAGACTTTAAGGCATAAGCTAAAGGGAGCATTTATGAGTCAACCTAGATGATCTTCCTATGATTGATTGATTAATTCTATTTAACTTCTAATTATTAAACTGTTTGTGATCTGTATATGAATTCCAGACTTTAAAGGTCCGAGGAGTTTGATATTCAGGAATTTATTGGAAGTGTTTTATTTACATCTGAAATTTGAATAATATCTGTTTTCTACTGAGCTCTAATTAAATTTTGAATACTCAACGAATATTGAATGTTGGACTGAGGTTTGGTGAATATAAGATTCTATTTGTGCATCATAAACAATTGCTAATTATAGCATATTCTGTTATCTGATACATTTCATTTAATGCATGATCAGTTAAAGGCATTGTGATCAGAGTAGCTAGTCTGAAAGAGCTTTAAGCTCAGAATTCTGCAAGTAGAGCTTTGCTCCATGATTTTTGTATCTGACTGAGCCTAATGGGCCAGTATCTGTATCTATATCTGAAAGGCTCTCGATCACAACAAATAATAACGAATCTAGAGTCTAATATGCATCTTCATTTTTATATTTATGATTATGGAATATATACTTGTGAAATCTTTTCTGAAGTTGTGATGTTAAAGTGATGTGCTATGATAATGTTATTGATTGGGTTGTACAACTCCCGAAAGAATGTATGTGATGTGTATAACTTTCATTATGTGTTATTGTGATAGAAAATGTTGTGAAATTGGTTGGTTGTATGATATTTGTGTGTTTGCCTAGAGTGAGATCATTAATGATGGTTCTCTCATTAATGATGGTTCGCTCATTGAGTTCACAAAGCTCATTAAAAATTGCAACTTAGCTTTTCAGGTATGAGACGGGAGACCTAGATTTCTAAGATCTTTTAGAAGGATATTTTGAATTAGATATGACTCAAAGGTCTGTCAGCTAAAAATTGAGGAGTTCTAGTTATAACTACATAGTTTACATATGCCATGTAGAACTTGTGTATAAAGGTTGTAAATATTGGTTTTAATGTCTACTATGCAAACCTTTATGAATGTAATAAAAAGATGAGGTTTTTAAGTATTGTGTTTTCTTTATGATGCCATTTAAGAGATTAGGTTTGATCCAACATACCATTGTTATAGGATAGGTACTTGAATATCCTCTAGATGTTCGAGTATGTACTCTATGGTAGTGGGATACGAAAATTTATGTAAGGAAGGAAGATAAACAAAGGATCATTTGTTCTTTCTCTTCCCTTTTTCCAATGCTATTTAGCGTAGGATCAAAGCTTTTATATCATGGCATGAGGCCTCTAATTCTCTCATAGAGATAGTCAAGATCCTATCTAAAGAACAAGCTTCTTCTTCACTCTCGAAGAGCAAGGTGCTATTTCTAGCCACTTTAATACAAGAGATATGGAAAAAGAGGAATAAGAAAAAGTTCCAAAATAAGGAACATTCTATGGAGGTAGTATTACAAACAACTATACAGTTAGTAAGGGAGTAGTTCTTATGTTGGGAAATAGAACATAGATAAACGAGAAGATGATTTGAATTATGGATCTTACCTGAATTATGCCTTATTCTAATTGTAGCCCTTCTAACAGACCCGAGCTCTAACCTAGCTTGAGCAAATATGAAATAATCAATTAAAGGTAGCTAAAGTAAGGAAAGAAGCAGCATGAGTGACTTTTCTCACCTATGGCTCCACTATTGTGAGAATCATCTTTGAGTACTCCAAACTTAATTAGGTAATGTTTAAACAACGATCTTCTATGAAGTGGGAGCCTTTTCCTCATTTACCATCCAGAACTTTCTTTGGCTTTTGATAAGTTGTTGTCCTTTTCTTATATTGTTGCTTTTGATACATTGTTGCCCTAAGGCTTGCTGTATTCTCTGGGTTAATCAATTGTTGGTAGTTATCTACCTTGTGTCGTCATTTTTTCGTTGGATAGTATAATTACTCTGCTAAAGCTGTATGTTATTCTTATCTATCTTCACCATTTTTAATATAATTAAATTTAATTAAAAAAACTTCAATTCATGTTTAATATTCTTAATCTTTTTGTAAGTAGATGAACTGGTTAGTACCATAAATCTTAGCATCCATCCCTTTGATTATAGCTTCCATAAATCCATCCAAATTAGCAAGGAAATTATTAAACCTAAATGGGAACTTGTTATTAACCTTTTTAAATAGGTTATCAACCTTGATGGGAATGTGATTAGAGAAACCTAGATTGAAAAATGTGGTTGTGCTTTCTAAAAAGTTGGTTAACTAATCCATATTCAATAAGGCTCTATTTAACTTCTTTTAAATGAACCAATTTTAAGCCTGCTTGTTGCTCCATCTGAACCTATAACCTTCATACTTTAAGTTAGTTAGTTCCACATCATTAATTCGATCAAACACGTTTGCGTTATAATTGAGTAGATTGCAGTTTTCCTCTACGTCAGACCTATAGACAATGGTGTTAAAATCACCAATTATAAGCCAAAAACCTGTCACTAAAAATTTTATTCTTCTCAATGAACTTCAAATTTCATATCTTTGAAAGGTTGTATTAAAATCATAAACAAAGGTGACAAAAGTAGTGGAATTCTCAATTTTGAATTTCAATTTTGAGTGAATAAACTACTCATTTGCTTCTAAGGGTTCCATTTCCACTGATTCCCCATCTTAAACAATAATAATTCTTCCAAAAGCATGACACTGGTCATTTGAAATCATTTTCCATTAAGAAACAAAATAACTCAAATTATTTAGATTTTCTTTTCTAATTTCAATTCCTAACAAGAAAAATAACAAAGATTTTTCCTTTTGCACAAAATCCCCGTAAAGCATTGAGCTTCAATAGGCTGTTTATACCTTTTACATTCTATACCAGGATGAACATGTAACAATGCATTTACCTTTAGCTCCTTTTATGTTGCTCATGTTGCTTATTCTAGATTGAATTTTCTCAAAATTTTCTTCTTAATAATTAGTTTGTTATTGATCTTCCTTCAGCTATATTATGTCTGACATTGATACCTTTTTCACATTCTCAATCTTCTTATACTAAGAACTGTTTTTTACTTTTATACTACCATCACTCTCTAAATTCACTGTCATTTCTTCTACTTCCATTCTCACACTGTTTTCTTCTGGATTAGTTACCTCTAACCCATCAATTCCCTATGGTCACCTTTTTAAAAAACTTTTTTAGTTGGTTTCCACTCTTTTCCTTAAGATTTAAAGAAGGGTCTCTATTGATAAGTAACCAAGACTTTGTCCTCCCTAAGGGAATTCCCATCTGCTAGCCTCATAATAGGAATAGGATCCTTCATTTCCTTATAAATTTCTATGATAACACATAATCTAGCAAATCCTACTATTTTCCTCAGGGTAGTATTTTCATCTAAGTACATAGGCTTCCCTAAATAACTAGCTAACATACTTAAACCCTCTGTAGTTCAATATTCTAATGGAATATTATGTATATCCGTCCATAAAGGTATGTTCTTCATTTTTATCTTCTCAAGCTCCATACTTGTTCGTCAATTCTGAAGGAAAAGAGGAAGTTGTGAGATATGCCATGGTCCTTCTTTCATTTTTTGAGCTAAAAGTGAATATTATGTTATCATCCTCTATCAACATTACCTCCTGTATACCTCTTCATTTCTAGTTCATTTGATTCCAAACTTATATCACTACAAATGGAGGCTTTTTTCAAGAAAGAACCTATAACTAAGACTTCCCAAGTCCTAACACCCTCTGTAAAATTTAGATACATGCAACTACCATAAGCTTCCCCTTAAGTTTAACAGGAGAACAAAAATACAGAGAAGTGCTCGAGTTATCCCCAGTAACCCATTTGCAGGTTTTTCTAGTTTTTGAACCAAGTTTATAGTTTGCGTCAAATGGGAGAGGATTGAGGTAAGAAGGTAGGTTAAGGAGGCTAGGAATTGGGGATTTTAGTTAGATCTGGCAGAGCTAAGAAAGTTTGAGAAGAGAGGGCTGAGGAGGGCAATGAAGGAAAACCTGATTCCCTCAAGTTGTTTAAGGAATTCTAACAATGATAGGTATTTGAAAATTAAAAAATTGTTACCATAAACGGTAAAGAAAACCAAGGACAATAATTGAGATAAATTGAAAAGATGAGGTTACCCCTAGTCAGGGAAAACTAATAGATTGGAGAAGGTGAGAAGGAGTAAGGAAGATGCTGAGTTGAAGCAATAGGACACAGTAGGAGTATGGAAGAGGGTGGATGAAAAACAACAAAAAAATCATAAGCTTAAAGGAGTGGTGAATCCGTGAAGAAGAAGAAAGTGAAAATTAGAAAGATAAGGGAGCCTCTCAATCACGGTTTCTCAAATCTTCTTTTTTGCCATAAATATCTTATTAGTGATCTTTATAAAATTGGTGCCAAATCCTCCATCCTTAGTGGGAGTACAAACTTCAAATCACCTTACTCTTAGTCTTAAGGGCTTTATTAAGGATCCTATCTAGAGGAAGTTCTTCAATATCCTCTTAATATCCCTTACTAATTTCTAAGGCAGGTAGAGGTGACAATACCAGTGGATATAAAAATTGTTGAAGATTGTAATTTCTAAGGCAAGTAAAGGTGACAATACTAGTGGATATAAAAATTCGTATTCTATGAGTTTACACTTAAAAGCCTTTTTTCACGTTAAAAAATTTGCATCACAAAACACTCTCTTTGCCTTGCTATCCAACAAATGTCTTTAACTTCATTTTTATGTATTTCTTAAAAAAGCTAAGAATATCATAAAAAAAGACATAAATTTTTGTCTTGTTTTATAAGAACTTAATGGATAGGTGAATGAGATCATCAATTATTAGAATACATTACTCTACTTGAATTACTCGAATCCAATATAATTTAGAAATTCTTATTATAATTTCTAAATTTTAGCAATAACAAATTGAATATATAATAATTAATTTAATATGTAATTCTCAAAATTTTTGTCAATATTTTCTCTTAATCAACTCGAACAAAATAAATAAGAAAAGACCGAATTTATTATCTTCATGCATAAGGATACTAAATTACCTAATATAAAAGGTTTCAAAATCATCACAAACCTACTCCTCCAAATACAGATACACCTTATGAGATTTTGCAGTGTTGTTGATTAATTCTAGAATTAAGACTGTTTTACCCACTGCAGCTCCTCTAAATGGTCTGATTTTTCCTCAAGATTTGCTATGACTTTTTACTATCGTTCGATCGTTACTATGGCTTTGTGATCTTATCCAGGTCAAAAGCTAGCATAATTATACCATTATAGTAAAATTGATTATTAAAGAAGATGGTTACGATATTCTTTAAGAAGTTTAGTTCTTACAATTAGCCTCCTTAAGCTTAGTCTTCAAAAGAGCGATAAGAAAGTGTATGGCATATTCATACACTATTTGCTAATGATTGAAAAACTCAGTCAGTTCAACCATAAAAATCTTAAACTTTCTAAGTTTCCAGTTTGGTTTTCAAATTTTTTATCAGATTTACTTTAATAACTCTTGTTGTTAAAAATTGATTAGTTTATTAATTATTCGTTTAATTTTGTTAAATTAATAAGTTTTTATTAACTAAAATAAATCAATTAATTTAAATTTAATAATCTCTTTTTTAATTAAACTTCAAATTCTATAATGGGTAAGGACAATCATATTTCAAGTTCTTTTAAATCTTAAGCCTCTTATCTTACTAGTTTAACTTTTAGTCTAGTTTTTAAAACATTGCTATTTACTACTTATATAGGTTATTAACCATATAACATTTTAAGAAATTATGGACATTGGGATGGGGAGGATTTAGAGTTGCTTCATTTGGTTTTCCTATTAGATTTTCTTCTAGGGACTATCTTGAGCTCATTCACCCCAAAATAGTTTAAAAGTTTGCTTGTCAACAGTAATATAAGCCTTGTCCCCTTTATCAGGTGCTTCTTGATCATTTTGAAAAGTTATTGATTGCTCATTAATGGATACCACTTTCTTTATATTCACTAGATCAAAGGTCTAAACTTGGCTCTTAACCACCGAATGCTCTTCTAGATAGACTAGGGATACATTATACACTTAGCTTTTATCAAAAGAGACCTCCTAAGAGGGCTATATGTTCATAACTTCAATTTAGTCTTGCTCTTAAATCTTTTACCAATAGGAATTCATTTTTCCCCTTGAATGGATAAGCTTAGCTTCCATTGATAGGTAATAAGTGTTGTTGAATCTTAAAAATATTATCATTTTCTCCTAGCCATATTAATGGAATAGCTTTAGTAAGTCCTTTTAAATGTCAATTATAACACAGAGTCAAGCATAATTTACTCTTTTCACTCTTGTTTTTGCCTCATTCAGACATACGAGTTTGCCTGCAAAACTTACAAGATGACTTAACCCTTTAATTGTCCAATATTTTAGAGGTATATAATCAACGTTTATCTATAATGGAACAACGATTTACTTAAGGTTTAGCTAAGTTTCAAGTTTTCATTTCTAGAGAAAATGTGAATTTTTTAGGTAATTTTTAATCTATTTAAAACCCTTAATATACTGCAAGCATATAGGTTATGGGTGCAGTATGTGAGATATCGATCCCTTAAGGAGTTGTCAAACTAATCTATTTCCAAGTTATCTATGGCCTACAGAATTATTAAAATGAAAATAAAAACTAAAAAAAAGCAAACACGTAGAGATGATGGAATGGAGTTAAAATTTAGAATTAACATACAAGGAATCAAATTGAGCACCGCTAAATTTACAATGAAAATCACACAAGGAAGATTAGTTAATTATAAGAAGGGAGATTTATCCTATCAACAAATGCTAACATGAATACTTTTGAGTTAATATGGTATTGGTCCTAGACTTTCGAAAGGTAGATTACTCTCTCTCAAGTTATAATCATTAAACCCTAAATCATAACCTTTAATTGAATTGCGAAATTTGCAATATCGCAATTAACAAAAACCTGCAAATCCAATCCGATCTTAATCCATCTAATAGACTACCGGGTCCTCACACAAGATCTCTTTTGTCTCCCGATTTGATTATTTGCATGATCTATTAGATTTTTTAACTCTCATTATCCAATCTAATCATTTTGCTATTAGTTCACTCTTTTGATTTCTTATCGAAGTCTGCAAATATAACAAATAATCACAACACCCAGTATATTAACATAAAAGCATTGATTCAAGAACAAATCCCTAAAGAAGTTTATAACAACACCGTTAAACCCAATTCCATCACTATCAAATCCAACTTATACATTCAAAAGAAAGAACAATAAAGATGAAATGAACTGTCACTTAGAAGGGTTGGAATAGATTGGGAAGATAGTAGCACTGCAACCCTTCTTCTGCTTCCTTTCTCCTCCTTCTCTCCTCTTTTTCCTCTCTTCTTGGATCTTTCTCAAAGTGGTAGAAATGGAGCTCCCTCTTAGGTCTTCATTCTTTTCTTTTTATATCTTTTTAATTTAGGGCAAACACTAAGGTTTACCCGAGCCCAAAATTCTAAAATATAGCTTGAAAAGTCACATTTTAGAAGTCAGTTCGCATCTACTGTCGTGCAAGCCAGGATCGTGGCACTCAATTTTTGTTTTTTGTCATAATCGTGGCATATGAGGCCACGATTGTGGCAGACCACCAGGCTTCTGTCACGATTGTAGCCTTGGGCCTTACTTCAGGTTTCCTCCAAATTCTCTCAATTCTTCTACATTTGATTTGAAACACTAACAAACATATCAAGGTACCTCAAATACACAAATTTAAACTCAATAATATGCTTTAACCTATAAAACACTCAAAACATAAATATATAACTAAATAACACAATCCTAACCTAAACATGTTAGGTTCTGATCATGCATCTCATACATAATATATATTAAATATACATAGTGAAAATAAAACGAAACCTCAAAAACCAGATCTACTCATACATATAGATATAGAAAAACAAAAATATGAAATGTAAGATGTAAGATGTTTACATACCTTTATGACAATCTCCTTCGTTCTTTAATCTTCTTCGTGTTGGGTAGCCGTAAACCACAACAATCAACACAGACCGTCTCTAATGAAAGTTCACATGAAGATAGAAGGAAGAAACCTCACTAGGAGATGGCTAGAATTCTTTCTTTATGCTAGCAAAGATAAAAACTCTTGAGAGAGTTACAGAGAAAAGTGAGTGTGTAAGAGAAAAAACCTTTCTTTTTTTTTTGTCTTATACAAGATGCACGAAAATTATCTCAATTTTTTGTACCATTTGGCCTTCCATAACCCCCATCACTAATGGAATGTTATAAAAAGTTAATGGTTATGAATAGCATGCATTAATGGAAGTTATGGGAAGTTAATGACCATGAATAGCATGCATTAATGGAAGCTAAAAACACTTGTTTCTAACCCATTCCACGCAACGTTTTCTACCACGATCACATCCCGATTCAATCTCGAAACACTCTCTCATATCTTGAATCACCATTCAAGACTATTTTACTCATCCTTCGGATCTCCTATGTGTGTGACCCAATAGGATCTCGATTATATTGGCCACCTGAATTAACACTTAATTCAAGTAAGTCAAGAGCGGTATCTAGCAACATCTCATGACCCCTAATTGACCGAAAAGTTAGTGGTTTGACTACAAACCCTTCCATACACAATTTTGCCATACAATTTGTCCTTTCACCATTTATACCCTACTTGGTTTAGAGTATGGTCAAAGCGTCAACTCCTACTAGAATGACTACATCACATCTAGTCCAAGTGTTATTAGATCTTATCTTGAGGATCTCATTACTCTATGTATCAATGAAGACTCTCTTCATGACACATATCTGCTCTAGCTAGAGACTTTCAAGTAATGACCCCAACAAGAAACCGTGGGTATCATCTCCTTCTATAGGAATGGTGAATCATTTATTGGCTACTCAATTACGTCTGAATACATCAAGGTGTACCCAATCACCACCTTATGAGTAACCCCTGAAAGGCACCAATGAATGGAGTCAAAGTACAGGATGAGTATCTGAATTATCCTTGAGCACCTCAAGTCAAAGGATACTTGCAGCATTGCTATGTTGAGACTATCATTGACACTATAATAGAATATCCATATGATTGTCTCAAAGTAGGTCAATCCAATGTATTTACTATCCTTAGTAAGCAACCACATGTTAACTCTAAACAACTCATGTCTACAGCTTATGAGATCTACTGCTTGATCTAATCAAGGAGTATAACATATGTTAGTCTATCCGGATTAATGATATCCCATTTCATTAATCCTATGACTAAGGAAAGTTTAGATACAAACATAATTACATATGATAGGAATCTCATTATCATGATCTCATAATGATTTGCTCCATGCTACATTTTGTATCAAAGACTTCATTAGATCAATTTAAGATCAACATCAAATTCATAAACGTATGAACATTAAAATAATGAAAAATACATTTGTTAATCTTAAAATGATTTGTACAATAAGTGTTAATGGTGATTGCCTTTAGAGCACTTCTCTAATAAACTCCCATATACACTAAAGCCAATCGCCTTGATATCTAATACTATAGGCATGTACATGTGACATAAAACTCTTTTGGGAAATAGGTTTTATCAACCGATCAGCTATATTCTAATCGATAGGAACTCTCTCTATCTTGACATCATTTTTACCACACTAATCAAATGGTAGTGCCTAAGTACATGTTTAGACTTATGATGAGACCTCAGTTCCTTCGCCTGAGCTATAACCCCATTGTTGTCACAATATAACTACACTGGGTCAGTGATGCTCGGAACCATACCAAGTTCCATGATGAACTTCTTGATCCAAACCGCTTCCTTTTCCACTTCTGAATATACAATGTACTCCACCTCTGTCATCGAATTAGCAGTCGTTTCTTGTTTAAAACTTTTCCACTGACTGCACGACCATTCAGTATGAATACATATCCAGATTGGGATCTAGAGTCATCCCTATCATATTGGAAGCTGGCATCAGTATACCTACTTACCATAAGATCACCTTCTCCATATACCAAGAATACATCTTTAGTTTCTCTCAAGTACTTAAGGATATTCTTAACAGCCACCCAATTACACTCACCAGGGCCTGACTGATATATTCTCGTAACACTTAGAGTATACGATACATCAAGATTAGTACATAATATAGCATACATGATTAATCCTATTGATGAAGCATAAGGAATCAAACTCATATGAGTCCTCTCATCTTGTGTTTTTGGACATATAGCTTTAGAGAGTGTAATTGCATGTATCATGGGAACATAACCTCTCTTGGATTACTCTATAACCTCTTTAGCATCTTGTCTATGTATGTAGATTGAGAAAGACTAAGCAACCCCTTAGACCTATCTCTATAGATCCTTATCCATAAAATATAAATTGCTTCTCCAAGGTCCTTCGTAGAGAAGTTCTTAGCTACCAAATTTTTATTGATTGCAAAGTTAAGACATTGTTTCCTATTAGCAATATGTCATTTACATACAGTACAAGGAACATGATTTCACTCCCACTAACCTTCTTTCCACACACAGCTCATCTGGATTTTGTGAGAAACTTAAACCTTTGATTGTCTCATTAAATTGGATATTTCAACTCATGGATGCTTGCTTCAATCTATAAATGGATTTCAGAAGCTTACATTCCTTTTTTCCATTCATGGATGTGAAATCATCGAGTTGTGTCATATACACATCCTCGGTTAAGTTTCCATTAAGGAAAGTCATCTTCACATCTATTTGTCGTAACTCATAATCATAATGAGCGGCAATGGCTAGGAATATCATAATAGATTTAAACATAGATACTGGGCTAAACGTTTTGTCATAGTCAACACCTTGCCTTTAATGATAACCTTTACCTACAAGCCTAGCTTTATAGGTAACTACATTACCTTTTATGTCAGTTTTCTTTTTAAATACATTTGCGCCCTATAGATTTTATCCCTTCGAGTGGGTCAACCAAAGTCCATACTTGGTTTTCATACATGAAATCGATTTTTTATTTCATAGCTTGAAGCCATTTGTCAAATTCTAAACTCTTCAGAACCCCTTCATAGGTATTAAGGCTCATCATCTTCTATAAACAATACGTCATTAAGTTCACTTATAAGAAATCTGTATCTCTTGTGAGCATGACGCATCCTATCTGACCTATAGACTGCTTATGTGTTAGAAGGTTGAACTATTGTTCATCTTTATGAATAATAGTCTCAGGTTCAGGTAGTTAATCTATGCTTGTTTAACATCTTGAACTTCCACAAGTTCAATTTTACTCCCACTGTCTTCTCTTAAAAGAATCTCTTTTTCTAAAAAGACAATATGTTTTGAAACAAACACCTTTTGTTTCAAAACATGGTATAACTGATATCCTATAGTTTCCTTAGGGTATCCTACAAACAGACATTTATTAGATTTAGCTTCAAGCTTATCTAAATGAATTTGCTTCATATAAGTAGGAAAACCCCAAACTTTCATATGAGAAAGATAGGGTATAGATGGGACTCTATTTAATACATAAACATAAGTTTTGAGCACATACCCCTAAAAGGATTTTGGTAAATTCACTAAACCCATCATATACCTTACCATGTCTAATAAGGTTTGGTTTCTCCTCTTAGCCACCCCATTGTGTTATGTTTTGTAAGGTAGAGTCTATTGGGACAATATTCCATTATCCCTGAGATAATCCAAAAACTCTTGGCTTAAGAGTTCACTACCTTGGTCCGATCGAAGTGATTTAATACTTCTCCCAAGTTGTTTCTCTACTTCATTTTTGAATTCGTTGAACCTTTCAAAGGCTTTAGAATTATATCTCATAAAATACACATACTCATATCGAGAATAATCATCGATAAAGGTAATGAAGTATGCAAAACCACCTTTGGCATGTATAGACATCGGACTATATACATCAGTATGTATTAGGTCTAAAAGTCCACTAGTTCATTCACCCTTTCCCTTAAAGAGCAACCTATTCATCTTGCCCAATAAGCAAGATTCGCATATGTCATATGATTCATAATCAAATGACCCTAAACTACCATATTTGTAAAGTTTAGACATGCATCTCTTACTTATATGGCCATGAAAACAATGTCATAAGTAAGACGATTTCATATTATATCGTTTTATTCTTTTGTTATTATTGATATTTAGAATCGGATTAGACATATCCAATATGTATATACCATTGCACAATGTATCCAAAGCATATAACATTCCATTCAAATAAATTGAACAACAATTGTTATTGAAATTGAAATAGAACCAGCTTTATTAAGACTAGAAACAGACATTACATTTTTAGTCAAAGTATGTATATAAAAACAATTGTCCAATTCTATTACAAGGCCACTAGGGAGTGTCAATACATATGTGCTTACAGTTAATGCAGCAACTCTTGCTCCATTTCCCACTCGCAGGTCTGACTCTCCCTTGTTGAGTTATTTACTATTCCTAAGGGCCTTTATGTTAATACAAATATGTGAGCCATAACTGGTATCTAATACCCGTATGTTGTTATTAGAAACAGTATCAATATCAATAACATAAACACCTGAAGTAGATGGGGCATTAGATGCCTTCTTCTACTTCAAGGTCTCCAGATAGGCCTTATAGTTTCTCTTCCAGTGGCCATCCTTGCCAAAGTGGAAGCAAGTTCCCTTTGAGGCAATCTTCTTTGCTTTCTTGACACCTCCCTTAGGCCCTACAGATTTCTTCTTCTTTTGGCTTTTTTTTCTTCAAACTAAAAGAGTCCATTAGCATCACAACCTTGTCTTTATGAACAGATGGCTCAACTTCCTTGAACATGTTGACCAGCTCAGCAACTGTGCTGGATATATTGTTCATACAATAATTAAGCACAAATTGTGAGTAACTATCGGTTAAACCCGTCAGAATTAAGTCAATACTTAATTCATGATCCAAAAGGAAACCCAAGGAGGTCAATCGCTTGATGTAGCCATTTATCTTTAGTGCATACTGCACTAGAGATGTCCCCTCAACCATCTTAGAACGGAAGAGAAATCGTGAAGTATCGAACCTTTCTTACCTTGCTTGCTCATCAAAAAGCTCCCTAAAATGATAAACTATAGTATGAGCATCCATAGCCTCGTGTTACTTTTGAAGCTCCGGTGACATAGTGGCTAGCATAATACAACTAGCCATCTCGGTATCATCAAGATGCTTCCTATATGCCCTCCAATCACCATCAGAAGCATCAGCAATAAGGGGATTAGGAAGTGGTTCTTCCAAGACATAAACAAGCTTCTCGGATTGAGAACTATTCTCTAGTTCCTAAGCTAGTCAAGGAAGTTTGGTCCAATTAACTTGTTAACTTCCATTAATGATATTAAATTCACAATAGTACTCATGGTGTTGACTCGGGCAATAGCAACTTATAGTCAAATAGAGAAAAATTAGAATGTACTTAATTGCATGTCTATAAGGACTTTAATAACACGTATTATGGCTCCCACTGTTTTCATAAATTTACAACCCTCAATATAAATCTGAGAGAACTCGTAGAGAAATTCTCTTAGTGGGTTACTATCTAATATCCCTAAGAATGACCTTGGATTTGCCCAATAAGCCACCATAGTTCAATTGGTAGGTATCGATCATACAAATTTCATCTCTAATGCAACTATCGAATCTAGTGTTATCAACTGTTGATGTGTGCACACTTATTGGGCTATCAACTCTTGACACATGTACATCTAATGTACACTACCCAACTTCCCCTCTATCCACATTGATCTTAGATTTACCCAACAAACCAACACTTCTAGTTAAAATCAACCCGTTAATCTAGAAATCCTATTTTCATGGTTCGAACATATTTGTGTAGAGCAGGCTTGGGTCTGCCCAACAAACTAACCATAAAAGGACTCCAGTCCTCATCACATTAAAGGAAGGTGTTAGTTTTAATATTCTAAGTGAGGGGGTTTGACTAAGGTCTCATCTAACTTAGATGGTCTTATATATATATATATATATGCTATGTAGTATAGTAACTATATATATATATATAGTTACTATACTACATGACATGATATGGACTATCCAATCAAATTAGGCCTAAGCCAATAACCATCCATCAAGCAAGCCCAAACATTCTCCTAACCATGCATTCTTTAATGCATATATGTAAACAAATCATTTTGGTTATGATGTATTATGGATCCTAACATGGAAACCCAATCCAACATTGGATCTAAGCTTAATCCAGCATTTAGGCTCTGATTGGTTGAGGGGTTGAGGATGGAATGGGATGGAAGTAGAGGATTTCATATTACGTTCCATTCCATCCTAAACAGTGAAAATAAGAAACCTCCAATTCAGAGGGTTTAGGATGGAACGTAAACTAATAAATGTATATTACCTAATATACCCTCAATAATTTTTCGTAATACCAACTATGACCAAGTCATAATATTATAT
>JANQBM010000006.1:15018212-15064698 GCA_025594535.1 Erythroxylum domingense
AATAAATTTTCTACTGAAAGACTCCTATCAGTCGCTTAGAAATTTTTCGGGTCCGGAAACAACTCCAGAAAATTCCCAAAAAATTCCTATAATTCTCTAAAATTAGGACAATCCTAATGAACCTCTCCAATTACCATTTTAAAACACTTAAGACACTTTTCCTATTTAGCTCAATAAATCACAAACAAAAACCAGGAAAATGTCATGTATGCATGTACATTCATTTCATGTGCAAGAATTCACTTATTTACTATGCGTGTGCATATATGAATGCATGCATATGTCACTATTCATTTATACACTCCTATTCATGGCAATTGGTGAGGGGATGTTACACTGTAAATACAAAAGCACATAGAATTCTTAAAATGGCATGCATTTGTTTTTTAGTTTACCATTCTGTCAAGAAAAAAACTTTATAGAATTACAACTATTAAGAATAAACAAAATTAAGAAATACTCCTCAATTTTCCAAATTAATTAAGCATTAATAAACAAAGATATTTAAACATGCTTCTAGTCATATGAAATGGAAACAAACAATTTGACTTGTGGAAATTGGTAATTTATAGCTCTTGCAAGATCAAGTCCATCAACTTAAGAATCCTTAGTTGGAGTGCCTATTACACTGCATATTTTGTAGATCTCATCATCCTCATTGCAAAATTAACCATGATAGCTAATGAGCAAAAGGTTAACTAAACATGCAGCAAAATCACATAAATAATAAAGACCTAAACCTGGTATGAAGGCCTTACTCTGGGCAATTACTTGCATGTCAATTATACCTTACCATATCAATTATACCCTATAATAAAGCATATTAATTATGCCCTACCATGAGTCATTAATTTAATTATCATACCATCAACAAGATCAAGAATAAATCTACATTAAAAAATAAATGATATCCTTAAAAGGATCATATTATGACTAAAAGAACCTGCAAATCTACAAGACTAATCATATGCTTGCAACATAATTTTCAGAGGATTTTCCAGAGAAGAATAGACAATATACAATTGACGCAGAAAGTTAACGAACTACATTTTAGATTAACACATTGAACATCTAGCATGGTGTCGTGATAAGAAGATTGTTACTTGAAAGAGACATATCCTTTTTCATCTTTAACTTCAAGTGCATCCATTTAAACAAAGTCATGATAAGGCAGTGTAGAAGTTCAATGAACAATTACCACAGAAACAAGGAGGCTAAGAATGAAGACAATGTTTTCTCGAGAAACAAACACTAAAGCGGATTCAACTATACTATACAGATGATGGTGACTATAAAGATAACGAAGAGACTAAATACAAATTTTCAAGAAAGTGTTACGATTACGTAGTGATTAGGCTTCGAAAATTGGAAAGAAATAAGGAGAAAATGTATCATGTATATAAAGGGAGGTCTTCAAGCTTTAGGCTTGAACTTATCCTGTTAATGACATGTAGGACCTTGACGATTAAACTTTCATTGGAGGACTTATGTCAAACAGATGGTAAGCTCATTACACCACTAGCACTTTACTGGAACATGATTTAATTTTTGCAAGAAGTGGCTTAAACATTAGGGCCCAAATGGCCAATTGAACACTACAAACTTCACTAAAAGTATAACTAATTGGACTAACTTGTGACTGGAGCTTCTAGAGAAGGAGATGATAGTGACTCCGATGCAGTAGAGTCATTGGCAGCATCGACCGATGAAACAATCGAACATTCGGGAGGTAGTTTAGGTAGTGGAGGATACACGGTATATATGTGCCTAATATCCCAAGGCTGAGTCTTTTTCGACCTAGTATTCATGTGATGTTTTGTTACCTTCTTCTGTGGCCTCGAAGAGCACTATATCAATAACCCAACATCACCCTGAAAAGTTCCCATTGAACTTAGTTTTGTCATAGTTAAGGATGGTTTAGGAACCACCACGATCGAAGAGCCACATATGGTAGAGGCTGACATCGCTGTTCTCATCTTCTCTTCTCTGCTTCCAACAAACAAAAGCTAAAAAGAAGATGATGATCATTGTACTACACTATTAGAGCTATTCAAGACCTTTCAATTCAGATTGAACTTTTTGGCACATTGGTACAAAAGAAGCCTTCATTAAATTGGGCCAATGGGCTTGAAGTGGCTTTTCGCTTGCCACATTTGAAGATCAAGCATAACACTTAACCAGTCAGAGGCATAACGTTTAACCACCCATATTACTGGCCATCAAGAATATTTAAAGGTATTAATTTATCTTTCTGCCCATTTAAGACATTAAGTCTATGAAAGACATAAAAATAATTTTGAAAGAATTACAGATACTAAATAATATATAATATTTTAGTGTATTCTATTAGTTATATTTGTGAATGTCTTGAAAATTATGAGTCAAAGTGTTTCTGAGTTTTAAGTTTAAGAGATATTTCTTCTTATAATTATTGTATTTTCTTTTTACTAAATTTTATGCTTTCTCCTTTGAATGTAGACATAGGCTTAAATTCAAACTACGTAAATTTTGCGTTCAAGTTTTTCTTCATGTTTGTCTTATTATTTTAATTATCTTGATTTACAGTAAATTGATATTAAAGCCAGAAATAATTAGTTTATAATGGTAACCAAATTTGAGATTAAGAAATTTGATCATAATTCTAACTTTAGCTTATGGAAAATCAAGATGTATGATATCCTAGTTTATTACAAATATTATAAGACTTTATTATGGAATAAAAATACGCCAGCATCTATGAATGCAAAACAAGAAGACAATTTAGATAAGATAGTCGAATCAAGTCTGAAAAAGATCATCAAACTTGTACGATGTTTCTAAGTTGTTTGGCGCCTAGGGCTCGATGATTGTTTGCTCATAGTTGATTATGGCTCCATAACATTGCCATATTGGCTGTAAATATATTAATACGTCAACATTTTGATTGAAACCTTGAGTTTAGACTGCATTGATTATGGCTCCGTAATGTTGCCATCGTTAACAATAGTAATTGTTGTTATGAAAAATATAATTATAATTGTGATTATATTTACAATAAAGAAACCACATTCACAATGTAATGCAAGTGAAACCCAAACATGATATGACGAATTTAAAATCATGCCTAATTGAAAGATGGTCAGGGCTTGACTTAATAGTTCAATTTTGATATAATCAAAATTTAAATTAAATCAATATTTTTTAGTCACCAAGTAATTCAAATTGACTTTTGTTTGAGTAACCCAAATAATGAGAAATTGAAATTGCAAAATTTCACAATTTAAAGAATTGCAAACACACTTCAAAATGCCACAAAAATAAGAATACATTTTGGTTTAGAGAATCAAATTATAAATGTTAGGTCATTCTCTCCATACCATGTAATCCCTCACTTTGGTAATGTAATCACAACAAATAGAAAATATTAGTTACCAACATATGTTTTGTCACAATTACAATTAATTTCTGCCAAAATTGTTTTGGCGCCAAATTACATAGGTTTTTAGTGACAAAACTTAATGATAAAATAAAATTTAACACTATTAATATATTAATAGTGACAATTTAATCATGAAAGAAACTAAATTGCCACAATTACCATTGTATTAGTGACAGAATATAAATCATCATAGATAATCCAAACAATAATGTCAATCAATTGTCTTATCACTAAAAAAACTCGTATTTATGATGACAAAAATGGTTAGTCAAAAAATTGTCACTAAATTACGAATAGTAATGACCATAGTTATAGTTCGGTTATTATGACAATATGAAGTAGATACTAATTAATTGAATATTTATTGACAAAATTTTTTTTCACAACAAATAAAATATTGTGTGACGATAAAATGTTTCGTCATAACAATAAAACAATATTAGTGACCAAACTATGTTTTGCCACAACAAATGGAAAATATTAGTTACCAGCATATGTTTTGTCACAATTACAATTAATTCCCGCCAAAATTATTTTGGCACCAAATTTCATAGACTTTTAGTAACAAAACTTAGTGATAAAATAAATTTTAACACTATTAATATATTAATAGTGACAGTTTAATTGTGAAAGAAACTAACTTGCCACAATTACCATTGTATTAGTGACAAAAATATAAATCATCATAGATACTCCAAATAATAGTGTCAATCAATTGTCTTGTCACTAAAAAAACTCGTATTTATGATGGAAAAAATAGTTAGTCACAACAAAATTGTCACTAAATAATGAATAGTAGTGACCATAGTTATAGTTCGGTTATTATAACAATATGAAGTAGAAACTAATTAATTGCATATTTATTGACAAATTTTTTTGTCACAATAAGTAAAATATTATGTGACAATAAACCGTTTCATCACAACAAGAAAACAATATTAGTGACCAAACTATATTTTGTCACAAAAAATAAAAAATAATAGTTACCAACATATATTTTGTCACAATTACAATTAATTCCCGCCAAAATTATTTTGGTGCCAAATTTCATAGGCTTTTAGTGACAAACTTAGTGATAAAATAAAATTTTAACACTATTAATATATTAATAGTGACAATTTAATTGTGAAAGAAACTAAATTGCCACAATTACCATTGTGTTAGTGACAAAAATATAAATCATTACAGATAATCCAAACAATTGTGTCAATCAATTCTCTTGTCACAAAAAAGCTCATATTTGTGACGAAAAATAGTTAGTAACAAAAGAAATTGTCACTAAAGATCTTAACTTTTGTAGTGATAGAAATAAAAAGAAGTATTTGAGTTTTCCTCGATAACTTGTTTCTAGGTTTTTCTAGTTTCTGAAGATTCTTAACCAAGTTTATAATTTGTGTCGAGTGGGATGAAGTGGAGGATTAGGTTAAGGAGGTAGTTTAAGAAGGCTGGGAATGGGGGATTTTAGTTGGATCTGGCAAAGGTGAGAAAGTTGAAGAAGAGGGGGTGAGGAGGGCAAAGGAGGAAAACCTGATTCCATCAATTTGTTTACGAAATTTTGATAATAACAGGTATGCAAAAATTTAAAAATTGTTATCATAAACGATAAAGAAAATCAAGAGCAGGAATTAAGATAAGTGGAAAAGATGAGGTTAACCTTAATCGGGGAATAACTAGTAAATTGGAGAAGACGAGAAGGAGTAAGGAAGATGTTGAGTTGAAGCAATGGGATCTAATAGGAGTATGGAAGAGGATGGAGGAAAAACAACAATAAAATCATAAGCTTGAAAGAGTGAAGATGATACGTTGAAGCAATGGGATCCCATAGGAGTATGGAAGAGGATGGAGGAAAAACAACAATAAAATCATAAGCTTGAAATAATGGTGAATCCATAAAGAAGAAGAAACGAAAAATAGGAAAGATGGGGGAGCCTCTCACTCATCTTAAAAACAAATATTGAAGTTGATAAAGCAAAAGTGGATTTAATTATGAACTTAACTTACTCTATAAACGTTAGGGAAGTTAATTATGAACTTATCTTTTCTTAGACATGTAGAATTTTATCGCAGGTTTTTTTAAAGATTTTTCCAAGTTGATGCACCATTATCAAAGTTGCCACAAAAAGACATTCCATTTGAATTTGGAAAGGACTACAAGGAAGCTTGTGACAAAATCGAGGCATTATTAACAAGTATGGTTATTATTCAGCTACTAAATTCGAGATCAAGTGCAATGCTAACAATTATGCAATAGGAGCTATTATAGGCTAAAGGATTGGGAAACAAAGTCATGTTATCTATTATACATGAAGAACAATTGATGTTACACAGTGAAATTATTCTATAATTGAGAAAGAGCTTTTAGCAATATGTTGCTTTAGATAAATTTAGATCTTATTTTCTTGGCTCTAAAGTTATTATATATTTTGACCATGCAACATTTGAATACCTTTTTCGCAAATAAGGAGTCTAAATCTAGGTTGATACGATGGATTATACTACTTTTGCTAGAGTAGTGCTCTAAAGGCAATCACCTTTAGCACTTTTGTACAAACTTTACTTTGATTAATAAAGTAAAAGGCAATTTTCATTAGTTTAATGTTCGTTTATATATATGAATTGATGTTGATCTTAAATCAAATCAATGAAGTCCATGATAAGAAACATAGCATGAAGGAAATCATGATGAGATCATGATAATGAGATTCCTATCATGTGCAATTATATTAGTTTCTAAATAATCCCTAGTCATAGGATTAATAAGATAGGACATTGTTAATCCAGATAGACTGGCTCACGTTATACTCTTTGATTTGATCAAGCAGTAGATCTCACAAATTGTAAGCATGAGATGTTTAGAGTTAACATGTGCATACATACTAAGAGTAGTAAGTACATTGGATGACCTACTATGAGATTATCATATGAATGAATTATCAAATGTCAACGATTAATCTCATCATAGCAATGGTGTAAATATCCTTAGACTCAAGGTACTAAGGATATCTTGGATACTAATCCTATACTTTGATATCATTCCTTGTTACCTTAAGTCTAAGTTGCTCTTAGGGTGGTGATTGGGTACAGCTATTAGTATTTGAAGGTAATTAGGTAGCCAATAAAAGACTCACCACTCCTGATAGAAGGAGATAATACAGAAGGCCTCTTGTCGAGGTCAATACTCAAGAGTCTCTGGCCAGAGCAGATATGTGTCACAAAGAGAGTCTTCAGTGACATATAGAGTAATGAGATCCCAGGACAAGAACTAACATCACTTGGACTAGATGTGACGTAGTCAGTCTAGTAGGAGTTGACACGTAGCCCATACTCTGAACCAAGTAGGGTTATAGTATGGTAAAAGGACGAATTGTACGGTAATTGTCTATGAAAAGGTTCATAAGTTGGAGAATTTACTATCAAAGAGTTTATGTGTTAATACGCTTATATTTTGGTAAATTGGCATCATGAAACCTTTCATGATTTACTTGAATTAAGAGTTAATTCAAGTAGCATGAAACCATCCATGATTGGCTCGAATTAAAAGTTAATTCAAGTGCTTAAAAAAATCGTGAACCTAAAGGTCACATGCATAAAAGATCGAATGAAAAACATAGTGTGTATGGCTAGTTTTAAGTAGGCCACGATCGGGACAGAAGGCGAGGCTATTTTTTTAGTAGGCCATGATCGTGATCGAAGGCACAACTTAGGTACATTAGTGAGTTCTTCACTTATATATAGAAGAGTCTAATTGGTTCTTACATACTTAAGTGAGAGGATAAGGGCTCTAGAAGAGTTCTAGAGTGAGAGAGAAGCGTCTTGAGTCTTATTCATGCAATTGTTGCATGAATCAAAGTGCATGTGACAAGTTCATTTTGAGCATTTACTTGAACTCATCTAGTTTGCTGCTCAAATCACCCTTACACATTGTTTCTTCTTCATCTTTGCATGTTCTTGGGTGATCAAGGAAGGGTTTGGTGTTTACAACTGCCCAAACAGGGAGAAGAATCAAGAAAGGAGGAGAAATCAAAAGGTAAAAGGTTTTAAATTCCATGTTCTTTTATATGTCTATGCATGCATGTGTGATTCTGACTTTTCCGAGTTGTTATTTTCGGAATACATTCTTTAAGACAAACATAACAGAAAAACGTATTCAGACGCCAACTGATTCCAACCTCTATCTGTTACTTAAAAGCAGTGGTTAGATTCCAATTTTGTCTAACAGGAGATCTCCCTAAGCCTAAAAAAATGTTGCAATATTGAGTTGAGTTTTGTGAACTCAGTGATTAGACCATCCTCGATGGCTCACTCAATCACATAATATATCAATTCATGTAATCACATAATTCACGCCATTTTAATAATCATCATGTTGAATCGCATACACTTCATATTCACTTAATTCATATTTCACATTCAGAAATGATTCAAACAGTGCATTTCAATCATTTAAACATACATATCAATTATATACGCAATGTACATGAGACTCATATTCATTTATTTCATTGTTGTGACCGAGTTCCTTTCTCACTGTCCCGTATCCGTTGCGGATACCAAGCTCTATCATACTATCCCTTATCTATTGGGGATACAGGGCTCTTTACAGAATGAGCCTTAGGCTCTTACCACAAATGTCCGAGCTTTAAGCTCTTTTTCACTGACAACTCCAGTCACAACTGCCTTTATCTTTCATGCATTCATGTAATGGTGTGTACTACATTCACATACTTTCAAACAACCACTAGTGCTCAATTTTCCACATTCACATTCACATATATTCATCGGATCAATGTCTGGCATTCAATAATAATGTTCAGAAATTCACGTACAATGAGCACTTCCTATGTTCTCACATTTATCAAACTCCTCAGACTATTAATGTTTGAAATTGTGTCAATCACATTCACATTCAGTAGTAACTTAATACAGAAATTTAAAACAAAACAAACAATGAAAGTGAGACCATCTAGGTCAACTCATAGTACGCTCCAGATTAGCATTAGTTTCTATGATCTGGAAACATCTGGATGTAAATGTTGAATCTTGTATATCAATTTCATGCAACACACATAATGCACACACATTATTAATTGCACAATCACATAAACATTTCATTATACACATATGTGTATATGTAAGGTATAATACATGCTGATATTGACACATCCCAGGTATATTTCCTTTATTCACATCTTATAATCAATTAACATCTTTTAGTCATTCTTTAATAACCAATGCACTTCACTTGCTTTACTCATCTCATTCATCATTCTCTAGGTTCACCTAAGATCTCATTCAGGTCTCATTACCTCATATGGAAGCATCCTAGCATTAATTGGTTCAAATTTCACTCAAAAGACCACTCTTTTTCTCTTTAGGTGTGGCCACGATTGTGGTGTCCCTGCCACGATCGTGACAAAAACTCTTTCTGGCCAGGTCATGATTGTGGGGTAAAGGCCACGATCGTGCCCTACATTTTCTTCCTGCTTTTCTGCAAGAATTCAACACATCATCTCACATCCATTTCACACCAAATTTTCTCGAATTCACCTCTTATAATACGACCTTATTTTGTACGAATTCAACTACCATTTTGATTACATTAACTCCATAAAATTTAACTCATTTGATTCATCATTTACAACTCAATTTCATCATTTCATGATATCCTATCTCTTTCCACACCCGAGAAGCAAGCTATTATAGCAAACGGCTGGAGTTGTAGGGAGGCAAGGAGCAAGGCAGTAGATAAGATAGAAGAAGGGGCCAGGCTCCCGGTAGAGCAGAGGAGAGGGTTAGGATAACGAACTTGAACGCGGAGCCCGAGCGGCGGCGAGCGAGATCTCATTCATAAGGCAATCAAATAATTCATTCATTATCTTATCCTCATTTAACACTCTAAACATTTCAGATTAGATGCATTGTCATCAAACATCATTTCCCTTAAATTATAACATCAAGATCAATCATAACTTATCGCATATTTAACCAACTATTCCAACATCAAAATTATGTTCCTTTTAAGCCTTGATTAAATCCAAAAGCATCATAGATATATACCTCATCCTTACTTGGTTTAACCATTGCATAATGAAACATTTCCATGACAAAACACTACCCACGATCATGACATCCCTTGCCACGATCGTGACAGAAACTAATATCCCATTTATCCTACAGTTTTTCCAGTTTTCTCAGGACATATTTTTAGGTCAATTTCATATGACCATTTTGACATAGCAAATGACTTATTTAGACAACACTGTCTTCTAAACAAATGCTCAACTATGTCTTAAGTTTCTAATGACACCAAAATCATGCAGTTTGGTTTAGTATTTTGCAATTTATACCTAAAATAGTACAAAATGTTCTCATACCATGACAACTCATAGTTCTCAACTTCAAGCCAAACTTTAAGACCCTTTAGGACAGAACTCAAATTCACATCCTTCATAAAAATTTTAGCCATATATCTCTATTTTAATCTACATTAAAAATAGTTCCATTTGGATACCTATAGATCAAGATATGGACAAAACATAGATGCATGTTCAGTGAAAACACTCCATCTATCATATTCCAGCACATATTTAACTTCATTATCAACTCTACTTTGTCTCAAACTATCATCCTACTTCTTCTCATTTCATGAATAACATTAACTCACTAACATTTAGAGCGTGATCTCTTTATTTTTACACAACACCCACGTTAAAACAAACATATGAAAACCCATGATCAATCATCAAATTTCTCATCATAGATGTTTTATTTAACACTACCCATGAAGATTAAAGCTTAACTTACTTGATTTAGCTTCAAAAATCTTCTAACTCTTCAAGATCACACTTAGCCCTAACTCTCCATACAACCCACATACATCATCCTTCAAGGTGGTAGGGTTGGGGTCTTTAGTGAAAAATGAAAGAGAGACAAGATGAGAGTGGCAAGTGAAAGATGAGAGGGCTAGGTTCAACGTGAATGGAGATTGGTGAGAAAAAATTTGTGAAGGAAGAGAAGAAGAGCAAAGTCACGAAGAAGAAGAAGAAAAGAAAGATAACAAGGCAATTAATTGGTCTCCAATTAATTGGAAGCATCGTGGGATAAGGACATAGCTAAGCCAGTGACATTTGTCACTTGTCACATGTCAAATCCCTATAGGTTCAATTAGGTTCTCTCATTTAATTTGTCCAATCAACTCCAATTTTTACTCCAATTATCTCCAAATTTCAATGACATATGTCATTTGCCACTACCAATTAACTCTAAATTCTACTTCCATTCATCAATTATCCTACCACTTGGCATTTTTTCTACTTCAAAAATACCCTTAATTTTCAGAAAATTCTCAAATTTCACCAAAAATTCTAAATCAATAATTTAATACACCAAATCAATTTTTAAGGCAAAATAATCACTATCCATATCATAATCACATTAAATCAATCATTTATACCCGGAAAATGTCAATGGACAAATTATTGTAATGTGTGCAATGATCAAATTCACGTGTGTGTATACTAATATTATGCATGAGTATGAAATGTATTTTTCTAATCTCTCAATAATATTTCCCATATACGGTATTCCTTGGCTCTAACCTTTAGTATGAGAGCGGGATGTTACAATTCTCCCCCTTTAATAAATTTGGTCGTCAAAATTCTTATCTGATTGATCAAAAAGGCAGGGGTATTATTTCCTCATGTGCTCCTTCATTTCCCATGTACCTACATCACTCAAATGATTTCTTCCAATTGACGACAACCTGTGGAATCACTGTTCTATCAATTACTTATTCAAATACCACACTGTCTTAACTGGTTCCTCAAAATATCTCATATTACTCGCAAGTTTCACTTCCTGTGTCGATAATACATCTATGTCAGATCATATCAATATTTCTTAACATCACTTCCTGTGTTGATAATACGTCTATGTCAGATCATATCAATATTTCTTAACATACTCATGTAACATAGTGTTGATCTGATATATCTTCGTTGGTGAGACTAACTTAAGTCAATGGTCCTATGCTCTCAATAACTTCATATGGACCAATACAACTTGGGCTTAGATACCCTTTTTAACAAACTTTAACACACTTTGTCAAGGTGGTACTTTCAGAAACATTTCATCTTTCGCTTAACATTTCACATCTCTTCAGTATTAATACACTTAACTCATATGTCTATCTCCCTATATTTCATATCTTCAGTATCAATCCACCTAACTCATTCGTCTTTCTTGAACACTTAATTTCTAATACAGATCAATTTCACTTATAAACAGCATCTCAAATCAATTTTGGCCTTTAACCATTTTTAGTCCCTCTCTACCTCAATATAAGGGCGGACAACTCATTCTGTCGTATAACGCCTTATATGGTGTCCTACCGATATCACTGTGATAATGATTTTCATAATCGAATTCAATCAGAATTGTATATTAATCTTACATTCGTAGGAACTCTAAAAATATAAGTTCCAAACATATCTCCAACATTTAAGACTGTTAGCAAATCAAACATTCAGTCACGTGCTTCTTCATTTTTGGTCGTTAAACACTGCTTCAATGTATTCCTATTGGGATGTATAGCATAGGCTGCTATTTACACTTTCTCTAATAACCTCTTTGCTTAATCATCTTTATCAAGTACACATATTTTTTTCTATAATCACAAAATATCACTTTTCCAATTCAACTCAAAATTTGGATTCATTTCCAATTCCTCAATGAGATTCACAAATTTTGAATCCTCACTTAGGGCTTTTCTAATCCTGTCATATAAAACTAGTCTTAAATTCTATGTAGCTAATAACACTTCGTTTTTGCCCCAATTTCAATTCAATCATTTTAGGCTCTTCATTGCACTAGATTTGGTAACCTCAATATCTGAATTTATGCTACACTGCTATTGAATTTTTTTTCAATGCATCAGATTAATACACTAGCTTTACTGGGAAATACTCGTTTGTACATCATAATCTTCAAGTAACTCTATCTATTGTCTCAGTCTCGTATTCAATTCTTTTAAACTTAATAATTACCTTAAACTTTAATGATCTGTATATATGTATATACATATATCGAAAATGTTTCACTGTATATATAATGTCTCCAAATTTTCAAAAAGATTTTGATTGTAGTAAATTCTAAGTCATTTGCCAAATAATTTAAACTCATAAGACCTCAACTGTCTCGATGCATATATGTAATCACTTTACTATGCTGCATCAGATTACATCCTAATCTCTGGTGTGAAACATCCCTATATATTATATAACCTTCAGATCCAAATGAAAATATCTAACACCAGTGTTGTAATCAATCGGTGTTTTTAATTCCTAAAAAGAATCTTTTTACATTCACTATTCTATCTGAATGACACTTTTTTTTTCTCAGAAGTTTCTCACTTCATCATTACCTCTACTTTCTGTGGGTCAACCAATATGTTATGTTTAGATACTATATAACCCAACATATTACTTAATCAAGCTGAGATTCACTCTTATTGAACTTGACATATAATTGTTTTTCCTTCATGATAAGTAAGGCTAACCTTAAGTGTCCAAACTATTCTTCTCAACCTTTCGAATGCATTTCGTATATCATCCATAATCATAGTTACCAATTGATCCAAATAAAATTTGAACACTTTATTCATTAATGCCATGACTACTGTCTGGGCATTTATGAACCCCTACAGGTATCACGATTAACTCGAGTGCCCATAACTAGTTCTTGAAATTCTTAAATAACTAATTTCTCAAATGAGGTAATATTATTTCATGTTTTTCTCAGTCTCTCGATTGACTTCTTTTCTCAATTGACTCTTTCCATTCATTCAATTTCCTGATTTTCTTATCGACTTATTCTAATGTCTGTCTATTCATGATAGTTTCTCCACACATTTCAATTTATTCACACATCTCAATTTTCTGAACATAACCATCAAATCGAACTTGTATCTTAAGAATATGCTAGTATATAGTACATTGTGAACCTAAGTTCCTTTAGCAATAGCAATAGTATTATCTCCAATTCAAGAATTTGCTAACCTAGTTAGATACTTTACAACAGATACAACATATGCACTCTCTATAATATATTCTCTGTTTTTTTTTATAACTGAGTCTTATATCTAAATGACTCCAATATTCACTTCTAATTTGTTCAATAATCATTTGTTCTTAGAAGTAAACCATTTGGTCAACTTGACCTAATTTGGTAGAAGTCTTCTTCGAAAGAAGATTTCTTGCTACTATCATCTATACTATTCACGTAATCTTTATCAATCAACTATATTCATCATTGCTTTCCAGTCATTCTTAATGCCTCAATAAGATTGATTTCAACTATTCATAACATCTCAATAAGATCAATTTCTATCATACTTTATATGATCAGAATACTCTTTATAATAAAGCTCAGTGAAGCAATATAAATATCCATTTACTCTTATACTGTGGTACTTATCATCAAGATCATTACATCTTATCTAGAGATGTATTTCTAACAATTCACAAATTAATATCTTATGTTAAGGATACCTTAATCTCAATTGATTTTAGACAACTCTTCTTCTTTTGCCCCTGTCCACGATCATGGGGACTCTACCATAATCGTGACATAACCAATTAATCTCAGCCACGATTGTGGGGACTATGCCACGATCATGCCCTTCTTCTTTTTCCTCTAATCCATCACACATAGTAACATCATTTATACTTTCAACCTATCCTTAATTAATCACTATAAACGCTTTCATGTGTCACTCTTATTCATCTCATAAGTCTAACTATGGGAACTAAGACTTAAGAGCATTTAATAAATCATAGGCCACCTCCTATATCATCTTTAAGTAAATATTACATATGTGCTCAATAACATTATTTACCAATTTAACCACATTATCAGATATGTACTTAGAATAACGAGTCCACTTAAACTTAAGAACTTCTATATATATCGCTATCATTTATCTCATCTTCCAATTATCATTTATTTCATCTTATATACATATGTTCTCAATTAATTCAAAATTATAGGGGTATAAACATCATAAAGTTTTGATCTCAAATCCTATGACATATTCTTATGCCAAACCATCTTATTACATTAATCAAATGACTATTACAAGTCCACGTTCAACCACTCGAAATCATAGAAAATTTTGTTTTCATTTAACTTTGCTTATACACTTTAAAATCTTATCATTTCTATCATATCTCTATTTTCCTCAATTAATCCTCGACAGTATATCCACATTTATATAACATTCAAGGGTATACCATCATAGTACATTATTGATATCATGTTCAATGATACAACCACACATACGCATGTAGTAAATTTTTATCTATCATATCGAACAGATACTATTTCTCACTTCTAATTATCCATAAACTTTCATTTTCTCACATTTGACAAATCATCATCCTTCTCATTGCTTCTAACAGCTCATCTCTTAATAAGTATATACTCATGTGTGTGACTTACGTAAATGTGACTCAGACTAGGGATCAGTTGCTATTGCCTGCTATGACACATCTAAAATGCATGTAATTTGACACATAATTTGAAAATTGCCCAAGTAAGATACTAAATCTGGACTCTGATACCAAATTGTAGCACCCCACTTCCACCGAGCACATATTCGTACATCCTAAGGACATTCGGACACACACCCTGTGAAAGCGTTGTGCTAGAGTAGTCAAACAATTAAATTCATTAAAAAAATTTCTCTTTTCAAACATCACACGCGTATTATCGAAAAACAATAATCAAATTTGGGCCCATTTTTCATAAGCATCAAATTCACAATTGTTATTATACTCATTGAGTAACCTTATTTACGAACATTTCCAGTTTGGAAAGTCATTTCAAAACAGAATTATTCACAGACAATGGTACAATATTTGTAGAATGCATTCTTTAAGACAAACATAATAGAAAACCGTATGCAGACGCCAACTGATCCCAACCTCTATCTCTTACTCAAAAGCAGTGGTTAGATTCCAATTTTGTCTAACTGGAGATCTCCTTGAGCCTAAAAAAATGTTGCAATATTGGGTTGAGTTTTACGAACTCAGTGAGTGGATCATCCTCAATGGCTCACTCAATCATATAACACATCAATTCATGTAATTACATAATTCACATCATTTTACTAATCATCATGTTGAATCACATACACTTCATATTCACTTAATTCATATTTCATATTTAGAAATCATTCAAATAGTGCATTTCAATCATTTAAACATACATATGAATTATATGCGCAATGTATATGAGACTCACATTCATTTATTTCATTGTTGTGATCGAGTGCCTTTTTCACTGTCCCCTATCCGTTGCGGATACTGGGCTCTATCATACTGTTCCTTATCCATTATGGATACACGGCTCTTTACACATTAAGCCTTAGGCTCTTACCACAAATATCCGAGCTTTAAGCTCTTTTTCACTGACAACTCCGGTCACAACTGTCCTTATCTTTCATGCATTCATGTAATGGTGTGTACTACATTCACATACTTTCAAACAATCACTAGTGCTCAATTTTTCACATTCACATTCACATATATTCATCAGATCAATGTCCGACATTCAACAATAATGTTGAGAATCACTTATTTCAGTCCAATTCACATACAATGAGCACTTTTTATGTTCTCACATTTATCAAACTCCTTGGACTATTAATGTCTGAAATTGTATCAATCACATTCACATTCAGTAGTAACTCAATACAGAAATTTAAAACAAAACAAACAATGAAAGTGAGACCATCTAGGTTGACTCATAGTACGCTCCAGATTAGCTTTAGCTTCTATGATCCGGAAACATCTGGATGCAAATGTTGAATCCTGTATATCAATTTCATGCAACACATATAATGCACGCACATTATTAATTTCACAATCACATAAACATTTCATTATACACATATGTGTATGTTGATATTGATAAATCCCGGGTATATTTCCTTTATTCACATCTCATAATCAATTAACATCTTTTAATCATTCCTTAATAACCAATGCACTTCACTTGCTTCACTCATCTCATTCATCATTCTCTAGGTTCACCTAAGATCTCATTCAGGTCTAATTACCTTATATGGAAGCACCCTAGCATTGATTAGTTCAAACCTTAATCAAAAGACCATTCTTTTTCTCTTTAGGTCTAGCCACGATCGTGGTGTCCCTGCCACGATCATGATAGAAACTCTTTCTAGCTAGGCCACGATCGTGGGGTGAGGGCCACGATCGTGGGGTGAGGGCCACAATCGTGCCTTGCATTTTCTTCCTTCTTTTCTACACGAATTCAACACATCACCTCACATCCATTTCACACCAAATTTTCTCGAATTCACCTCTTGTAATATAACCTCATTTCGTACGAATTCAACTACCATTTTGATTACATTAACTCCATAAAATTTAACTCATTTGATTCATCATTTACAACTCAATTTCATCATTTCATGATATCCTATCTCTTTCGATAGTATATCTCATTCATAAGGCAATCAAATAATTCATTCATTATGTTATGTCCTCATTTAACACTCTAAACATTTCAGATTAGATGCATTGCCATCAAACATCCTTTTCCTTAAATTATAACATCAAGATCAATCATAACTTATCTCATATTTAACCAACTATTCCAACATCAAAATTATGTTCCTTTTAAGCCTCAATTAAGTCCAAAAGCATCATAGATATATACCTCATTCTTACTTGGTTCAACCATTGCATAATGAAAACATTTCTATGACAAAACACTGCCCATGATCGTGGCATTCCCTGCCACGATCATGACAAAAACTAATACCCCATTTATCCTTCAGTTTTTCCAGTTTTCTCAGGACAAATTTTTAAGTCAATTTCATATGACCATTTTGACCTAGCAAATGAAGTATTTAACAACCCCATCTTCTAAACAAATGTTCAACTATGTGTTAAGTTTCTAATGACACCAAAATCATGCAGTTTGGTTCAGTATTTTGCAATTTATACCTAAAATAGTACAAAATGTTCTCATACCATGACAACTCAGAGTTCTCAACTTCAAGTCAAACTTTAAGACCCTTTAGGAAAGAATTCAAATTCATATCCTTCATAAAAATTGTAGCCATATATCTCCAGTTTAATCTACATTAAAAATCGTCCCATTTGGATACCTACATTAAAAATCGTTCCATTTGGGTTTTGTAATGGATCATAAATTAAGTATAGACTTAATTCTGACTAGTTTGATCAATAGTTATTCACAGTTCATGCTTAACTATCGGATGAACCAAATATCCACAACAATACCTAAGCTGATTAATTTGCTGAAAACAACTGAGCAAACTGTTGAGAAAGATAGTAAGGTTATGATGCTGGTGAACTCTACTTCTAGTTCTCCTAAGAAGAACCAAAAGAAGAAAAAGAAGTCCAAGAAGCTAGTAGGAGGTGTAGTTCAGAAGAAGGCAAAGGAGACAACATCAAAGGGGATATGCTTCCATTGCAACAAGGAAGGACATTGGAAGAGGGACTAAAAAGCTTATCTGGAGTCACTGAAGCAGAAGAAGGCATTAGATTCCCCATTGTCTACTTCAGGTATGTTATTTATCATTGAGGTTAATACTATTTCTGATCATAACATTTGGGTATTAGATGCCAGATGTGGCTCACACATATATGTTAATATGCAGGGTCTCAGGGATAGTAGACCACTTAAGAAGAGAGAGATGGACCTACATGTGGGAAATGGAGCAAAAGTTGCTACATTAGCTATAGGAACATATGTTTTGTATCTTCCTAGTGGACTAGAGCTTATTTTGGAAAATCACTATTATGTACAAGTTGTGACAAAGAACATTGTATCTGTTTCATGTCTTAATAAAGTGGGATTTCATTTAACTTTTTTCAAGCAATGGTTGTTTAATTAAGTTGAATGAAATGTTGTATGGTACTGTTACATTGTGCAATGGTATTTACATATTAGATATGTGTAATCTAATTTTAAATATCAATGACAATAAAAGACAAAAACGAGATAACTTAAAATCATCTTACTTATGGCATTGTCGACTTGGCCTCCATATAATTGAGAAATGCATGATTAAGCTACACGAGAGTGGTAGCTTAGGGTCATTTGATTATGAATCATATGGCACATGTGAATCTTACATGTTAGGCGAGAAGATTAAATTACCTTTTAAAGGAAAGGGTGAACGAATGAATGGGTTATTAGATCTAATACATTCTGATGTATATGGTCTGATGTCCATTCATACCAGAGGTGGTTTTATGTACTTCATTACCTTTATTGTTGATTATTGACTATATAGGTATGTGTATCTAATGAGATATAAGTCTGAAGCATTTGAAATGTTCAACCAATTTAGACATGAAGTAAAGAAACAGCTCCGTAGAAGTATTAAGACACTTTGATCAGATCGAGGTGGTGAATACTTAAATGAGGAGTTTCTAACTTATCTCAGAGATACTAGGATAGTATCCCAGTGGACTCCACCTTACATACCGCAACATAATAGTGTGGCTAAAAGGAAAAACCGAACCTTGTTGGACATGGTAAGGTCAATGTTGGGCCTAGCAGATCTACCAAAATCCTTTTGGGGTTATACACTCGAGACTGCTGTTTATGTGACAAACAGAGTCCCTTCAAAGGTAGTTGAAGTTATTCCATATGAGATATGGACTACCAAAAAGCCCTATCTTTCTTATATGAAAGTCTAGGGTTGTCTGGTTTACGTGAAGCCGATTCAATAAGACAAGCTTGAAGCAAAATCTGATAAATGTCTATTTATATGATATCTGAAGGAAACAATTGTATATCAGTTCTATAATGCTTTAGAGTAAAAGATATTTGTCTCAAAGCATGCTGTCTTTTTAGAGAAAGTGTTTCTTCTAAGATAAGACAGTGGGAGCAAAATTGAACTTGATGAAGTTTATGATGCTTAAGCAGATGCAGATCAATTACCTAAACCTAAAATTTTTGTGCACAGAGATGAGACAATAGTTGAACCTTCTGACACACAAAATGTTCGTAGGTTAAGTAGGATATGCAATGTTTTAGAGAGATATGGATTTCTCATAAGTGAACAAAATGACGTATTGTTTATAGAAGACGATGAGCTTATAACCTATGAAGAGGATATGAAGAGTTCAAAATCTGAAAAATGGCTTCAAGCTATGAAGTCCAAAATGGATTCCATATATGAAAACCAAGTATGGACTTTGGTTGATCCACCCGAAGGGCTAAAACTTATAAGGTGCAAATGAATTTTCAAGAAGAAAATTGAAATAGATGGTAATGTGATTACCTATAAAATGAGCTATGATGTCAAAGACAAGGAATTGACTATGATGAAACATTTAGCCCTGTAGCTATGCTTAAATCCATTAGAATACTCCTAGTTGTTACTGCTCATTATGATTATGAAATATAGCAAATGGATGTGAAGACAACTTTCCTAAATGGAAACCTAGTTGAGGATGTGTATATGATACAACCTGAGGGCTTCGTATCCAAAGATGGCAAAAAGGTATGCAAGCTTTATAAATCTATTTATAGATTGAAGCAAGAATCTAGGAGTTGGAACATTTGATTTGATAAGACAATCAAAAAGTTTGGTTTAACAAAATCCTGATGAACCTTATGTGTACATGAAGGTTAGTGGGAGTGCTATCATATTTCTTGTGTTACTAATAGGAAATGATGTCTCAAGTTTGCAATCAGTCAAATTTTAGTTGTCCTAGAATTTTTCCATGAAAGACCTTAGAGAAGCAACTTATATATTGGGAATAAATATCTATAGAGATAAATCAAGGAAATTGCTAGGTCTTTCACAGTCGACATAGATAGACAAAGTGCTAAAGAGGTTTAACATAGAGTAGTCAAAGAGAAGGTTTGTTCCCATGACTCATGGGATAAAACTCTCGAAATCTAGATGTAGAGATTGTTCAAAAGGGGCGACATTGATCTAGAGAAGTGAAAAACACAAAGAAATCATTGACAAGTCCATTGATTACAACATCAAACCTCTACCTTGTAATAACATTCAATAGAAGAGAAATGGAGATTTAAAATTGTGAACTCTTTGTTTTCTATTCATTTTTCTTTCATTTCATGTTTGATTTTGTTTTCATATGTAACTAAACGTCTTTAGTGTTTAGGTGTGATGAACTCTAGTTAGTGTGATGATATGTTTTAACTTTTTAATTTAATGCAATTTTTATGATTGATTGATAGATGCATAATTGATCATAACTTTACCTCATATTTGATGTGTTTTTGCTTGATATTTGATACTTTTATTATATATTTGGTACTTAATTCACTCCAAGTGTGTTTACAGAGTATAATTGCCTTCATAGACCTAAAGGAGAAGAATTCAGACAAGAACACCACACAAAATGAAGAGTCGACACATAGAAGAGATGCACGACCTTGCATCTGCCCGTGCACTTCTTCTAGGCCATACACTTTTGTGATATTCAAAGATTTTTAGTTATGCACGGTTTGATGCACGATTGTGTAAGAGACCGTGCATCAGTCAAAATACTAGAATTCTAAATAAAAAGACATAAACTGAGTCTTGAGAGAGGAGTAGACATTAAGAGGCAATTTCTAGATGTGGAGTTTGTTCTCTAGGGGCAATTTTGGTCAAGAGAAGTGAAAAACATAAAGAAATCATCGAAAGATCCATCGAAACATAAGATCAACCTCTTCATTGTAAGAATACTCATTAGAAGACAATCAAGGATATTAGAATTATGATTGTTTTCAATTCATTTTTCTTTCAGTTTATGTTTGATTTCGTATTTGATACATCCAGTTAGTATTTAGGTTAGATGAAACTTATGTTAATACTTTAATATGATTTGATTCTTTTGTTAATGCATTAGTTTGATTGTTTTATGGATCTGATTAGATGTTTTATTTATAATCTATTCATAAGTAGAGATTAAGAAATCATAGGTTTGAATAGATCTACCATAATTGGAAGGAGTGATTGCAACCCTAGAGATAGGATGACATAAATCTTCCAGATTAGGGTCAAACCTAATAAAGGATTCATAAATTGGTAAAACAATCTTATAAACTTTAACCTAAGTAATTCGGTTGAAAACCTTATGATTAGTTGTTAGTAGACTCAAGTTCAGCTATTAGCATAACATGGGAATCTCCATAGTTCAATAAATCAATGAAACAATTGTATGATAAATGATTAATACATTAAGGGTTTAGGGGGATTCAAACCTAGATATTAATTTCTGATAGCGATAATTTTCTAAGTGAATTCCACTATCTTTGTGTTCGTTATTATTTCCTATTTTATTTTGCTTGCTTAGTTTTATTTCCTTTAATTAAAAAATATATAATCAATCTTTAGGCTAAATAATAGAGGAAAGGTAATTACTAATATTCATTGTCTTCGTGGGATCGACCCATACTTGCTAGTACTAGCTACAGCTATGTCGTGCACTTGCGGTTATTGCAATATTGACTATCACAAAATAAGTCAATCTAGTTTTTGGCGCCGTTGTGGGGGACTTTGATATTTTGAAAGCCTTAATGTTATTAATCTAGTCAATTTCATTTTATTTTGTTTTTATCTTTGTTTTTTATTTTCTTTCATTTTTATTTTTCTTTTGTATTTATTTTATTTATTTCATTTTATTTAATTGTATCTTATTGTATTTATGGATTATTAATTTAATTATCTTTTGAATATTGCTACTTGATCTTGAGTTTGTGGCTTATCGTAGGAATTATGATTCAATGTTATAGGCACAACTCACAATAGAAGGATGGAGCAAACAAGATTTTTGTGGGAGCTAGAATATGTCTTTGCGATCTATGTCATCACCATATTGGAGAGAGCGGTGCTCTCATATATTTTTAGAGGCACAACCGATTTTTAGGCTTTGTGACGACATTAGTAAGAGTTATCACTATAGTCATAAATGTCAAGCACCAACATATATATGCGAGCGACCTAGCATATGATATCAACCTCATGGGGCAGTATACAAGAACAACCACAATTCAAAATGGAGCCATTCTCATACTTATAGATGGAATGATTACGTTCTAGCTGGATATTTACGGCACCAAGCACCTCCAATTAACAAGCAAACTTTCGAAGATATGATGGCTGACTTTATTAAAGAATCAACCATAAAGCATAATGAAGCAGAGGCTCAAATATAAAATTTGGTAAACGAGATGGACCTATTAATGGACATATTATCTGACGAGATCCAAGGGAGTGTGCCTAGTCCTACTGAAATGATTATCGATGAATATGAAAGGGCAATCATTCTTAAGAGTCACGATGAGCTTCTAGAAAGAGAAAGTCTTAAAGATAAATTAATGGAAGTCCTTGCTGAGTTTAAAGCTAAATGACACAAATTCAAGAGTGAAGACAAGACAAAGGTTGACTTCATGAGTGGAGTGACATTCCAAAATGAGCTCCCAAAAGAAGAAGAAAAAGAAGAGGCAACAAGTCTTAAAGATAAATTAATGGAAAGCTTTGCTGAAATGAAAGCTAACTAACGCGAAATCAAGAGTAAAGAAAAGAAAAGGTTTGGTTTCATGAATGAAGGGACATTCCAAGAAGCGCTTCTTGAAGAAGAAGATGAAGAAACCTCCATCCAAGAAGAGAAAGTAGAGGAGTGGAAAAAGAAAACTGAAGAAGATGAGCTAAAAACCTTTGTCTAGGAAGAAAAAGAAAAAGATGAGTGGACAAAGATGGTTGAGGAAGAACTAGTAGAGGAATTAAGGAAACTACTGATGAGGCATTGGTAGTAATCTTAAGTATGGAGAGTTCCCACTTCCTCAAAGACAAACTGCTCGAGTTAGTCGATGATTCAGGGATTTTATTATTCCCTACTTTTTAACAGTTTGTCATTAAAAAGGGCATTAATATAGTATATTAGTTTTATTAATTTAATAACTTATGTTTTTATGATTATCTTGCAACAGATAGCTTACTTATGGGCTGCAAAATCCTTATACAGAGAAACAAGTGGAAGCAAGCTACTGATTATTAATCCAGGATGATGTTAAACATGCAAGTTATGTTGAGCTACTAATGTTAAAGAAACGCTACATAGGAGGCAACCTATGAGCTAGTTTTTATTTTATTTTAATTTCTATATTATTTTGTTCTTGCTTTCATATTAGTATAGGATTTTATTTTTTGTTATGTTATTTCTTTTATTTCTTTTTATCCTTTTCTTTTATATTTTGCAAGGATGTTCATCTCATATTAGATAGATCCAAATCAGAAATTGTCAATTATAATTGCATTCTGTAGATTGAGGACAATGTCTAATTTTAAGTGTGAGGATGGGTTTAATGAATCTTAAACTGATTACATCAAGCTTATTATAATCCTAATTATAAATTTTATTAACTAATATTTTGAATCAGTTAAATTTGTCCATGAATACTATATGTCCTTGTTGAATATTGATTTGAATTGGTGAGCAAAAGGATGATGGTTAGAATAAAATTAGTTTTATAGGTCATATTTTTTGTAATCATTGAAATATTCAAGTCGAATGAAATTGCATATTATTTACACACATATATAGCCATTTTTTCCACAAAGCTTTTTGAGCCTAAGAGCAAAATTTCAAAAATTTTAGTAAGCTCTTTTCTTTCTTTTGTGTGTTATCATTGTGTAGTAGAATGATTCTAGAACTTGCTTTTATTATACACATTGAGACCATATTTGCTAAATTAGAAGCATTGATATGATGGAGGCACTTATATTCAATAATTTTCTTTAACCTATCTCTTTGAAAATTACCACACAAGTAAATTCATCTTTAGGAATAACCAAGTTGAGCCTTAGCCTTTTTCATTAATTAAACCCTTACATTAACCTTTATCACATTTTTCTTTGAAGACCCATTTTATTATTTTAAACCTTGAATGTTATTTACATTATTTACTTATTGAGACTTGAAATTTGAGAAAGGTCCAAGATTTTTTAAATTGTGGTACTAAACGTTTATTGTGAAAAAAGCATACAAGAAAGAAAGAAAAAAGAAAAGAAAAAAAGAAAAAAAGTACCACTAGTTTTGCAATGAAAGGGCCTATGTATATTTGTGAATGAGTCTTGAAATATATTGTGGTAAATTTCCTTCAATTTAACCCTTTTTATTAACCCAATCATACCTTAGCTAAGCCCCGTTACAACCTTACAAGACCTTTTGATTTTTATTTCTAGTTTGTACATAAGTGGTGGAGATGTAATTTTACTATCAGGATATTGTAAGAATTAATGCATTGATTAAGAGTTCTGAGACTTTTCACCCTAAACACTTGTGTTTATTGAGTAATATCTTGGTGAAGGTGTAAAGATATATGATTTTGATTTTCTTAGGAAGTTAATTTTAGGAAAACTTAACTCTAATTGTATGTTAATTTGATTTAATAGGATATGATGATGTATAGTATAACCGGACCGATTGAGAATGATGATGGATTGATGTTGTGAATTTTATAATTTTGATTATGGTTTGCTTGAGGACAAGCAAAAGCCTAAGTGTGTAAATATTTGATAGATGCATAATTGATCATAGTTTTAACTTATATTTGATGTGTTTTTGCTTGATATTTGATATTTGATACTTTTGTTATATATTTGGTACTTAATTTGCCAGAAGTGTATTTACAGAGTATAATTGCCTTTGCGGACTTAAAAGAGAATAATTAAGATGAAAACATGGCACAAAACGAAGAGTCAAGGCACATAAGTGAGGTACAACTATGCATCTACCCGTGCACTTCTCCTAGGTCATACACTTTCATGATATTTTGAGATTTTTGTTATGCACTATTTGATGCACAGCCGTGCAAAAGATTGTGCATTAGCCAAAACCCTAGAATTCTAAATAAAAATATGTGAAAGGAATCTTGAGAGAGGAGCAGACATTAGGAGGTAGATTTCAAACATAGAGTTTGTTCTCCAAAGGCAATTTTGGTCCTGATAAGCAAAAAACGCAAAGAAATCATTGAAAGATCCATCATAATACAAGATCAACCTCTTCATCATAAGAATACTTAATAGAAGACAATCAAGGAGATTTAGAATTATGAACTCATTATTTTTAATTCATTTTTCTTTCAGTTATGCTTAATTTCATATTCGATAATATGTAGCTAAATGTCTAATTAGTATTTAGGTTAGATGAACCTTGTGTTATACTTTCATATGATTTAATTCTTTTATTAATGCAATTTGTTTGATTGTTATATTAGATTCGATTACCTATTTTATTTATAATATAATTTCATATATAGAGATTGAGAAATCCTAAGTTTGAATAGATTTATCATAATTAGAAGGAGTTGATTGCAACCCTAGAAACATGATGACATAAATCTTCAGGATTAAGGTTAAACCTAATGAGGTTTCATAAATCGGTAAAGCAATCCTATAAACTTGAACCTGAGTAATTCAGATGAAAACTTAGGATTAGTTGTTAGTAGGCTAAAGGTCAGCTATTAGCATATTTTGAGCAAGTTTTAATCTTATAAATTAATGTTTTACAAGTGCACGAGTCGTAAGCGTAGTAATTGAGGTTTCGATTCGGCCAGGAATTAGTGAACTAATTGAATTCTAACTTTGTCCAAGGTTGTAAAAATGTCATTTAAATGAAAATAAAGATAAACAAAAAAATTAAAAATCAAGTAGTAGTTGCATGAAGATAAAATTATTAAATTAACACATGTAAATTAAAAGGGAGCACAACCACTTAACAATTGAGATATCGCAACAAGACAAGATCAAAGAATTATGAGAAGATGGGATTTATCTATCGTCATTTTGCTACCCTAATCACTTTTGATGTAATTGGTATCGGTCCTAGAATTTTAAAGGTTGATTAATCTCTCTCAAGATCTAATCAATTAACCTTAATTAATAATCCCTAATTGATTCCAAAAGTCTGGTTTTGCATTCTCTCGATTAACAAAAATAGCCCACGTTCCAATTAGTTCTTAAGCAATCTAATAGACAATCAAGTCCTCCCACAAGATCTCTTTTCGTACGATTATCGATTTGATAATTGCGTGACTTATTAGATTGTTAACTCTCATTACCCAACCTAATCATATTACTATCGACTCACTCTCTCGATTTATTATTGACGTATATGCAAACAAAAATATCACAATACCTAAATAATTTCATTAACATAAAAAACAAATAGGTCACAAAATGATTCAAGATTCAATCCTAAGTTGAAATTAGAACATCATTAACAACATGTTCAACATTCTCAAACCTAATTCATACATCAAGATGAAGTAAATAAATAAGAGAAAATAGAAAAGAACTTGAAATGGCTAGGTTAGAGTGGCTAAATAGTAGTTGCAGAAGCTCCTCTTCTCTTCTCTCCTTCTTCTCTCTTCCTTGTGTTCTTTCTCAAGATGGCAAATGGAGGCCCAAAAATTAGGGTTCTCCTCTGTCTTCAATAGTCTTTTCTATTTTGGTTAAAAACTAGGTTTTATCCTGACTAAAAAGTTCGAAATAACTCCACAAAGTTAAGTTTTAGAAGTTGGTTCGCTTCTGCTGTCACGCAGGTCACTATTGTGTCACTTGGGATTTGCTTCTGCCACGATCATTGCTAATGAGGCCACCATCGTGACTTGTCCATTTTGCTTCTGTCACAATCGTGGCCCATGATCGTGGTCCCGGATCTTCCTTTGGGCTTCCTCTAAATCTTCTTCATTCTTCGATATATGATCTCAAACACTAACAAACACATCAAGACACCTCAAATACACAAAATTAAAGCTCAATAGCATGCTTTAACCCATATAACATCAAAACACATATATCTAGCCAATTAATACAAATTTAAACCTAAACATACATGAATCAATTAATTAACCACTAAAAACATACTGAAATGCCTATTAAAACATCATGCAACCTACAACTATCAACATACCATAAGAATCTCCACGGTTCAATAAATCAATGAAGCAATTGCGTGATAAAAGATCAATCAGTTGAGGGTTTAGGGAGATTCAAACCTAGATCCTAATTTCTGATAACGATAGTTTTTAAATGAAATCTACTATCTTTGTGTTCATTATTATTTCCTATTTTGTTTTACTTGCTTAGTTTTATTTCCTTTAATTAAAAATCTAAAATCAATCCTTAGGCCAAATAATAGAAGAAAGGTAACTACTAATATTCACCATCCTTGTGGGATCGACCCATACTTATCAGTACTAGCTACAGTTATGTTGTGCATTTGCAGTTATTACAATATTGACTATCATCAAATAAGTCAATCATTGATCCATTTCAATTCAATTATGTGTTTAGTATAAGTTCTAATATATCTGAAAAATTATTTCATAATCTGATTTCATAACATAGAGATTGAGAAATCCTGTGTATGAATAGATCTACTGTAATTTGAAGGAATTGATTACAAACCTAGAGTTAGGTAGACATAAATCCTCTAGATTAGGGTTAAAACTAATAGTGGAATTCACAAATTGATAAAGCAATCTTAGAATCTTTATCTAAAGTAATTCAGTTAATAACACTATGATCTAGATTAGGGTTAAACCTAATAGTGGAATTCACAAATCGGTAATATAATCTTAGAATCTTTATCCTGAGTAATTCGACTAATAACACTAGTATTAGTTGTTAGTAGTATTAAGTAAGTTATTAGCAAACAATAGGAATTTTCACGTTCTAATAGTCAATGAAACAATTGCATAAAAAAGGTTAATTATCTAATGGTTTTAGGGGTATTCAACTCTTGGGCACTAATTCTTGATATTGATTGTTTTCTAAGTGATTTCTTTGTTCTCTTCTTCATATTGTTTCCTACTTTATTTTATTTGTTTTAGTATTAATTTTAATTCAAAACCAACACTCAATTTGTAGACTAGATAATAAGATAATGGTAATTAATAATATTCATTGTCTTTGTAGGATTTAACCCGTACTTACCAGTACTAGCTAAAACTATGCCAGCACCTGCAGGTAATTCAATATTGGCCTTAAGTTTAGATCAATCACTATGTTTTCATTCTAGCAATGTGTTCTATGAGTGTTTGTTCTCTCAATTGTCATTTTATCATAAACCTTTATTGTATATTAGCTTTTGGGTTATTTTTGGATAACATGAAAGAGGATGAGAGGTTGTTACAAGGATGATTGATATATTAAATTGGTGCATGTTTAAAGACAAGCATGAGTCCAATATGGGGGATTTTGATGAGATGTTATTTGGTTATTCTAATTGGAATTATCTCTTTTGTTTTGGCTATATTTTAGTGCTTAAATACGAAAATTAATGTTTATTTTGTTTTAGGAGATGAAAAGTGCGGATTACATCAAATTAGACTATTATTGGTCAAAATCACAAATTTTGGAAAAAGTGGACAGATTACTACAATAGATTAGTCGAGATCATGCCTAATGTCATATTTACTTCAAGATTTGGAATTCAATCAGGAAAATTCTTTCCATTCTTCTTATGTAGGGATTTGGATTTGTTTCAATAGGGATCTTTGCAAGATAGAAGGAGATTAGGTTTTGAGTAGGAAAATAAAGGAAAACACGTTTATCACCTTCTTTAACATTCTCTTTTCGTTTCTTTTTAGTTTCCTCCCAATCTTTTTTCATCCTTTCTTCTATTTTTGCTGTTGGAACTAAAGCTACATGTTGCTAAATCCAAATGTTCTAATTCAAGGGGATTTTAAACTCTAGAGTAACCTTGTGAGGTTTGTTTTTCTAAACTTATATTCATTTTTTAATTCAAGTATTTCTTATTTAATGTTCTTATATTTCATGAATAACTAATATTAATTGATCTAAAAATTTAATTTTATGTTGATTGTTCTATAGCTATCCATGAATTCAATGATTCGTAATTGTCATGAAGGATTGGTACAAGTAGCAAATAGGTTATTTATGAATTTGCATATTTAACTTATAAGAAATAAGAAAACTAAGTTAAATAGTTGCTACTATCTCAATTATTTAATTAAAGGTATAGTAATTTTCACTAATCTTATTACTATAGATGGTATGTTTTGATTTGAATGCTAGGTTTGAATCAATTAATTTAAGAAATTTTAAGACTTATTATGGCTATCCTAATTTTTTTAGAACTAATTGTTTGAATTGTTAAATTTATTCTTTTCAGACCAATGATCAATATTACAATTAGATGATATCTTTCTTTTGAATCAGAGTTAAGTATTCTTGAATTTCAAACTTTTATATTAAGTTGATTTAATTTGATTATTATTAATTTTAGTTAATTAGTTAATTAATTATAAACCCCATCTTATTTTGTTAATTCAAATTAACAAACTAGTTTGCAGTTCTTTTGAGATTTGACTTGGTTGATAATTACTACAAGAAGTTAGAGAATCATAATTAATTTTAAGGGCTTCGACAATTCAGTCAAGTGAAAAAATAGAAACTAAAAGTCTAAAAGAAATTGACAAGAACAGGAAAAATATGTGTCTGGGATCAAAATGCAAAACACATGAAATTCGTATCATGAACATTTGTAAGTTGTTGGAGCTTTTTAAGAAAAAGATGAAATGGAGAAATTTTTTCTTTAAGAGAAGGTGAAAATCAGAGGGAGCATTTCAAAGGAGAGAAAATGAATTACTATCTATCATGCAAAATGAGATGACCTAGGGTTTTTCTAATATCAATTTCCACTTCTAATTAATTAATTAAAAATGTGGGTTATCCTTTTTTTTTTGAAGAAATTGAATTATATTAAGCCTTTAAAGTGTGCAAAAATACAACAGAATTGTATCATTGGTTAAAATGTGAGTAATATTAAAGTGTTCGTCGATAGTAATAAGGAAACTTCTGTTGCACCAACATTTGTAAGTTGCGGGAGGCTTCTTTCTCTTGTGTGGTATAAGATGTTGGATCGCTTATGGCTCGGAAATGCATAATGTGCAGTGGAATGGACCATAGGATTTCAGGTCTTGTGTCTTGGTTAATCGAAATTTCACAACAAGAAGTGTACAAAATTACCTCTTGAAGCACATGGAATGGAATTCTTTTCAGATATATTGACGCTGCAGTTTGCGAATGTTCTCTACCAGTATCCACACGAGGATGAACGATCCGGTTAGCGGCTAATGTGTGCTAGCACGTTCTAAAACACTTTAGAACGTTGCACAGTTTTTCTCGGGAAAAAGGGACAAGTGGTTAGGTAGCTAGGGCTTTTTCGTATGTCATCTAACGAGACATAAGCCCTCTATTTATAGACAAGCTCTTATCCCTATTCCTAGTGGGAATAGGACAATCCTATTTTAATAGGAATAAGAATATCATAATCCTAAACCCATTAGGATTATAGAAGCCCAATAAGTTTTGACCCATATTATATCTCATATAATAAAAGCTCGAAAACTTAATTCAATCTAACCCAATAAATATATCCACATATATTTATTCAGTGCTTAATAAATTAGGCCCAAAAGAATAAGCCCAAATCACATCACTCTTTGTGTGCGACCCTGTAGGCTCATTTAATGTTAGCAATGGGCTTGATCACACTTCAAGGCCCATAAGTCATAAGCAACCTCTAGCAAGACATTATGACTACCCAAATCAAATGAGGATCGGTAATCCGATTTAACCTGTAACCATGGTTACAAACTCAGTCCCTTTGCAACACAATATTAAGATTAATCATAAGGCATGGTACATGTCAACCTTTGATTAATCATAGTTTCTTGATTCCCAAGTTAACTGACTATAACAAATGACATTGATGACTCTTCATCAATTCATTTGAGCACGACCATGCATTTCTTCAGTCAAACTTGTCAAGAAGCCCAAATGATATCTCTCTCATTTAAGAGAGGTACAAATCCCATCTATGTCATTCACATCCCTTCACATGATTCATTTAATGTCCAACATGAGACTACTTGTTATCTGGTCAAAGATAACTTAGTCTAATGTCAAAACACTGAATTCTTCATGTAAGGAACCATGATGATTTCAGGTCAAAGGATAAAAGTCAAACCATACTAAGAATCACTAATGACATGAAATCATGTATTGTTCTCTCTATGGGTCGGTCCAATATATGTTCTCTAGCATATATCTATGTATCTGATTTGACAACTCATATCTATGATCAATAAAACGTGATCATCAATCAGAACACATACTAGCCTTAATTCATTATTGTTCCACTGATAATAATCAACCAGGGACAATTTAGAATAGTATTATAATATTTATGATTTTACCATCAAGTCACATACTTGATGACATAAGCTTAATACTATTTATGGAATGTAAATCACATTACATAAACAATATACATGCATATATAAAAGAATACCTCATAATATATAAATAATAAGTCAGAATGTCAGTACAAAAGTCACATATGACCATTGGCCTAGGGCACACTACTAGCATAAGATATGCCCAATGTTTAGCACCAGTAAAAATCAATAAAAGTCGATTTAAAATGAAAAATTAACATGGAAGACAATCTCACCAAAGATTTGTAATTTTATTGAAAAAACAAAGAAAAGTTAATATCACATCAAAATCTCTCCTTTTTAATCTCCTAATGCACAAGTGAATATGAGATTTTTATTTCAAAGTAGGAAATTGAAATTAGATGTAAAAATTCTTGTATTTCTTAATGAAAAAGATGATGAAAAATAATTCTTTCCAATTTTATAAATTTCCTTGAGAACATAAAGACATAAGCTGCTGCTTTCCACACTTAAAAGGGATAACTATAAACATGATGGCTCGTTCAGAGACACATGGAAGCAGAACAAAAAAAGGGGAACGAAATGCTTCCTCAATTGGGACTTTGTAACAACCATAAATTCAAAATCATATGTCAATTAAGTACACAACACTAATAAGCCTTAAAAAGATTGAAGCAATAAATAGTTGCTGATTTGTCAACCTCGAGTTTGAAACTATGTATAATCCAAAGCATGAAAACAAAAATAAACCAAGAACTTTTATGATAGGAAGAGCATGAAATTAGTTATAAAATCTCACAATAATAAAAAAATGATAAAACACTCCCAAAATGGAAACTTTTTCATGGAGTCTGATGCTCAACATAAATCCAACCCCACAAAAAATAAAAGAACTTCATATACCAAGCAATTCATATTTGTAATGACTTTTTCACACAGTTAGTCTCCCAGTTTGTAAAAAAACCACATAGCTTCCTTAAAGTTATCTTACCATTCACCCTCATACCTTGAAGCCATATTCTTCTCTTTCTTATACTTTAAAAGTAAACAAGTTACTAATTAAAAAGAAACTGTCTTCGGCTCTTTGCTTCAATTACCAAAATGTATTTAGTGTATTATGATTTATGATAAAAAGGGTCAAAAGATAACAAGGTAATTCTAACAATTAGTTGTACAATCAATCCCACAATTCCCAGTTCTTCTTTAATAGACCCATTGTTCCTAAGCCTGAAAACTACAATCACAACTCAATAAACCTTAACAAAAATACCCCTAAAGCTCAACATTTTTGAAATAGATTCATAAACCAAAAAAAGTCATAAAATGTTATAATAACAAACTAAAAAAGAAAGATGAAACGAAAAGAAAGAAGACGAAAGTCTAAAAACAAAATACCCCTAAATTTGTCTTCGTGTCTCTTGTGCCTTTTCTATTTGTTAGTCTAAATTTTCATTTCAACTATCACGATCAACAAAATAGATAATAATAAACAAAGATAGTTAACTTGTGATGTGTTGGAAACAATGAAATGAAGACAACAATATACATAGAACAAACACAAAAGAAACTAAAATGGAATTGACAATATTAAAGAAAATTAATTGAAATGGAAGACCAATATAAAAATAAAATTGAAAGACTATTGAAAAAGTTGAAATTTGCTTAGAGATAGAGATTGAATTTTTTTTAAGATTATGAAAATTAGTGAAAATGTTGAAATTTAGTTAGAGATGGAGATTGCAAAATCAAAGAAGAGAGAAGAAGATGAAGTTGCAATTTAACAAAAATTGACTAATTTTTATTTATAATGGTTATAAACTATAAAGATGTATCAAATTAAAATGTTGATTACTTCTTATTTACTCTAATTAAATTGATCGGTTTAAAGTGGTTTTAAATTCAGTAGTTTTATGTTATTAACTAAATAGTTTTTTTAGAAAATGTAATAAATTAAGCCTTAAAGGCAATCAAGAGTTTTACACAAGCTGTATAAGGAGCTTGACAGAGTTTCTAGAATAATCTAAGTGCCCAAAATAAACGACTATATTGCTAGTGAGTCAGTTTAACGTGCTTAGACTTTCCATGTGCTAGACTAGTATTCAATGTTAAAGGAGTTGAGCTTGTGAAGACTGAAGTATTCTCTAAGTCTTAAATATATACGTTGGTAAAATTGTTCCATTCTTGAGTCTTTGTTCTGAAAAATCTAAAGGTTCCTCTCATCCCAAATAGCCTTGACAAGTAAGGATATTGTTATGCGAAGGCTCCATCTTTCAGGGTTGTCCTTGCATACAAATTGATTACATCAAGAAATAAACGAGCTCCAGTTGTTGGGTATGTTCAATATACGACAATGATGATCATATTCTAGCTAGGCTTTACAAAAGCACACTCGAAAAATAAGTATTCATGGCTTTCCTCCCCCCTTCGACATAGTATGCATCAATTTGGCATGTATAAGAAAGTCTTCCGTTGGTCGATTGTGGGTAGACGATGTTGCATAGCTAACCACAAAATAAGGTTAGCCCTCGGGTGGTAGTGTTACCCATATCACTCGAGTCTAAGAAAGAACACTATGTTATCTCTGAAGAAGTTCATGACAGGTTTTAATCGAGAGCCTGAGCCACTGTTATCTCTGGAGATAGAATGATTTTGAGACTTTCCATTCCCATCAGATTATATATAGGGGACCTCAAGACAACTATCTATAAAACCAAAAATGCATTGAGGTTCTTCACCAATAAGGGTGAAAAATTCTTCTCTTATAAATAGGGTTGGCTTTCGGCAAAGGCAAGGCGGGTAACCGCTCAAGATCCATTCTCATAAATAATAAAATATGGCTCATTTTTATTCTCATAAAAAGTAAAATAAAATAAATAGAGTCTATTCTTGACCTTAAAAAGGACAACAAAAAGAACCTATTTATTTATTTTTATTTTTTATAACGGCTCAAAAATAAGTAAAAATATAAACTTTTTTTCTACTTTACTACAGCTTATATAATATTCTTTTTTTTTAATTTTACCAATGCTTATAAAATATTAAAAACGCCCTGCTGGTAAGTTCTATGTGGAATTAGGCGGGTTTACTTTGAAGACCCGTGTATTTTTACCCTTAATGAAAATGCTATGCATCCGATGACAGCAGAGAGCCTTGTTTAGCCATCGTTAACTTCCATAGTCTTTTGGCCAACATCACGGTGTTTTGCTGACTTTTTCTACTTTTTCCCTGGCCAGTGAGCGATGAGGTGAAAAAAGTTATCTGACGATTGGCGTTTGTGGAGAACCGTGAAGAGTTGCACATGTTATCGAAAAGATAATCCACGTGGCACTAATGAAAAGCATGAGTCTGAAGAGTTGCACATGTTATCGAAAAGATAATCCACGTGGCACTAATGAAAAGCATGAGTCACTATCCTAGGCTTTAAAATCCGTAAGGCATAACCAATGGGTTTGAATACAAGTTAGATTTGGAAGAGCGGGAAAAGTCGTATTGCGTTGGTTTTCTTTTTGAATTTAAACGAACCAACCGCTCTCTTTTTCCCAATCTTCGTTTCATGGAAACGACGACAACCACGATAGACTTATTCGTCTTCTCTTAGTTTCTTCTTTGCATCGATGGATTTGAAGAGCTTAACCAGAAAGCAACTTCAAGCGCTTTGCAAAAAGCATGGCTTCCCCGCTAATAAATCCAATATTGAAATGGCTCGTCTCTTGGCCTCACTTCCCATTCTCAAGGTCTATAAATGTTACTTTTCCCCTTGCCATTCCGATTGGATTCTTTTTCCTGTTTATGTCGTTGTTATGTTTAATTTTCTTATCATTTTGGCCAAGGATTTGTTGGTCGTTGAGGATAAAATGGAGGAAATTGAACACTAACTGGAATTTCGTTGTTTTTGGGTTTTCTTATGTACACCTGCCTTCTTATACATGCTTCGGTTTTGTTGACGTTCTCCTCCCGTAGTCAATCTAATGCGTAAATGCTTTTTCTCTTTCCCTTAATCTGCATAGGAAAATGAGAATCCAGAGCCAACTGGTCTCGGTGAATCGCAGGAAGTGCCAAAGAAAGTGAAGAAAGTTAGGTTTAGTCCAGAAATTGAAACGCGTATATATGAGCCTTCGGGGTATAAACCACGAGTCAGTAGAAGCAGTGCTGGTAATGGTTCATCAGCATCTCAAGTTGTTGAAAATGAAGAGCGTGGTAAATTTTTGAAGAAAGTTGGTACTTCACCACCTGTTATTGGAAGATATAGAACACGAAATTCAGTTCAAAAGGATGCAGATAAGGTTGTCGTGGAGGTGGTTGGGAAGAAAAGAGGGAGAGGACATAAGTCAGAAAATTACGCTACTAATTCTTTTACTGTTGTCGATGAGCTGCCTCCAGAATCGAAATCTTTTGAGACTAAGGGATTGCATAGGACTAGGAGAGAATTGAGAAGTAGGAGGGTAGCGATTGAAGAGAATAGAGAAGCAGGAATGAAGAATCTGAACCTTTCACAGAGCAATTTAACATCCAGAAGCTCAAGGAAGAGAAACGATGGTGAAGATGTTGTGATGCATCTGGAAACAGATATAAAGAAGGATCGAGGCTCTGCACAGGCTAAGCATGAAGTTCGCAGGATGACAAGATCACGGGCTAAGCTTGAGAAGACTTCTGTCGTTGAGCTTCATGACGAATGTGATAAAGTTCTTCAATCTGAAGAAACCGCAGCAGAGTTTGGCAGAAATCATCCAAGAAAGAAATCTTATGTGCCTCGTAAGTTGGTAGGAAGTGAAATCTCCAGTGTGCAAGATGTTGAGTGCGGGATTGTTACAAGGCGATCAAAAAAACACGTGGCAAAGCGTGCACATTCTCTGAGTTTGGAGAATGTTTGTCCAGTTAAAAGTGATAATGCAATTCTTGGAGTGCAGGAAGTGTGTGAAGGGACAGTCGAGTCTGGTTTAGATAGAAACAATTATCGACAAGAATCACTTGCTACTGAAAAGGTTGGGATCGGAAGTAATGCTGAGGAGATGAAAAAGGCGACTAAGAAGCAAGCCAAGAGTTCAGTTCTTGAAGCAGTTACTAAAGTTGAAGCATCTATTGAGTTTAGGAAGGAGATCGAGCATGATGCTGTGATGGTTACCCAGCCAGGGAGGTTCAGATGCAATACTACCATTATTTCCAAGGATACTGTGGCTAATGTAAAAACAAGCTCTGAAGCACAAGGACCATTAAAGCCATTGCGACAAGAAGTTGACCAAAAAGATATTACTGCACTTGATGAACCTTTCAACTCAATAAGAGATCCCCTTATACAAGATTCAGCAGCAAGCTCCAGCAAAGTGGATGATAGTGCTGTTGTTGAAAAGGTTATATCTTTAAAACGAAAATGTGTGCCACTTCCGGAGAAAGAATCCATATCATTGGGTGAAAATACTCCAAAACATTCCCCTAAAAGTGATTTGGCTAATCTTTCGGCACCCATTTCTACCGCCGGTAAGAAGCAAAGGACACCTGATGTGTCCAGATCCCCAAATATAACGGTGAAGCCCACATTTGCCAAGAACATGGGACCCAAAAGAGAACAAATAGTTGGAGACACAGGATGCACTATGTCACATGTCACAGACCCAGGAAATTGTGGTGAAGTGGTTCTTAAAAGTATTGATAATAGGATGGGATCCAAGGATGCATCTAACAAAAAGAAAACCAGCTCCATTGACGTCTCTGTTTCTTATTCCGACAGCAGGGAAGAGAATAGTGCCACTTCAGGTCCAAAGCAAATTTTGGTTTTAAAATCATTGAAACCAGTAGATTCTTTTACTGGTGTTTCAATCCATACTTCAGGGCAAACTGTGTTTGTTAATGAGGAGCCTGAGGTGGTATATAAAGTAGATAAATTAGTTGTCGATGATGATAGTCTTGCTAAGGTCAATGTGGCATGCAAGTCCCTAGAGAATTTTGTTGTTAGTTCAGCCGATCAAATCGAGTTGAAGCCAGGAGCTTGCAATGAGATTTCTCCATCCAATGGTCCATCTCCAAACCAGCATGTTTTTGAAGGTAAACAAAATTTTCTAGTGTCCATAAAAATATTGCTTTTGTTGTTTACTGATATTGTTTCTTCTGGTGTGACGGTAAATATTCCAATCCCTCGGTGGCCGTGAAAGGACTGAAAATTGATTTTTTGACAGGCAAAGAAATAAATCATTATGCAGTTGTCATCAATGATAATTCAAATGGAGGTAACAAAGTATCTATTCAGAAGCATGGAGTCTGTGATTTACAAGGGTGTAACTCAGATAAAAAAGTGCATGAAGAGTTATTTCCTGATGAGATATTATCACTTGCTGCCGAAGAAAAATTTGAGGTGGGTGATAATGCCCTCATCTCATTTGGCAAGAGGCCTATTCAAGTCCCTGAAGAAGACATTGTAGGGGTGGGAAAGTCCTGCAATGGTTCCGAAATTTCTGAAGACAAATTTTCACACAATCTTGTTGACATAGAAGAAATCTACTTGAACACCATAGGAGGGCAGAATATTGATGGGATAGAAAATTACACTGCTGCAGATGCTGCTTTACACTGTAAGAGAAATTTCTCTTTCCTTCTCTTGCAATTTGTTGGGAGACTTCTTGAGATACTTTATCTTTTATAATTTCAACAATGCCTTTTGAGTGATGTGCTATGCTTTTTTTCGCTCTAGACAATTTCTACTCCCGTCCAAAACATAATAATGAATGTCAGCAAGTTTTGTTTCATATTTATTCTTTGAGCAAAATTAATATCCTTAAGCCTGTGCAGCAAAATTTAACAGCTGTATAGTTTCTGTTTTTTTTTAATAAAAATAAAAATTTGTTTGATTGTTAATATTAATATAATTATACGTTTATTATTAATGATAATTATATATTAGATAAAACTTAAAGATAAATTATTTTTAATTAATTTAATTAATTTTAATCTTTTATATAATATTTATTAATAAATTATCAATTATTTTTTAAAATAAATAATTTAAAAATTAAATTTTATTTTAAATATATTTTAATTATTTAATCAAATTTTATTTGAAATTTTTATATTTTGAAGATATTTTAAATTTAATAATAATTAATTAATTATATTTTATTTAAAATAAAATTATTAAATAAAATTAATATATTCATAATTTTATTAATAATTAATTTAAATTAATTAAATGTAATATTAAATTAATTATTTATAATTCTTATTAATAATTAATATATCAAATAATTAAATAGTATATATTTAGTTAGTACTAAACCAGATTATAAGAAAAGAAAACAAAAATAATTTTTTGTAGTTTTCATAAATTTAAAAAATTAAAAGAAACCAAAATTAAGAGCAAAAACTAAAAACTCAAACAAATATGATTTTTTACAAAATTTGAAAATGAAAACAGAATCAAAAATAGAAGTCCAAACAAACAGACGTGTACTTTAATTGAATATAAGTTCAACATTTCCATGTTTTGTAGTTTACTGATTCAAGACGGTATAAAGTTTCCTGTTTTACAAACCATTTAAGACGTCTTATCTTCTCATGCTTGTCTTGAGTTCTTTTCAGAAAACATTTTTAACTGCAATATCTGGTTTTGGCAACAAAGATTGTCAATAAATCTTGGTCCTTTTGTTGAAAGCCAACGGTTTCCTTTATCTTTGCGTCTTTTGTTCTGAAAATGTAGCAGATAAAATATATTTAATTTGAAGTTAATGGTTTCTGCTATCAGCAGCAGATCTCCAAGATCAGCATTTGCTTGGTACAAGTGATAGTCATTCAATCAGGGTAGCTGAACATGAAATTAAAAACTCTGTTTCATGTCCTTGTCATGTTGATACTGCCTCTGAGGAAACAATAACATTCAACTCAAATTTCAATGATGAAGTGGGGACTTTGAAAAGAATACCAGTGCATGCCCTTCCTCAATCTTTTGCAGAAGTGATGGAAAATGAAATGAGCGGCAACACCTCTATACAGCAGCAGTTTTCTCATGAAATTTCTTGCCCAAAAGAATGCCAAAATTTCAGAACTGAGAGTGAAGGCAGAGTTATTTGTGGTGATAGTGTAAATGTGATGTCAGAAGCATTTGTTCAGTTTGGTAGTTCAAACCAACATTACAATGAAAACAGTTTTGTGGAGCTCTCCGGCCGTGATGCAGCTCAAGGTAAACCCTTTTGTTCTGCAGAGGAACTCTAATGCATTTTTTTTGGATAAATAACTCTAATGCATTTGATGATTACTTATTGTGTTCTCAACTATATGTAGGTGAGTTTTCTAACCAAATAGGATGCGAGAAAAGAATGGAATGTAAAGAAACATTAACAGGTCAAAGCATTCGCTGTGACATTGGTTTGGGTAAGTCTACTGAAGGTAGTAGAGGATTGACTCAAGAATATGCAGTTTTTGATTTTGAAGGGTCTAACCTTAGAAAAAATGAAAATATGCATGAAGATCTACCACATAACGGAGAGATATTACTTACGGCTGAGGGAATCATCCAGCGGGATGGTAATGCTCTCCTTTCATGTTGTGAGCTGATAACCGAGGTTGTTGAAGATAAGAATGATGTCATTGCAAAGGGAAGCTCCAAGGATGCAATTCGAGAGAAGTGCGCGCTTGAACTTGATGGTGATAATAGAATATACGTGAATGCTTCAAAAGGGGAGGGTCCAGATGGAGCTGAAGATTATTCCGCAGCCACAGTTGCTTCAAAATGTAGGGAAACATGTTTTGTTCCTTTGTTTTCCAGTCATTTGTCATTTACAAGCATTATGCGTCCTTCCTTGTCATGCTCCGTAAAACTACCCTTCAAATGTGGATGTTAATTTTAACGCACCACCTGTAACATCTGGCATCATATATTCCTCTCCATATGACAACGAGGAAACCGACCAAGATTTGTTCCCAATTTACTTACCTTTTAAAGATCATTTTTGGACTTCAGATATATATAGGATCCAGTATTTAGAAAATTCTGATACGAAGTACTGAGCATTATTGTAATGATAAGATTGTCAAACATATTCTTATTTCATGAAACACAACTATTCAGAGTTTCATTCTCTTTTTCATTTTGACTTGTCTGAATTTTTCTGATGCAGTCCCCGAAATCAACAACGAAGGAATGTATTTTAATGTTGGTGATATAACAATGAATTGTGACGTGCAACGTCAAGGTGAACCTCTTTTCTTTACTTTTTGTCTTTTACAGAAATATATTAGGACCCACATCGTTATCTTTATAATCAAACTTTCTATTTTTAGTAGATAATCAGTTTGATCTAGAAGCATCACCAGTCACTAAAACCTCTTCAGTGAGAAAAGCTAAAGCTGCTTCCGATCGAACTCAAAGTCTGGTTGATAAAACAGCTGGGAAGGTAAAGACAACTGAAATGAATTATTTGGATGGAGGAGAAGCTCTGACAGTAACCCAAGCAGAATCACATCTTCACCCGTCTTCAGTGGAGGTGCAAAATGAAAGCTTTGGCAATGCCCCAATAGAGGAGAATCCCATTAATGGAATTTTGTGCCAGCGACACTCTGAAGATTTCAAGGATGGGAAGAGAGAAAAGGCTGAAGGATTACTCTCTGAAGTATCAACTTCATTCACTAGTCAGGATCTGCCTTTTCAGGTTTCCCGTGAGATCAGAAACACAACTTCTGGTATGAACTGCTGTGACGGTATAGTTAGTTGTGCATACAATCGAAAGATCTCAGAAGAAAACAGCTGGAGAGAGGATACTGCAGAAGAGTATTCACATTGTGGAGACAAATTTTTAAAATATACTGGCACAGACCAATGTGTCGCGAATGTAGTTGTTTCTTCGGCCTGTGAAGATCTTAACCGGACACCAATTGATGCTGGAGAAATGACCAATGGATGGCACAGTCAAAATCTTAGTTTTGACTGCACCCAGAAAAATGAGAACACACCCATGATTCCTCTTATCGAGGGTGATGGAAAGGAAGCAAGGGGAAATTCTTCTTCAGAATCTTTTGGTAATTTCTCTATATCTTAGTTTGGCTCTGCCACTGATTCTCATTCCAAACTTATAGGATTTCGTGTCTTATGGATAAATCTTGTAAGTTGAGGCGCTAGTAAATCTTCAGTTTCAATTTTCAAGCCTCATCTAAGTGACCACGTTTATTGGAGAATGACTACATACAAGTATCAGTATTACTTGTTCTTAGGATATTTTTGTTAGTAGGGTACCAAGGTATCTTATCTACACAATAGATACACTATCACTGCGGTAGTAGCAATTTCTGAGGTATGTGACCTGTATGCTGTAAGAGTTCTTCAGAAACGTATGATAAATCATGGCTGTAGAATCATAAGCGTTCCAAACAAATGAAAGTAATCAGTAGTAAAATGGCGCATATCAAGAGAACATTGTAGGGAATTTCGAACTAGGAAGTAAAAGATGTTTACACCTTTCCTTTTTGGGCCTAGTTAACATTAATCTCTCTAAACAAAAGACAAAAAATTATATTAGTTAAACAATGAGTCTTCCTGCTATGCCTGAGCATATGTGCTTGGCAGAAAAAAAGTTCAGCCTGTGACATTTTCGTATATGGCCACCCAACTTCTGGTGCTGTCCTTTTCTTTTTGGATTTTGTAGAATGTGTTCCTCCATGTCAGATACTACCTGGCAATGATAATCAGATTCACTTTCTTTTAACAACAGAATGTTTTGTCATTACTTTGTAGTTTGATCGAATGTTTTGTCATTACTTTGTAGTTTGATCGACATAAATCTTTGATTATTTCATTTACTTAGTTGATAAATAATAACTCCAGGTTTTAATTATACCTGCAGAAGTTGTTATCAAGTGTGATTTCACTAATTGTATTAATGAGGGATTTTATCATCTGTTGCATTTTTGTTGAATGTTATGTTGTATGATTCTGAGTTCTCTTGATTATAAAGTTGTCATGACATTGTTTCCAGGAATTTATGGCTATGATTAAGATTATGGTTCTGGTTGTTGTATTAACACTACCAATCTAACTTGTTTTTTGGTAGACTAGCAATGTAACTGACATTGGACTTTTCTGTATTCCATAGGTAACAATGGTATAATGAACGAAGGAAGTAGCACAATTTCACGAGGGATTGCTAAGAAACAACTTAATAAGTTTCCTGGGGTGGAATCTGCTTACTTTGATGGAATTGAATTCAAAACTTCAGCAATGCCAAGTAGCAGTGGACGTACAAACAACTCTGAATTGGCGGAGAAAAGAGTTAGTTTTCATGCCTTTGACGACAGGGCTACCCCTAGGAAAGGCTCCAAAGATTTTGTGGATGCTGAACAACCATCCAGTATTTCTTCATCAGCCTGTAGAATGAAAGCAGGTTGTCCTACTCTTTCACCTGCCATTTCCTGTCATGATGGTAAGTGTTTACTGATGTCACGTCTCCAAGTCAAGCTCTGTGTCCTTTTATCACTCAAAATAACAGTCTGCCTTCTATTTATTATTCATTCATTTCAGGTCCTTCACTTGTTTTTAATATTACCGAGTATATCCGTTAAAAGTAACAAGTTTACATTCTTGAATGTTCTTTCAGGATTTTCCTTGTTCACCGGCTGGGAAATAAATTTGTTGCAAGGAGCTGTAGAGAATGTTCATACACCCGATAGTGAGGGATATAGAAGTCAGTTGGAAGGCAAGGATAGTGAGGGTTCCTTGACGGGGAATGAAAATGCTAGCGTAAGAATTGATGAACAAGTTGAAGAGCATCTGGCTAAAACAGTCATTACTTTCAACAGTTATCGTATGTGGGATGGTGGTATGCCCAATGTTTTGCACAGCGTATCAGCTGTCAACCAAGAATTCATTGAGTCGCAGGGTAACGATTCCATGGATAAGTCAGAAAATTCCTTTATTTCCATGCATGAAGTAGATGTGCTGGAAGCTGCAAACACAAGTGGTAGAATACATGATAATGCTGAAAAACTTGCTACAGAGTATAATAGCGATAACTTGAAAGAATCTGAAATGACTTCCTACCCCAGTTCTCAAGAAATCTTTGAAAGTGTAGTTGCAAAGGAGAAGGAACTGTCTGTGACAACTAGCAGAAAGGCGAACATGCTGGAGAAGTTGGGAATTAGAGAGACATCGGTACCCGCTATTCCAGAAGAGAAATCACATGAAATGACCCAGGTTTTCCGATACTCAAGTTGCAGTGAACAAGAAGTAAAAATCACAACTGAAATTGCATTATCTGCTGATAGCACTCAGGAAACTTTTGGGATTAGCTCAGGTAATTCTACAATCACAAGGCATAACGCCGTGGTGGCTTGACCATTGACATTCCATTATGAGTTTCTATTTTTCTTCTGAACCTTACCTAACCAAATGAGACATTGTCTAATAACTGTAGACAAGAGAAGAGATCTTGTTATACGGCTTCAGACATCATCCATTGATTCTATGAATATCGTGATGTTATCGTTTTCTTGTAACGAAGGATTAACTACCTCCTTTTCTTTGCCATGTATACAACATTCAGAAGAAGAGCTTGAACCACTGAAATTTTCTGATTCCATCAATGATTGTGATCGAAAACAGGTTATTTCTAGTAACAGAGGTACGGTTGTTCGTCAGATTTTACTCTCGGTTATTGAACTAAGCGGTTTATTTAAAAAGTGATTTGACTCTGATTGTCTTGTAGGGAGTATTCGTACGGAGATGGTTAAACTCCGAGTGACAGATGACATGGGAGAAAATGGTGCTATAGATGTATCAAGTCCACAAAATAGTGGAAAAGATCCTCAACAAATTGGTACAGGCATATTTGATGAGCCGGGCAATGCTGTGAATGAAGTAGCTTTGAGAAGAGGCGCTGATAGTACAATTTCAAACCATCCGTGTGAGACTACGAGCGGGAGCCTGTTTAGACAACTTGAAGGAGCATGTTGCTTACCCAAGCATGGTAATAAAGTTCCCCCCTTTTCCCACTTTGACTAAGATACAGGTAACAATAATGTCTATTTTCCTCGGTGCAATAATGAAACAGAAGGAGAAGCTTATGTTCAAGATCATCATCAACTTTGCTCACGAGAGGTGATGTTGGAAGAGATTCCTAAGCCGAACAATTCTAAAGACAGGGTGACCAACGTAGAAGGCGAAGATGGAGAAGAAATGGAGTTGAATGAAGTGTCAACACTAGATAAGTTAATGGAAAACCGATATGCTGGATTAGCTAGTTCAGTTGTTGACCCAGGTAAACTCTCAAGTTATTTAAAACTGAACTTGTCTGTAAATTTTTTAGGCTTAGTCTCCCAACAGATTATCCACTCACCGACAATAGTTTATTGATGTCTAAATATCTCAGACTCAACTCCTGAAGCTGATGAGAAGGGTAAGCTAAATCTGCTATCTCAACAGACAAGTTCATATGGGAAAGGAAAGGAAAACAGCAAATTGTATGCTAAAAATTTGAGTTCTTCAACGATGCAAATTAAGACAAGTCTGATGCAAAGTGCTTCTCAAAAAGTAAAACATTTGCATGACATGAAACCGGATGTTTGCAGCATCAAGAAAGGACAACCATATACGACAGCATCAAAAGCATCGTCACGGAGGCGGCCTTTGGAGGATCTGACGAAGAATTAGGTTCTTGTTTATTGTTCTTAAACACTTTGTGTTGCTTTGTAAGTCGATACGAGCATATCTCGCATCTAGTCAGTGTGACATTAAATTGGAATTTGTTAGGAAGCTCACACTAGGAGAAGTAAGCGCCTCTGGTTTTGGTATAACCCCTCTATACCATTTCTACATGTTTGGTCTGGTATCTATACTAAACCAACGACTTTATCACTTTCATGGTGCTTAGGCTGTGTTGATGACATCTACTAGTTTATTGCCGAGTACTGAAGATGGTATGGTAACTATCGTTCAAGTATTTTTTCTCCGTTCTTTTACCTTGAAACATTACACGTCAGCTCAAATTTGTGCAGTGGTTCTTAATGCAACGCGAACGTTCGGTAAACTGACGGTCGCGAATGCCCAACTTGGCTCTCTCTTCGTTACAAAAGCCGTAGTGTAATGGAACAGATGGGCTTAAATTACAATTTCAAACTAAAATATCAATGTCTTGAACCTTCTTTTACCAACTTGACATCAAATTTTAATATTAAGGTTCGATGAACCCAACATTAAATAACTAAAATAGTACGTCAAGATTTTTTTTCGAACACATTTGTTAAGCTGTAGCCAAATTACTAATGTTTTAACTTTGAACCTTTAATTGCTATAAAATCGATTTATAATAAATAAGAAGTAAAAATAATAATATAAAAAATATAAAATAATTTATTAAAATATAAAGAATACACGATTAATATATAATAAATTAATAATAAATTTAATAATTTAAATTAAATTTGAATTTAGCGTAAAACTTAGAATAATAATAAAAGTAAAAATTATATTTCTAAAAGAAGTCGTATTATCATTAAAAGTTTTAAATTCTTCAATTTTATTTAAAGATTCATAAACTTCATTTTCATCCAAATTATCTGAAATAACATCTTTTACTGTGTTCAAATAAATTACAAACTAATGGTGTATAAAAGTTTTTCCTACTATAAATTTGTAATATATTATATTTTTAATATTAAATATAAACTGACCATTAGAAAATCTCCTTAATTCATTTGTTAGGAAAAATGCACCTGACTTCAGTCACCAGAACTAGTTAAAGAAACAATAAAAAGGAATATTAACTTATAATACGTTGGCATAAAGAGTGAAACAATAATATGTAT
>JANQBM010000006.1:15077442-15090318 GCA_025594535.1 Erythroxylum domingense
ATATATAAACATAATAAAAAAGAGGTTGAAAAAGAATTGAAAACCTTGAAAAATCAATTTAAATAGTAATCTAATAGAAATATTTAATAAAAACAAAGAGTTTTTGAAGAGATTAAAATTTAATTAGAGATGGAAACTTTCAATTTTGCAATATGGAATAAATGTGAAGAGTGACTAAAAAAGTTGAAGTATGTTTAGAAAGCACATAATAAACGCGAAGAGTCACTAACAGAAATTTCTAAATTCTGTTAAGAAAACACATTAATTTATACTGTAGATGTGAGACTTTAATCGATGTTTATTCTTAACACCCTTTTCTTTATTTGAAGAATCTACGTACCAACAAAGTAACTTGATCCGAATGGATTAATAATAAATTATTCCAAATTTTTACTAAGTTATTGTTACTGTAGTTAAGCCTAAAAGGTTAAAAGATTAATTTTTTTAATAATAAAATCGGGAATTGAGGTTAACAAATACTAATTCAGTTGGAGTTATACAAAGAAAAGAACACTTAATTCAATTTCATATTTATAAATTTCTAATACTATTTAATTCGACATTCAAAATCTGTGTTATTTAATTTTAAAACTTTAATTTGAATTTATTCTATGGATAATTTTTCCCTTTTAATTTATCAAGAACTGTAAGTTTGATTAAAATTAGATAAAGTTTATTCTTTTAATAAATAAATTATTGTTATTGATTCTATTTTATTATTTTTATAAAATTAAATCCGCAAGCAAATTATTAAATATATATAATAATTTATAAAAATTATTTAATAAATTAATGACTCAAAAATAAATGATAGACTTAAACTAATTTATGTATCTCATCTCTCAGTTAACTACATATTTAAAGATCTTTTGGGTGAATCAAATCCGCTAATTGGACAGTCTTAAGTCTGATACATGAAAATAACACAGTGAAAATAAAAATAGGAAATCGTTCATCAAAAGCATAAATTTCCTGTTAAGAGGCAATCTTTGTTTTCCTTCAAATAGCCAGAAAATTCAGTGCAGTACATATAGATGTCAAGAATTAATTTACATACCAGTTCATAATGTTTCTTAATTATCATCATAATTAAGAAAAATTGCCTAAATACATACTTGGATCTTTGATGAGACTTTAGGTCCTTTCGCTTACCTAATGGCTCTATTGCTCCACAGTATATGACTATCTTGAACAATGCAAAGAAACTATACTAAGTTCACTAAAGAATTTGTTGATCCAATTAATCATTTCCACTAACTAGAAAATGTATTATGACTCAATTAGCAACCATTGCTATTGGAACTTGTCCAATCTTGAATGATATTATTCTAAGTAAATAAACCTTAATAAGTATTTACTTTTAAAGTTATGTCCTCATCATCTTGAACTCAAATATCAACTCATTCATAGAGTAATGGATATCTTTAATACTTCACAAATATCTGATATCTCAAATACTTAACATCTTTAGTACATTATCTACATACATGGACTTAGAACAAGTGAGCAACGTCCAATCTATCTCTATAGATCTAATTCCTAGAATTAAGTTGTTACCTTTTCTTATCCAATAAAAGTTATTCTTAGACAATCATATTTTCAATTGTTATTCTCTGTGAGCAATATGTCTTCACATACTTTTACTGAAGAGGATAACCATACTCCCACTAACCTTTTTGTAGTAATGATAAATTCATAATCATCCCCAAAACAAACTCTTTGAATTCATCATGAAAGTGAATCTTTTAATTTCTCTTAGTCTTTTAACTATACATCAAATGGATCAATAAAGACAATATTTCCAATTGGATGTATTGTTATGAGATTTGAACTTTTCAACCCACTGCTTATCCTGAGAACCATTCTCCAATAAGTATACATTGCAATAAACAATTTGTTTAATAGGTCTGTAAGATTATATCTAAACTTTTGGATATCTCATAACCTTTTATTAGCCAATTTAGTTTTAAACTTAATGGATAATATATGCTTCAACTAAGCATTACATCTTTAAATCATTACCTTTGACTCTTTCAAAGACATAGCGTTTCATACCTAATATGAAATCTTGCTAGTTGATTCAATTGGAATTATAGAAGGCAAGTTATAGTACTAAGCATAGCTATAGAAGAAATAATATTGCATTATACAATATCTTATATTATATTTTCTTCCTTATATAAATCCATACTCTTATGAATTTATTTGTGAAAATATTCACCAAAGAATCTCATTCCTTATAGATACCGAAAACATAAAACTCACCACAACATTCTTGTTGAAGTGGTTCAGTATTCTCAATGCTTAATTTCTTCTTAGATTTAAACAATTCAAACTTTTCAAAATTTTAAATCAACATTTCATTTAATACATATGACTATATCACATAAAGTCATTAGTAATATAATGAAATATAAGCGTTATCCTTTTATGAATTTTTATTCCATACAATACATCATATGTATAAACTTATCAATTCAATACCATCATCATCCTTTCTCCAAAGATTGATTTGGTTATTCTTCAACTTGGCAAGTTTTACAAGTTGCATACGATTTATAATCAAAAGGATACATATGTCCTTTTATATAACTTTATGATTCTCATCATGTTGATTTAGCTAATATGGAATAAAATGATAGTTTCTATTATCTAACTTTATATTCTTGCCATTTATGTTAAGTATAAGTCTCCTTTGATCTAACATATACAAACTATTGGTATAAAATTAGATAAACTACTTTTACTTAATAATATATTTCTTATCATGCTTTGAACATTATAATAATGTTGAATCAAAATTAAGTATCAAATACTCATAAGCATAAATTAGAAATACATATGATCTCTATCATATCAAGTATAGGCAAGATAAGTTATGCAATCATTTTCCTTCTTATGATAACTATTATCATAATATAGCAAAGCCTTCAATTGATGTCCATGTTTATGCTTATAGTAGGCTAAATTAAGTGGAACAATTCCAACAAGGTACTATACTTTTCTTCTCTACTCTATGCAACCTTTTGCATCTTGCTATCATGATGTTGACACATATCTTACATGTTTTCGTCAAAGTTTATGAGACATTAGTCAACTTAAAATGTCAATACATTTTGTCATCTATATGATTTTAACATATCTCTTAAAACTTTAACTTCAAATCCTCAACAAGGATTAATCGCAAAATTGTATAATGGGTGTACAAATTTTCTTTTCTAGCTTTGAGAAATCTTCTAAAACATAATCCTATGTCTAAGAAATTTGTTCACTAACTCTTAGATCAATTATACTAAACAAGGTAAATTCCACTCAGAATAAAAATAAATGTAAGGAAGCAAGTAGTTAATTATATGTCATGACTACCAAATAAGATTAGGACTTTAATCATGCATTTGGTTACTCCCACTATTTTATTCAAAATAACTATTATTCAAACAGATTATTCTAATCTTTCTGGTGGGTTAGGATACAATTCAAATATGTTTGATCTTGCGTTTGTTCAATAAACCAACTAAACTTAAATTAGGTAGATAACAATTTTATCAATCACATCTCATATGGCTCCTAGATCTATTAGGTGACAACTCTTGTTAAAACATATCTAATATGTTATTCCTAACCCTACCTTTAAAGTCATGTGATCATGAGTTTGCTCATCCAAATCACACAAATTTAGTTAAGTAGAACCAACTATTATAAGACTAAATATGTTCGAGTTAAAGCGGCCTTGAGTTTGCTCGACAAGCCTATAATAAACAGAACTGTGGTTTATTTTTATAACAATGGAAGGCAACAATCATGTTCTCAATATGTACTTAATATTTTAATGAAGTACTTCATTTCATTCGTCTCATCAAACATAAAATTGCATGTAAAATATCACACATATAAAACATAAAAGTTAACATGCATCTAATCTAAATATCAACCATATAAATAAAGTATGCATCTTATGCACTCATAATCAAATCATATGCATAAAACATGAAGCTTCATTTGATTCCAGTTATTGATCTTCATAATCTAAAATAATATTTTCAACTTTTTGGAAAAATTAAATTAGATTAAACTTAAATTTTTATTTCAAATAGAAATTTATTTTGATTTGAAAACGATTTTCAAGTCTAATTGGAAACTACTGCCAATTTATCTTGACTCCTTTAATAAAATCTAATTGAAAACAATTTTCAATAAATTGCACTTCTTACTTATTATAATTTAGAAAAACTCTTTTTCAAAATTGTATGAGTAACATATTCTAATCCAATTAGAAGTCTATTTCCAATCTCATTATCAATTATTTTTCCTTAGTTAGAAAACTATTTTCTAAAATTAAAAGGAAAGTACTTTCAAAATTAAATAAAACGGTTTTAAATTTAATTAAGAAAGTCAATATATATTATTTATTTAGAGATTTATTTCTTAACTAATTAGAAAATCTTTCTTTAATAAGTTAGAAAAATAATTTTCAAAATATTAAAGAAAGCACAATTTTCTTAATTAATAAATGAAAACACTTTTCAAAATTTAACCAAGAAAAATACTTTTCCTAAAAATCAAGAAACTTATTATTCAGGAAACAATTTCTAAATAAATTTAACAATAATTGTCTAAACAAATGTAGTCATAAAATTAATTTATCTCAATCAAATTGAAATAAATAATTTTAATTAAGAAACACATTTCTTAATTATTTAAGAAAACAATTTTCTTAACTTTAAAGAGTCTAATTAATTAATTTCAATCTAATTGAAACTAATTAATTCTAATTTTGGAAACTACTTTTCCAAAATTAATTAAGAATCAATATAATTGTTAGTCTTAATCAAATTAAAAAAATAATTACCTTAATTTTGGAATTGATTTAGATTTTAAAACAATTTTAAAATCATGTTTGGAATTTAATTAAATAAAGAATACATTATTCCTTATTTAAATTATTCCTTAACTTAAAACTTATAACCAAACAGACCTCATTCTAAACATGTGTCTAAACAAGCTTATTCTCTTATTCTTAACTTAAGGTCAAACACCTTAAATTTTAACCTTGTTTCCAAACAAACTTATTGTTAAACATGTTTCCAAATATGCTTCTTCTTCATCTTATTCTCAAACCCTAATTTCATAAGATGAACCCTAGCCTCCAAGGATGTCACCGCCTGTCCATGTAAACCACATTGCCACTATCACCATACCAACTTATGGCGTAAACAAGGAGACAACGAATTTTTGCTTATCTGATCACCATCTCACCTGCATGTGGACGTTGTTTTCTAGTAGCCAACAGCTTGCTTGTAGCGTTATCAGTCAGCCTCCATCATAGTAGTCAATGTACAAACAAAAATATACAACCAAAAATCTCAAACATACTAGCACAAATCCAGTTTTGCCTTCTTGCTTTTCCAAATTTGGGATTTCTCCAGAACCATTAAGCCTTCTCGAGGACTCAAATAAAACCCATAACTCTTTGCTTATTCATTAAACCCAATAGCCAACTTCGTAAACAAAAACACAAAATGTAATCATTCCAGTCCAGGTTCTTATTCAAAATAAAAACCATGCAGAAAAGGCAGAACGTGCGTTTTCCAGAATAATATGTGTTTCTTGTGTCTTTAAAAATGAGCTTTTCCAGAACGTAAAAAATCATGATTCTCAATTGATTTCTACAGATCCTAAATCTGGGGTTGAACTTTTCAAAACTCCATCACCACGTCTGCTCACGTTTAACCTTTACAGCCATTAAAAAAACACTTCTTCATCGCAAGCCATTCACGCAACCACCAACCAGAATCACATTCAAATTTCCATAACAAACGCAGACAGCAGATGCGAAAACATGGCTCAAAGTGAATTTCCAAAAGCTCAATAACCAGAATAAAGGATATGAACAAATTTCCAGAATTCTAGAAAAATTCTAGGGTTCATGACGAATCAGATCAGATTCGATTCTTTTAATTCCAAATTTTCGATCAATAACAATCACACAATTTAATCAAATCATATAATTAAACTCTGACTCTGATACCACTGTTAGAAAATTAGGTTGGGATCCGATCTCGTTCGCAGCGGAATAATTAAGAAATTTTTTTGTAAATTGACTTCTCAAAAAATATGATCAATTTAATTTTCTAAAATGATTAACTATGATCAATTTAATTTTATAAAATGATTAACACATAATCAAATCATGAATCGTAACTCGTACCTTATTTTGAAGCTTGATCTTTGTCTTGTCGTATTCCTCGAATTATTTCTGAAATTGGTTTATCTCAACCAATATAGTCACACAAGCGTCCGGCCTCTAACGATATCTACATAATGAGTTGAGAGAACTTTGTAACTCTTACAGAGAGGGTTAAGCAAGAAATGCTAGCTCAAGAGCTTAAGCCTATTTATAATAAGCTTTAGACGTTTTAGTAATTTAATTGAAATTAAATTCTAATTTCAATTAAACTTTAATTAGAATTACAAATAATTCTAATTAAATGCCAATTATGCCCAAATAAGATTCCGTATCCCATATTAATCCTTACTTATTAAATATCTCATATTTAATCATAAAGTTTCTCAAACTTTACAATTAAGTCTAACTTGATTAAATTAACTTTGCTCTCTTCAGCGCATTCTATATGTGAGACCTATTAGGTTCCCAAATATGTTGACAATGATTATAAATTATAATTCTAATTTATAATTAAAATTAGATAAATTAAAAATCCTTTTAATTTATCTTTAATTCTCCAATTAAATAATTTATAATCATAGATCAAGATTGACGTATAGCAACGTGTCACGACCATCCAAATATTTAGGAATGTTAAAGTGGTTTTGACTAACCTTTACGTCTATGATTTTTCCGTATAATTCAATCCTTTCATCAACTAATGTTTCGATTAGACATAGAGTATAAATTAATGTCAACTTTATTTTGAGTCCAAGTATATTAGTTCTTAGCTATTGATTCAATTAATGACATCATTCTACCTTGGCCAAGGATTTCCCGAATCAATACTAATCGAGAACAATGAAACATTATTCCTAATTACTTTAGGGTGATGAATCTTATCTTAATCACTCAACTACCTCTATATAGTTCATGCTACATTCAATAACTACTAATTAAATGACCCATGATTAAATATATCATAAGTAGTATCAAAACATATCAATCCCCATAAAAGATAATTTTGGTGACTTCAATTTAAAGGATCACTCATACAATCATCACAATAAGAATTCCATAGACGAATAAGTAATGATCCAAATGGATTTCTCATGTTGGGTCTGTTCAGTAAAATTATTTTCTAACAAGCACCTACATGTTTGTTTAAGTATCTCCACACTTTAGTCTATGAGATTGATTACTTCTTTCATAAGGACAAAAATAACGTGTGCTAGTCTTTTTATGTTCTATTAATGTCCAGTCTTAATAGAACAATGACTAGGAATAATTTAGGGATAATACATAAATGCAATGTGAATTTAATAATTATAACCTCATAATAATTTCATTTACAATATATAATTATCCCATGGACTTTATTATATACATCTAAACATGTACAAAATAAAAAATCCCTTTAAATAATTTTCAATAAACTATAACCAAACTGATTGGATGTAGGGCGTAAACCAACACTTGTATCACCTTTTTAATTCTTAATCCAAATCAAAACATGGTTTTTATTCTTCCGTGCTCTTAATTCTTTTGTGAACTATGAGAGTTGCAAATGATTCCAACTATAAAAGAATAGTTTTAACCCTTTTTCCTCCTCATTTGAACCTTCTTTTTCTTCTTCTTCATTACTTGAAAATAAAAGTCTCCTAGTTTCCTTCCTCTTGGTTATGGATTTCCTAGTAGATGAGAGTCTTTCCCCTTCACTTTCATATTCTTCTAATAGAAATTCCTTATCATATAAGTCTATCCCATCATTTTTAGTTTCCAGACATCCTTTCTTCCTCCTGCAATAACAATCACCCCCTCGAAATCACCAAAAACTAACCCTTTACAAACTTTCCTTTTGTCTAATTTTCTAAACCTAAATTTCTTCTTTCTTTTCTTTTTTATTGATTGATTATCATTGTTTACAATAAAAATAAGGTTCATTTGGTTGGAGGTGAGTAGCGATAACGCTTGTGGCAATGTGTGACCTATAAAGTAATAAAAAAATAATAAATACATGTCACATTAGTGAAAATGCAACACTTAAAGGATATAAACTTGACTTTGTTTAAATTTTCATCTATTTAATGTTAATTATAAGTGTTTTTGAGAATTTTAAGATTTAAACTAAACACTCTAAATTATTATGGTTCATTTTATATTTTGGTGAAAATATTAAGGTGTAGGGGGAGATTTAGACATGTTCAGAAAGCTTCACTATGCAGCTAGTGCAAAGGGTGGACTTGTCTCTCCTCCAGTAGAAATATTACTTAAAGGAGCAAATAAGTGGAAAACCTTGCTTATTGGGTATTTTATTGAGAAAAGAATAGCTTTCCTAGTAGTCTAGTATTAGATAGGCACTAATTAGAAGAAATGGGGTCTTTAATCTACACTTATAATCGAAGATGAACCATTCATCTTTCAGTTCTTCTTAGAGGAAATTGTTGGCAAGGTACTAGACAGAGGACCATGGCACATTCAAGGTAATTCATTGTTTTTGAAGAAATGAAAATTGGATTTCAAGCTAGACAGAAATGAGAATAGATCTATTCCAATTTGGGTGAACATGTATAAATTCCCTCTTTAATATTGGTCATATGAGGGTTTGAGTTACTTGGCTAGTTATATTGGAACTCCCTTAGCTATAGATGATAACATTGCAAATATAAAAGAGTAGGTTATGCTAGAGTGTGTATTGAAGTGGAACACAGGTAGAATATGCCAGATAGTATCCCTATCATAAAGTTTAATTCTAGTGGAGAATTAGTGGAAGACAAAATTATCCTATCCATGGAAGCCATAAATGAAATATGTTACTAAAATATGGATCCCAAAGAGAAATGTTAATAAGGTAGTTAATGAAAGAAAGAAGCATTCAAATGCAACCGAAGTAATGTAAGCTGATTGTGAAATGGAAAAAAGTTGAAATTCATCAAGCAACTTGTCCAACCAACTGGGGAAAGAAAATTAGTAGTCATATGGAATTAGCTAGTAGAAATTGTTAAGATTGTTGAGTCTAACGACAATCATAGCTATAAAGAAGAGAATGGTAGTAAGCATACTATTTCCTTATCTAAAAGTTTTGAATTAAAGGATAAGGCAAAAAACTGGCAGCAAGTGACTTCAGTTAAAACTAGATAGAATAATGCAGAAGAAAATATGCAAGAAGCTATATCTCAGATTCAACAGATTAAGGTAGAAGAAATTATGAAAGGAAAAAACAATCAGAAAATCAGTCATGTGGTAACTGAAATAACAGAAGCTGATAAATTAGCTACCCTAGGTGCTATAAATCTTGTTAATAAAGAGGGTAGCAGTGAAAATAGAATGCAACATGAAAAGTTGCAGGCAACAAGGACTAAAAGTTGAAAAACTAGTAGGAGGACTATGTCCCCTCAATCCTAATGATTAGCATAATATGGAATGTTAAAGGACTAAATTGTCCTAATAAACATCTAACGTTAAAGGATTATCTTCAAGCTAGTCAGTCTTGTTTTGCTGGTTTAGTGGAAACTAAGATCAAAGAGGAAGTTTTTCTAAATGGGTTGAAACTTATCTTAGCAGATTGGAAAATCTTGAACAATCACTCTAAGCGTCCTAATGGAAGGATTATTTTCACAATAGATCCATCTCACCTTGTTCTTCCCAATTGGTACTACACTGATAAACTAATTCATTGTGAACTTGTTCTAAAGTCACTCGATATTCTTATAGCTATAACTGTGGCTTATGCTACTAATTGGGAATTTCAAAGGGTCAACTTATGGAAAGAATTACAGGATATTGATTTAAACATGTCAATTTCATGGATGGTAGCATGGGATTTCAACTACTTATTATCTTCTTCTGAAGCCTTGGGGGCAAGGAAAGTTACATATGTAGATACTAGAGAACTTACTACATTAACTTCTACTCTTGGACTTGTTGATCTTAGATATCAAAGGCCTATATTCACATGAACAATCACCTGAAGGGCAATAGAAATGTTCAAAGAAAGTTGGATAGGTGTTTAGTAAACAATAGCTAGCTAAATCAAGTAACTGAAAGCTATTCAGTGTTTGAGGAACCACTATTTTCTAATCATACATCTATTAGGATATGTATCAATGGTTGCTTGATCAAATGAAGATCACCTTTTAGTTCTTCAGCTCCCCACTAAAACACTCTCGACTTGATTTAATTATTGTAAATGCTGTTGGTATGAATGTGTAGGGTTATTAAACTTTCTAGTGTGTTCAAATGCTGAAATATATCAAAGTTGAATGCATTAAGCTTCTTAAGCTTAATATAGACCCTTTGAAATTCAGTAAAAAGCAGGTCCTTAAGAATCTGTCATTGAACTGGAAGCTTTTAGCAAAGGATACCACTAATTCCTCACCTTTGGAGAAAGACAAATCAAAATTATACAGTTAGTTGCATATCATTAAGGTATATAGGGAACCATTGAAACAAAAGTCCAGAATCTAATAGTTGCAATAAGGAGACAAAAATTCCAAATACTTTTTTAGTGTGATTCAAGGAAAGAGAAATAGAAACAGAATTGTTTATCTAGAGTATGAGAATGGCATGAAGATGAATGAGCATGAAGAACTGAAAAGAATGGCCAGAAGTCACTTTTAAGCAATAAATAGGGTATCTACTCACATTGCCAGTCTTCTAAGCTGTCTAAATAGTTGAATGGTTGGTTCCATTAAATAGGATCAAGAATCTACACTAATTAGGGAAGTCATAAGTGAAGAGATAAGAGAGATGCTATTTTAATTGCATCCAGATAAGTCTCCTGGGCTAGATGGCTTTAATGTCAGATTCTTTCAAGAGAAATGGAACATTTTTCAATTACCAATTATTAAGGTAGTAAAAGAGTTCTTTAACAGTGACAGGTTACTTATTAAAATTAACAAGAAATTTTTTGATTTGGTGCCTAAGATCCCCAATCCAACGAATTTGAATGACTATAGATCAATAGCATATTACAATATGTTATACAAGATCATTTCTAAGATCCTTGCTAATAGATTGAGAAATACTCCACTTGGGATAATTAATCATAGTCAAGGTGCATATGTTCTAGTTAGGAATATGGGTGAAAATATCATATTGGCTTAAGAATTGTGCAAAGACTATAATCATGAGAAACATGTTAGAAGTTGGCTCTCAAAATAGACTTCATTAAAGCATATGACACAGTTGACTGAGGTTTCATTATCAGTGCTCTCCATGCTTTTGGCTATCTTAGAAAGTTCATTAATTGGATATATTTTTGCATATCAAATGTTTCATTCTCAGTGTTAATAAATGGGGAACCTACTCATCTTTATCAAGTAGCTAAGGGAATTAGGAAGGCAGATCCTCTTTCTCCATACCTATGCACTATCACTATAGAAGTTCTTCAAAGATTGACTCAAAATATATTGATGAAAGAACAAATATCATTATCATTATCATTGTTAAGAGCTCGATATCATTTAACTTTATTTTGCAAATGAACTACTCATGTTATGTGTTAATGAAACTACTTTAGTGGAGGTAATCTTAACTTCTCTATTAAGATTCCAAAAAGTATAAGGTTTATAATTTAACCCTCAAAAGCGTTCTACTTACCTTTCCAAGCAAAATATAATAGACTCCTCAAGGGTGATTATTGACGCATAGCTTTCCATAAAATGATTACCTTTTAATTTCTTGGGAGTTCCCATCTCCACAAGGAATTTGAATACAAACCACTTTTAGACAAAATTCATAAAAGAATCTCTAACTGGAGCAATAGATTTTTTTTCTTATAGTGGTAGGTTACAGCTAGCTATATCCATTTTCAATAACCTACACATCTATTGGTTGTCATACTTAACAATTCCTAAATGAGTGTTGAGGAAAATTAATGGAAGTATAAGAGATGTCATATGGCATGGAAAAAATTTCAATAGTAAAATGATTTCTAAAGTCAAATGGATTATCATTTGTCTACCCAAAGAATATGGTGGATTAGGTATCAACTCAACTAACATAATAAGTAAGGGATTTTTAGTTAAAAGGTTGTGGAGGATTTGCTATGATAAGGAGAGTCTCTGGGTGAAATGACTGCAAATGTTTCACATCAAACAAGGAAGCATTTAGTTTATGGCTCAAAAAAGTACTCAATCCTACACCTTTCAACAAATCTTATGTACCAGATCATTCATGCATCCTTATAGCAAGCATTACATTATAGATGGAAAAAACGTAAAATTTTGGTTTGATAATTGGCATTCTCCTAGACCTTTATGCAAGACTCAATATTTTATAGCTCTAATAAGGTTAATCCCTGAGAACACCAAGATTCACATATTTATCGAAATGACAATAGGTATTGGCCATTTCATACAGGTCTAGGAATCAGTCAACTAACAGATTGTATGCTCGATTATTCAATAGATCTGAGGAAAAATGATGAAGTTAGATGGAAGTTACATAACTTAACAAGTTCACTACTCAGTCGAGCAAATAGATGTTGCTTGGTCCACAGATCATATTCTCTTTTACAAAATAATATGGAGTTCTGGAACAGCATCGACACACTCTTTCATACTTTGGTTAACTGCTAGGCAAAAGCTAGATACTAGAGATAGGATAAAATTCAGATCTTAGATAAGTTTTGTGTAACATCCCCTCACTTATGTGAAAGGGCATTTTGGCCATTTTGAATGGGTTAGAATCATTGAAAGTGTTTCTGA
>JANQBM010000006.1:15095255-15107473 GCA_025594535.1 Erythroxylum domingense
TATTAAATTGTATATTTTTTATGTGTGATATTTTACATGCAAATTGTGTTGATGAGACGAATAAAATTAAATCCCTCGTTAAAATATTAAGTACACATTGAAAACGTGATCATTGCCTTCCATTATTATAAGAATAAACCAGAGTTCTATTTATTGTTTGGCTAACTTAAGGTTACTTTAACCTGAATATATTTAGTCATATAACAGTGAGTTCTACTTAACTAAATTTGTGTGATTTGGATGAGCAAATTCATGATCACATGATTTTATATGCAGGGTTAGGAATAACATATTAGATATGTTTTGGAAAGAGTTGTCAATTAACTAACCTAGATATGTTTTGGAAAGAGTTGTCAATTAACTAACCTAGAAGTTATATGAGATGTGATTCATAACAACTAATTTAAGATTAGTTAGTTTGTTGAGCAAACTCAAGATCAACTATATTTGACTGGGATCTTAGCTCACTAGAAAGATTAGAGTAATCTTTTTGAATAGTAGTAAGGGCCATTATTTCGAATAAATAATGGGAGTAACTAAATATTTGATTAAAGTCCTAATCTCATTTGGCAGTCATGACATATAATTAATTACTTTTTTTTCTTACATTTATATTTTGCTTTGAGTGGAATTTACCTTTTTAGTATAGTTGGTACTAAGTAAGTGAACCAAATTTCTTGGACATAGGTTATGTTTGAGAAGAGTTCTCAAAGTTAGAAAAGAAAAATTTTATGCCTATTATGCACTTTTTGTTATAATCTCCGTTGAGGATTCGGTGACAAAGTTTTAGAAATGTGTCAAAATCATATAGATGACAAAATGTGTTGACATTTTGAGTTGACTAATATCTCATAAACTTTAATGAGAACATGTAAGATGTATGTCAACACTATAATAGCAAGATGCAAAAGGTTACATTGAGTAGCATTAAAGGATATAGTACCTTGATGAAATTGTTTCACTTAATTTAGCTTACTAAAAGCATAAACAAAGACATCAATTAAAGTCTTTGCTCTAGTATGATAACAGCTGTCATAAGAAGAAAAATGATTGCATGACTTTTTCTTGTCTATATAAGATATGATAGAAATCATATATATTTCTATTTCATGATTATGAGTATTTGATACTAAATTTAGATTCAACATTATTATAATGTTCAAAGCATGATAAGAAATATAATGTTTAGTAAAAGTAGTTGATCCAATTTCATACAAATAGTTTGTATGTATTGAATCAAAAAAGACTTATGCTTAACATAAGCGGCAAAAATACAAAGTTGGATAACCAAGATTATTATTTTATGCCATGCTGATTAAATCAATATAACGAGAATCATAAAGTTACAAATAGGATATATGTATCTTTTTTGTTATGAATCGTATTTGTGAAACTTGTCAAGTTGAAGAATAACCAAATAAACCTTTAGTGAAAGGATGATGATGGTATTGAATTATTAAATCTTATATATGTATTGGATGGAGTAATAATTCAAAAAAAAACTTATATTTTATTATATTACTAATGATTTTATGGGCTATAGTCATATGTATTAAATGAAATAATGATTTAAAAATTTGAAAAGTTCAAATTGTTTAAATCTAAATAGAAATTATACATTGAGAATATTGAAGATTTCAATGAGATCGATTTATTGAGTTTTAAATTTTTGGTTATCAATAGGGAATGAGATTCTGTGGTAACTACCTTAACAACAAAATTTCATAAGAGTATGGATTTATATAAGGAGTAAAATACAATATGAGATATTGTATAATGCAATAGTATTTCTTCTATAGCGATGCCTAATATATTGACTTACCTTCTCTAGTTCCAATTAAATCAATTAGTAAGATTTCATATTAGATATGAAATGTTAAGTCTTTAAAAGACTTAAAGTTAATGATTCATTGATATGATGCTTGGTTGAGCATACAATATCCACTAAGTTTAGAACTAAATTGGATAATAAAAGATTATGAAATATCCAAAAGGTTGGATATAATCTTATAGACTTGCTGAACAAATTATTTGTTTTATTGTATACTTATAGGTGAATGGTTCCTAAAATAAGTAGTAGGAGAAAGATGAAATTTGAAAGGTTTAAATATCGTGACAATACATCCAATTAGATCTAGTACCTTTATTGATACATTTGATGTATAGCTGAAAGGTTATAAGACAATGAAAGACTTACTTTCATGATGAATTCTAAGAGTTTGTTTTGGAGATAATTGTGAATTTATCATGTCTACAAGAAGGTAGTGGGAATATAGTTGTCCTCTTCAGTAAGAGTATGCAGAGATATATTACTTATAAAGAACAATATTTTAAATTTTCAATTGTTGAAAACATAATTGTCTAAGAACAACTCTTATTGGATACGAAAATGAAACAATTTAATTATGAGAATTAGATCTATAGAAATATATTGGAATTTGTTCACCAATTCTAAGTCCAAGTATATAGATAATACATTAAAGATGTTTAGTATTGGAGATATCCGATACTTATACAGTATTAAAGATATTCATTATTCTATGTAGGAGTTGATATTTGAGTTCAAGGAGATAAGGATATTTACTTTAGAAGTAAATCGTAAAGAACAATATCATTCAAGATTGAAAATGTTCCAATGTAGCAATGGTTGCTAATTAAGGTATAATACATTTTTCATTTAATGGAAATGATTAATTGGATCAATAAGTTCTTTAATAAACTTTTATAGTTCCTTGCGTTATTCAAGATAGTAATATAATATAGAACATTAAAGCTATTAGGCATGCATAAGGAGTTAAGTTCTTATCAAAGATCCAAGTATTTATTTAGGCAATTCTTTTAATAATGATAATAATTAAGATGGAAGTTGTAAGATTTAAGTAAATGCTCATTATAGAGAATCTTGTAGAATTATCTCATTAAGCTACTATTTTAGTAGTAGTATAATCATCATATGTTGATACGACATGAGATATTTAAACGATTGATTTAGTGCAAGTGGGAGATTGTTAGTTATGTCCTAGAATCAATCGATTGGTTATAGTTTACTGAAAAATAATTTAAAGGGATTCTTTATCTTATACATGTTTAAATGTATGTGATAAAAATCCATGGGATAATTATACATTACAAATAAAATTATAATGTGATTATAATTATGAGAATTATATTGCATTTATGTATTATTCCTAAATTATTCCTAGTAATTGTTTTATTAAGACTAGACCATGGAGATACTTAAACAACATATGAGTGCTTGTTAAAGAACAAGTTCACTAAACTGACTCGATATGAGAAATCCATTTGGAGCATTATTTGTATATTTATGGAATTCTCATTATGATGATTCTATAAGTGATCCTTTGACTTTAGATCTCAAAAATTATCTTGTATAAGGATTGCTATGTTTTGATACTATTTATGACCTATTTAATCATGTGTAGTTTAGTCGATAATAATCAGACGTAGCATGAACTATATGTAGGTAGTTGTGTGATCAAGATAGTATTCATCACCTTAAAGTAATTAGGGAGAATGTTCTCTTATTCTCTATTATTATTGATTTAGAAATTCTTGACCAAGTAGGAATGACGCTTTATAAATAGTTTACAATTGTCATTAATTGAATCAATAACTAATGACAAAGAACTATTATGATTGTACTAAAAAAGAATAGACATTAATTTTATGTTTTGTCTAATTTAGCATTGTATGATGAAAGAGTTGAATTATAGAAAAAAATCATGCATGGAAATGTTAGTCAAAATTACTTTGACATTCTTAAATATTTGGGTGGTCAAGATGTGTTGGTAGACTCCAATCTTGATCTATGATTATAAATTGTTTAATTGGAGAATTAAAGAAAAATTAAAAATTTTAATTTATCTAAATCTAGCTATGAATTAGAATTATAATTTATAATCATTGCCAACATATTTGAGAACTTAATATATCCCACATATAAAATGGGTTAAAAAAAGCAAAGATAGTTTTAATCAAGTTGAACTTGATTGTAAAGTTTGAGAAACCTTATGATGAAATATGAGATATTTAATAAATAAGTATGAATATGAGATATTAGATCTTATTGGGGCATAATTGGAATTTAATTAAAATTATTTGTAATTCTAATTAAATTTTAATTGAAGTTAGATTTAATTTCAATTAAATTACTAAAATGTCTAAAATTTGTTATAAATAGATTTAAGTTCTAATGAAGCTAGCACTTCTTGGTTAATTCTCTCTGTAAGAATTACAAAGTTCTCTTAATTTATTTTGTAGATATCATTAAAGGCTAGACATTTGTACAATTACAATAGTCAAGATGAATTAGGTTTGAAAATGGTTACGAGAATATGACAAGAAAAGGATCAAACATTAGTACGAATTAATACTCATACTTTGTTATTATTCATGTGTCAATCATTTTATAGAAGTGATCTTATTTTTCGGAAAATCAAAATTCGTGATTTTCCAACAGAAATTATATAACCCACACAGTGCTACAATAGGCTTATGGATTCACCCATATCTGTTTCTGAAGGTACTCCACCACCATCTTGTCCAAGTGGAAGGCCTTCGTTAGAACACCGGGTTTAATCGGCGGATTTGCGCCGAAAATGGCATTTGCTACTGTGACAACTCCTGGGTTTTGGCTGCTTAGTGCTGCAATAGCAACTGCAGGAGTTTTTCCAACATTCCACTGGAAGTGAATGAGACCAAATGGAAACACAATCACATCTCCTGGATATAAAATTTTGGAGAATAGGCGATGATCTGGATTCGATGTGACAAAACCTGCATAGAGTTTACCCGTCAACACTAATAGTACCTCTGCAGCCCGAGGGTGATAATGAGGTGGGTTGAGACCACCATACTTAGAGAAGTCAATGCGAGCCAAAGATAAGCCATTGGTGTTGAGTCCTGGTATCTGGTTAACATTTAAGAGAGTGACATTTACTCCAAGTTGATTCGAGGTGTTTCTGGGAAAATTCATCCCTGAAAACATAAAATCTTCCGGGGTGGCATACTTGGGATTCTTGCAGAACTTCCCATTTACGTACACTGCATACCAAACAAATGTTAACTTTTCTTCTTAGTCAAGAGTCCAAAAAAAAAAACAACAAAACAAAAGACTTTTCACTTCCATTTTTATATAATAAGAGGTATATACTTTATGGACGATCAAGTACAGACAATCAGAAGTGAAATTTTTTCATGAAACAAGAGTTTCCTGTGTACAAGGTTTAGTACCAGGTACTTCAGTGTCGTTTATCGCAACACAGAAGTCTTGGAGGGGACTGGGGTCGAAGGCAACGAGAAACTGGGAATAAGCCAAAACCAAGAGGGAAAAGCCTACAAGGAAATCAATAACCTTCATGATGCTTGCAATCTGCGAATTCTTCTTCAGGACCTTTTCACTTCGACCATTCCCTGGATATACATAGGTTACTTACTGGTTATTCTCAGCTTGTCGATTCTATGTCCAATTTATTATTTCTACACGTCAAAACGGGGATTAGTTGCTTATCTTTAGATATTTGTATTCTGCTCAGGCTATATGTGGAATCGAACTGATATTGCAACGATGTGAGTGAATCTTCTGCGGAACACGTTGCCTAGTTTTGTATATAGTATCGTTTCCCATCCTGACACGAAATAGAATGTGGACTCGCATTGTCAATGATTATCAACTTGTGCTAAACATTTGATCTTTCTTAAGCAAGTGTGCAATGTTTGTTTCTCTTATAGTTTGTTTTTTTATATATCTCTCGTCATCCTTTCATAACTTGTAGGCTATTGCAATTTCCTCATAGTTAAGAACTTGTTTTTCTTTTTTCTCCTCTTGCAAGTGATCATAAAGTAATAGCAATTAAAAATTGGAATTCGCTAATAAGTTCCCGTCAACATAGTGGAACTGGGTTTTGCTTTTCCCGCTCTTAAGAAAAGGGGCTATGCCGGTGAAGTTTGTTTTGGAATCAGGAAAGCCTAGCGTGGTCCTACTTGGCAGAAAATAGATAAAAGTCTTCTATGGTTGCGTTTGATAAACACTGTAGAAATAAATACTTATTTATCGTAATTTTTAAACGTAGTTACATATTTGAATTTGCGGTAAACAATCAGAGATTGAAGAAAAGTGCGGTGCTATCGTAGAAATTAATAAGCAGAAAGAGGACTGCGGTAACAAACTAGTTATGCGATAGAAAATTTACTTTCCATTAATAACCTTCACTACAAGTATTATTTTTTATATTACTCTTAATTAATATGACTAATAATATATTTTTATGAAATATTTTATTTACTAAATTTATTTTATTTATATTTTTTATTTTAATTTAATATTTTATTATTTATAACTTTAAATTTACATGACTGATAATATATTTTTTAATTATTTATACAACAATTAATAATTTATTAAATCAATGGATTTTTATTTATTTTATCTCTTTTCAGCAACCTCAACCGCACTTGCCAAATATCTATTTTCACGTTTCAGCAGTTACCAAAACAATAATTTCAAACACATAAGTACTTATTGAGAATAAGTACTTATCATTTCAACAAGTTGTCAACCGCCACCAGTCTCCCAAATCAAGCCTATGTAAAATTAATTAAGTATGTTATTATTATAGTATAATATTAAATTTATTTTTATTCAAATGAAAATTTTAGGATAATTTTATATATGACAATTAGAATTCATTTTTCATTTTATAATTAATATTTTTATAAATGAATATTTCCTAATATGTAAAAATTAATTACTCATTTTGTAATAATTTTATAATTTAATATTGATAAAATATAATTAAATGATTTTTGCAATTTAAAATGTTTTATAACTAAGTAAAATTTATTTTATTAAAAATAAAAATATGAAACAAAAGAACTAAAATCTACAATAAAAAATAAATTAAAATCAAATGAATTATATGGTTTTTGTAAATTATAAAAAAGAAAATTAAAATTAATTAAATTACTTTTTAAAAATTGGGAATTAGAATTAGAAAACCAAAAATATAAGTTAAACGAGACATGATATAAATTAATTATGCTTATTTTTTTTCTTATTCTCAATCTTATCTTACTGAAATATTTGATTTAAAAAAATGTTAGAGAAGGATTAAGTAACACTATCTCCCTTCTCATTATAATCTAACCTATCTTTTTTTTGTTACATTTAGTTAACTAATTTGAGTTGGGCATTTATTGTCTAAGGCCTTCTTCCAGTGTCTTTCCTAAATGAGAATTAAACTAACCACATCTCTAGAAAAAGGAGGTCTTGTCTCTCACCTCAATACTTCACTTTCTAACTTCATTTCATTTTGTATTCCTGTTCTTATCTCTTCCATTATTTTTCTTATTCAACCTTTAGTTCCCTCCTCTTCCACTTTCTTACTCTTTTTGCATAACCAAACTTTTGTAGAAGGTACCACTTCTCTCTCTTCAGAGCTTTCACTCCCCCTATCTTTATATCTCAATCGTCCTGATTTGTTAGCCTATACCATTAGGCTTCAACCTATCTTAGGCCTAAGAGTGGATGAAGCACTTCCTTACTATTTGGTTTGCTATTCAGTTACGAACTCCAAATACTTGAAGTTAGATCCTGGTGCAATGATGTGGATGATTTGGACAACAAAGGAAGCTCAATTATATTCCCCAGTTGTAGGTGGACGGGAACCAAGTGGTGTCCTTACCTTTAGTGGCTTCTCATGCTGGCACATCTCATTAGTTAGAGGTGGTAAGTAGTCTACAAGCAAGGAGAATCCTCTGTATCTGTCAAACCAAACTCTATTATGGATAACTGTAGAGACTCTTACAGTACTGGCAATTCTATTTCTGAGTTGTTCTATGTCTATTCTTTGGATAAGTGGGTTATATATGGTCCAGTTATCAAACAAGAACCAAATATTTGTTCTTTTCCCTAAGTGATGCTTAATGTGAGGATAAACCAAGTCTCTCAAGTTGAGTAAGTAGTCAAAAATACAAGAAAATTCACGTAAATTACCAACCTGCTAGAAGTTATGCTCTTTAAGATGATATGCATTCACCCACTTGACCCATAATGCTATCTTATCAGTAAAAGGCATCCATATCCTCTTACATAAGAGTACTTTTTGCATATGTGAAAAAGGAATAATTTCTAACCCTCCTTGATTCTTTGGAATCGTGAGATTACTCCAGTTAACCTTAGCCTTCTTACAATCATCTACTGTCCTAGACCATAGAAAAGCTTTCAGAATCCTGTCAATTTCTTTGTTAACTCTCTTAGGTAGAACAACATGTGCAGACCATTGGATATGCATGCTGCTTAAGACTGAAGAAATGATTGCCGAAGACTAAAGAAAGACTGAAGAAATGACTGGAGGGGTAAGGAAAACTTTATTTGTCGAAGATGTTAATCAATAAAGAGATAGGTGGTAAGTAGTCTGCAAGCAAGGAGAATCCTCTATATCTGTCAAGTCAAACTCTATTATGGATAAGTGTAGAGACTCTTACAATACTGGAAATTCTATTTCTGAGTTGTTCTATGTCTATTCTTTGGATAAGTGGGTTATATGTGGTCTAGTTATCAAACAAGAACCAAATATTCGTTCTCTTCCCCAAGTGATGCTTAATGTGAGGATAAACCAAGTCTCTCAAGTTGAGTAAGTAGTCAAAAATACAAGAAAATTCACTTAAATTACCAACCTATTAGAAGTTATGCTCTTTAAGATGATATGCATTCACCCACTTGACCCATAATGCTATCTTATCAGTAAAAGGTCTCCATATCCTCTTACATAAGAGTACTTTTTGCATATGTGAAAAATGAATAATTTCTAACCCTCCTTGATTCTTTGGAATCGTGAGATTACTCCAGTTAACCTTAACCTTCTTACAATCATCTACTTTCCTAGACTATAGAAAAGCTTTCAGAATCCTGTCAATTTCTTTGTTAACTCTCTTAGATAGAACAACATGTGCAAATCAGTGGATATGCATGCTGCTTAAGACTGAAGAAATGATTGCCAATCTAGTAGTAGTACATAAGAACCTATTTTTCATACATTAATCCTATTCTTAATCTTCTCAATCAGAGGAATAAAATTAGAGACTTGGGTTTAGAAGTTGTTATTGGAATTCCTAAATATTTGAATGGAGGGGAATGTAGTGTGAAGCCAACATTACTATGGATTTCCTCTTGGTTTCTAACATCCGAGGATATGTATATACTGCTCTTCTCCATATTCACCTTAAGTCCAGAACATCCTAAAAATGTATGTAATATGCCAATAGAATGGTTGTCAGCATGACTGAGAAGCATAAGGTCGTTAGTATAAAGAAGGTGAGATAACTTATATAAGCATTTGTAATGATGATTGAATCTGCCATTACATTCAATAAGTTTGGATATTAGTCTGGAGCCTTCCACAGCTAAGGTGAAAAGGTAAGGGGAAAGTGAATCCCCTTGCCTTATCCCTCTATGTCTTTTGAAGGATAGAGATGGAATCCCATTGATCGATACACTAAACGATGTAGTTTGAATGCATTCCAGTGACCAATTCCTGAACTGGGGTGACAGATCAATAGCTTGCAAGTAATCTTGTATGTAGCTCCAACTAATGGTGTCATAGGCCTTGAGAAAGTCTATTTCATTGAAAAAAACTTTGAATATGGTTACTAGTTTTGTATTCCCCTAACGACTCTTGAAGAATGAGATTTTTATCTCTGATATTCCTACCCGATAAGAAAGCCTCTTAAGCAGGATTTATGTCTGATAGGTGTGAAATGCATCATCTTTTAGGGTATAATTTGATATGTGTTTAGCCATTTATTCGATTGTTTAGTATGTGTTCAGGGTAGAATTGTGTTAGTTTGTGATTTATTTGTGTTTTAAGTTTTTTTATGAATTAGAACAATCTTTTGAGCTTAAATATGTTGCTTTTGAGGTAATTTAATGTATTTGTTAGCGTTTTAGGGTAAAGATCGAAGAACGGAGGAGTTTCAAAGCAAATTCGGCCACGATCGTAACAAAAAGGCCTGACATAGGCCACGATCGTGGCCTGCAGGGCCATAGTTGTGGCTTGCATTGGGCAGATGCGTAGCCACTTCTAAACTTCACGTTTCGAGGGATTTTTTAGACCTTTTGGACCCCAAAAAACCTCTAGTTCAACCCTAAACACAAAAGAACATAAATAGAACAATAAGAACAGAAAGAAGGAGCTTTACATTCATCCACTCTTGGAAACCCTAACGGGAGAGAAAATAAGAGAGAGAGAGAAAAGGAAGGAGGAAGAAGAAGTGGATCCCAACATCGCTGCTCCCCAGATCAGGTGGTATTTCGACGTTGCTGCCTTCTAGATTTGTCCAACGTAAGTTTTTTTTTCTCTTCATTTCATTTTTTATTTAAATGTATAAAGTTGAGATGGATTGTATGGAATTGGATTTTGGGTTGTCGATAATGTTCTGATCTCTCCTTCGAGATTTTACTTTGAGTTAATGTTGATTTAGTTAATTTTGTGTTTATTGTTTTGGGTGTTGTGATTGATTAATGTAATTTCATGTTTTGGTAACAAACCAAGAGGGTGAGGTAGATAAAAATGATTAGATCGGATTAATGAGAGTTAGGCGATCGAATTGACCATTTAATCAATCTAGTCGGTAATTTCATGGAGAAAGATCCCGTATGAGACCCGATTGTTTATTAGAGAGCTTTAGAACTAATTAGAATTATAGGTAATTTGTGAATTGAGAGATTGCAAGTTCCATAATTTGATTAGGGTTTATAATATAGGGTTTAGTGGTTATAACTTGAGAGAGAGTAATCAACCCTATGACCTTCTAGAACCGACATCCCTTAAACACATAATTATCTAGAATATAATTAATGATAGGTAAAATTCCCTCTCTTATAACTTGATTAACTCTCTTGATGGATTTCCATTGTGACCTGTGTGACTTCTCATTTTAATTCTATTTTGTCGAAATTTCCATGTTACAATTGTTAAATTAATTTCTCATATTTACTTTCCATATTCACTTTTGTGGATTTTATTTCTTTTTATTCTTTTGTCCGAGCCTTAGACGACTTAGGATTAGGCTAGTACCCTCCTCATGAGATCGACCCTTCAATACTACAAAGTACGACCTGTGCGCTTGCAGTTATTGAGGGTTTTACAAATTGTAAAACTTGCTCAACAAGTTTTTGACGTCATTGTAGGGGAGGCGTAGATTAGTTTATTTGTTATAGTCTAAGGTTTTTTCTCCTTCTTATGTGAAAAAAATTGGGCATAAAGTAGACGACACATTAACTTGGATATCACTAGAAAACAATGAGGAATCTTAAGAGTTGAATGCTAAAAAGAGATGGAAAGAATGATGGCTGAGGAAATACATCATGGAGAGTGATAGACCTTTACGGATGTTATGAGGCCACAACTCAATGCCCATCGTCAAGGGATTACACAACCACCAGTGCAAGCAAAAATGTTAGAGATCAAACCATAAGCACTAATTATGCTACAAACCAACGTACAATTTTACAGATTAGCCAATGAGGATCCTAATGCTCATTTATCTAACTTTTTAGAAATTTGCAACAGCTTCCGATATATTGGGATATCAGAGGATGCTATTAGGATGAGGCTCTTTCCTTTTACAATTGGGGATTAACCCAAAGCTTGGATAAATTCTAATCCGCTTCGTCTGTCGGTTTTACCCTTGGAGGTCGAATCAAAAATTGAATTCCAAAGATTGCAATATAGAATGCAACCTTGGGTGATCTCACTTAATTGGAACCTAATGCATTGGATCTAAGTTAGCTTAAATGTCATGAAATGCAACTAAATTGGTTAGGATGGGGGTTTTGGTTCTTTGGAGAACTAACAAAATTAAACTAATTGAAAGGGAAGTGTGTAAAAAATATTTTTGGATTTTTGGGAATAAGAAATCGAAGGTTAAAACAATGATAAAATATGATAAAATCCTCTTGAAAAATAAGCTTTGGCTATCATAGTTCAAAATAAGTCTTTGTGGGAGTAAAAATCACTAAGTTTCCAAATGATAAACCTTAAAGAACTCTTTAAGTCAAAGGTTTTAATCAGAAAACTCCATTTCTTAAAACCTTGTTGAATGCATCTTAGTGAGTGCCAGGGGTAAGTTGATGCAAATGGTCAATTTGGTGATCAAGTATCATCTCAATATCAAACACAACTAGGTAGATAAAAGAG
>JANQBM010000006.1:15107573-15129002 GCA_025594535.1 Erythroxylum domingense
TACTAAACAGCTAATTTTACCAAACATCAATTGACAAACAGCTAATACAATCAGCTGGTCAAATCAGCTAATAGAATCAGCTATTAGTTAACAGCTGATAGAATCAGCTAACAGCTAATGCAATCAGCTGATTGCCAAACAGGGCCTTTGTCTCCTCATCAAAAATTTGATTACTTATAAAAGAACATAGCAGTTGTGTTAATGATTTTCTTGAAGCTAAAGTACCTATGACATTTTTATAGTTAGTCAATTGTTGCCTGCCTCTTTCATCTCCTTTTGACTAGTAACTAATACTCCATCTCGATTGATTAAAGATCCTATTTTATTACTATTCTTCTTTACCACATGTTGAAAATCAAACATGTTTAGGCTAGTACATCAAACATGTTTAGGCTAGTATATGAAACATCAAACATATTTAGGCTAGTACGTCAAACTTAGCAGTTCTAGATGTTGAAACATCAAATAATTGCACTTTCCAACATTAGGTAAGCTCAATTACATTTAGACATTGTTTTAGTACATAAAACCATTTCTAGGTAAGGCTTTAAACATACAACCATTGCCTATATTTCCTTCATTATTTAGGCTAATAAACATAAGCAAAACTACTAAAAATAAGCTTAAACAAGCTACAAATTTCCAACACTTTGCTAAATGTGTTTCATTGCTACTCCTCATGGCAACTAACTCATTCTTCAACTTCAAATTTTCTACAATCATTTCAGTTTGCAAAACATTTACAGCATTCTCTTTTAACTTTGCCACTTCAACCTTCAATAGATTACTTTGACAGTATAGCATCTTCTCTTTATTTTTCAGCTCTAAAATAATCTATCTTGCTCTTGGATAAAGTCTTTGATCATGTCATTCATGAAATCCACAAATATGAACATATTTATATAAAACAACATAAAAATGTACCAAAATTACTGAAAAAGGTCAACAACTATAAAACCTTCTTCCTAGATTTTCATCAATCTATGAAGTCCATCTAGGTTCTTTCAAGTTATAGTAATAATAACAATATTTAGCCTCTCCGTCATAGTCCCATTCAACTAGGTAAGTTGAAGAAATTAGCTTTTATAACCCTAAATCAAGCTTAGAATGCGTGCCTCTACTACCAAAGATGAAATTTTCAAAAATTTCCATTAAACACAAAATTACAACCAAGAAAACAACAAATTGAATCCTCTAATCAACCTCATTACCTTGAAGAACTACTAATTGAGCTCATTCTTAAGTATTCCCAGCTGATGTCTTCGAAAATGTAGTTCAATCCTCTAATCTACCTTTTCATTTAATACGTAAATTACAATGATGTAATGTTGATTATGCACCCATTGATAGCTAAATTATGTCTATAGAACTGAATTTGTATGCTGCTAAGAATTTGCATCTCTTTCATGAATGTTATTTTTTATCTTAAACCAGCGGATAAAAATAAACATGGATAACTTAAGCTAAACCAAGTGACATAAATCATATCCTACATACAATGTAAAGTAGATGGGGAAGAGAAGACTTGATATATCCTACATACAATGTATAATACAATTGTACATGAAAACAATTCTATTCTACACGCTATTTAGCCCTATAATCAAACCTATATAAAGAAGATAAAGTAATTTACCTAAATTACATTATTAACAAAATTTTACATAAAAAGGGAAAAAGGGGAAAGGAATAAAGTGAAGATTCAAACACCATAAATTATATACAAAAATTAGAAGAAAGCATGAGTCATTACTAACTTGGATCTTCAATTAGAGTACATGCATGTTTCGAATCTCCAAAAACCCAACCACCCATTCACCTCCAACTTCAAAAGAGGAAGCTCACATTACATAAAAACACACACTACTAGAAGGTGAATCCATGATTACGCGTGAAGTGATGATGTGTGTAGGGATTGGAGTGAAGGCATAAGCGAGAGAAACAAGGTGAAAATTTGGGGGATTAAACGTTGATTTAGGGTTGAAGGGTAAAATTTAAAAGAAATTAAAAAAATTTTGTTTTCTAAAAATCCACCTGGCCTGGCCTGTAGATGTGTTCTTAACGTGGCATCTAAAGACTAATTGGCCTGCATTTAATGGCGCGTTTATTACACACCTTAATTTTCGTCCAAAAAGCCTTAAATTGAGTAAACTTGTGAAAGTTTAGACCTTCATTAAGCAAGTGACAAGTTTAAGTCCTAAACTGATCAAACTCAAAAACGTTAGGCCCCAATTTGGACTTTTAACCGACATCAAGAGTAACTCCAAATTTTTCAAATTTCCATATCAAGACACATAACTATTTTTCTTTCTTTTCTCTTCATATATATCATTTTCTTGGATGTTGATTTGGATTATTAGGATGTTGAACACGATTATGGGAATTCATATTAGGGATTGTTCTTGGTCTGTTTTGTTAAACTTTATTCTTGTTGAATTCAATAGATATATCAATGCTTTGTGATATTTGTTATACTTATACTTGGTAATAAATTATGAGATTGAATCAAGTTATTTGTGTTAAGGTGTGCAATGAGGGTTGGTAGCTTAATAGACCTGCAAATATCAAATTAATAAACAATTGAAGAGGGATCTTAATTGTGAATTAATTATCCTCATGATTGCTTCAAATTCAATTGAATAGTTATAAGTAGTTTTGATAATCGAAAGGTTGCAATTCTATTATTATCGATTTCAAATGGGATTACTTGATTAGATCTCGAGAGAGGGTAATCAAAACCTTAGGATATCTATGATTAAGCATAAATTGAATCAATAAGATAAAGGAAGACAAAATAAGGATAAAACAATTCCTAAGTTTGCTTCATTAATTAACTTTATTCTTATTGATAGTTTCAATTATTCAATTGATTTGTTTTATTAGTTATTTCAATTTCAGTTAATTTATTTTAATTTAATCGATCTTTTATTACCTTAAACAAAATGTTTATATAAAACTGTCAACAAATTAAATAAAATGTTTATTTGCCTTATTCCCTAGGAACATTTTCCTAGCTCTATAAAGGATTATTGACCTATTTTATGATATAATACTATATACAAAGTCATCTATCGAGGATAACTAATAGGTTAGAAACCATTATTGCTAAAATAGTCATAAGAAGACTTATAAAAGGCACATAGATAGAAGATAACATCTTTTTGGTTCAAAAACTCCTCAAAAATTACAATAGGAAGGGTTCAAGTAAGAATTGTGACATTAAAGTGGACTTTAATAAAGCACTTTACTTATTGGATCAGAGCTTGATCTTGAACATACTGCATGAATTAGCTTCCATCCTAACTTTGTTAAATAGATTGATCAATATATAACCACAATAACTTATGGCATCTTAATTAATAGAGAGTTGACCAATCTATTCTAAGACAAAAGGGGATTGATGTAAAGGGACCCTCTTTCTCCTTAATTTTGCTAGCATGGAAGTACAAATCAAATTAATTTAGTATAGGATTATTTAAGAAAGAAAGAAAAAGTGGCACACTAAATGCAAGTTTGTGGGAGCCACAAATTTATCATTTATAGATGACCTCATTCTCTTTTCCAAAGTAGATACTAACTTAGTAAGTGCAGCAATGACACCTCTAAATTCTTTTAAAGTCCTATCTAGTATTGCCATCAATAAATAGAAGTCAACTGCTTTTCTCGGGCACTATTGATAATGCCAATTGTCTAAAATGTATAATAGGTCTGAAAGCTTCCAAATCCACCTAAATCTATCTTAGGACCCCAATTTCCACTGAGAGACATGACGAAAATAAGTTCAAACTACTCATTGCAAGAATTAACTTGAGAATTACTGCACTAATGTAATAGAAGTTTGCCATTAGTTGGAAGAGTGTAGCGTTTGAACTTAATGTTAAATAGCATACAAGTATATTGGACTTTGCATATATGGTTCCCTAAGAGCATTAGCAAGACTATAAAGTAGACATTGAGGAGGTTTACATGGTTTTAAAATGCCACTATTAATTCCATGGCTAAAGTAAAATGGCATGAACTTCGCTTTCCAAAGAGGAATGTGGGTTCAGGATATTACTTGTCAAAATCACTAATTAGTTAGAGCTTATTAAGAGGATCTGGAGAATTATGAAGGATAAAAGATCATTGGGTGTTAAATGGGAGAATTATGAAGGATAAAAGATCATTGGGTGTTAAATGGAACGTTTATTATAAAAAGGAGGGGAATTTCTAGTGCATAACGCCAAAGAAGAATTCTTTTTAGACAATGATTCATACTCTTGAGCTTGGTGAAAGTGTCAGGTTGAGCATCAGTCACAAGCTGGGAGAAGGGGAATCAAAATCCTTTTAGCATGAAAATTTGTTAACCCCTTAAGTGAACTTCTGCAGGAAAGAAGTCCTTATAATTGTGCTTACCATATACAATTTTATAACATAACGAGAATCATTAATTTGCAACTCCGTCTATATTTTATAGAAAATATATGCAACCTCGTGTTAGAATTTAAAGAACATTCATTTCAGACTAAGACTTGTCCAAAGGTCTAATAATTACCAATCCCACATAAAAAGAGAGAGGAGCATTGTAAGAGTCCATCAAGGAACTATGAAACATCATTCACAAATATAACTGAAAGTTTCCTTTGATCTCCCTCCTGGGTGGTAGTAGGAAAAAATTCAGATTTGGAATACCTCAGTAACATATTCCTTCATTTCATTAAGTCTGTATCCCCTTCAGAAGCAAGGCCCACAAAACTACTCATTCTTCGTCGCTTAGCCCTTCCTGTAGAGTCAAAAAGAATGCAGGCGAGGTCAAATCACATTAAAATTCACGCGTAAATTCTGCAGACAAATGATCATGTTAATAGCTAAATAATACCTCATTCAAAATTTCAGTATCGCAACACCAGCCAAACCTCTAAATAAAGCTAATTGGGCTTGACATGTTTTCCCTCGTAACCATTAGAAAGAACCATCTAAGCATTGTTTCAACAAGAACTTTAATTGAATGTTGTAGTTTAAAAATATAGACATCAGAGAAAAATATAACTCAACCTATATAAACTGTAACATTGGAGAACATGTAAGATACTCTTTTATCCTAGATTTCACATTTAACATAGTGAATGAAAATCAGTATCAACAAGTAGTTAGCAACCCATTAACACATAAATCAGGAGACTATAACCATCAATCTAACTACAGTCGTATGTTCATGATAAAATTGGTACAGGCCTTTGTGTGAACAAGAATGACAAAGAGCATAGTAACTAGAAATAAATGCCCTCTATTTAGTATTTTTTAGAAAGTAGGTATAAAGGTGCTTAACATCAAACATAAAATATCAAGGATACAAAGGAGGATACAGATGATGTCAAATTGCTGAAGTCTGGGGAATTCATACTGCAAAGTTTCGTGAAAAAGATGAAGTCAAAAATAATGCATATCATATTCCATCAAACATCTCTTCAACAAGGAAAACAAACCAAGTGACTTACCCAACACTGTAAACCTAGTCAGTCAGAGCTTTTCAAAGGAATCAGGGAATTTCTCTGTGAAATAGTTGATAATTTGGTCACAAAATTATCCTGCGATTACATGCTCCCTGACAAATAGTCTTCTTCCTGCATGTCAAGAGATCTCATAGGATCATATCTGTCCTCAAATGCATTCTCAGCCAGAAGATTTGATCTACGTCTCTGAGTTGAGCTCCTATGATCCCTGTTTCTGATAACTAATTTCTTGTCATCCTTTTCCGAATTGACATTATTTGTAGAATCTGGCACAGATTTTAGAGACTTGTCCACATGATGATTCGACCTGTTGTAAATCCTATTCTCAGGTTGCTCCACTCTCAAATATTCCAAAGCATCTCGCTCCCTATTGTAACTGCTTCTATTATGTGTCCAACCGTGACTCCTACGTCCTTCTGGACTTCCAGAATGGTGCCTTTTACCATGTTTACGTGTCTGAGTTCCTAGATGCGCATGGTATTCATCATTGCCTTGCTGCACAAACCCATAATCACGAGAAGGAACATCCTTCAAAGCTGAAGCAGTTCTTGTTGCTTCATCAGAGTTACTATTGTTCTTTCTTGGCTCATTAACATCCATAGTGCCGTCATGGATGAATATTGATTCAGAAGACTTCCCTTTGTTTTCATCTCCTTTTCCAAAGCAGCCAATCCCTCCAACTTGCATAATATCCTCCATATACTCATCAATTATATCCCTCATTACCTACGATAAGATCATAAGAAAAATATAAGCTAGTGGTGAGCCTCATCATATTCAGAGAGAGAATGTGACAGCAGACACCAAGCATTTAAACAACAAATAGAATTTGAAGAGCAAGAAGGATAATGTTCAGATACAGATGTATTGCAACTTAACCACAATTAGGAATTTGAAGAATGGGAAATTGAATAATTGCAAGAAACAGATATCATTTTCAATTAATCATGACAGTTTTGCTTCGAAGGAAGACATGGCAAACATATGCACAGAGGTACTTCAGACCATGCGACAGTTAAGATCATAATATAAACAATAAACCTCTTAGTTATAGCAACTCTTGTCTAATATTCAGTCTGTTTTCATATGAAGAACTTAGATGTAGAGAAATTTGGTTATGCGTCTGAGTGACGTGAACATAAGATGAGACTGAAACAGGCACTCAATGATTCTGACACGACTGCACAAGTGCACATTAATATTCAGATGTATTAGAAAATAAATAAAAAAGTCAGATGAGGAATAAAGATTTATTATGAACTGTTATCCCTATCAACATGCAAAAGAATTCAGCAAGTGAAAGAAACTAAATTATGAGCATAAAGCAGCAATTTGTAAGATCCCTTTGTTATAAAAAGATAAAGAGCACCCAGCACCTTTTGATATTTTCTTAATCCTAGAAATGATAATCCATACAAAGACAAGCTCAAACATTACTAATCTCAGCATTTCAGTTAATAATCATTAAGGACTGAACATCAAACATTAGACGATATTGTATGAAACAATCACAGCACATGAACTCAAATGGAATGACAATTTTCCACCTGTAATGTCGTTCGTTTCAGTTTTTTCCCACGATAGGACATTCTTCGGCGTTTGTAATCCCTTTCTTCAGCCAATAACTCTTCTTTTGTCTTGGCCTTATTTGAGTCCTTATGCAGAGACCAAAAAGAATTTAAGAATAAAGAGCTTATTAAGGTCTCAACAAGAAAAGTAAACAAGGGATAATTGAGCCAAAAACAATTAAGCTGTCATTTGTTGAGTAAAAAAGTTGAGACAAAACACCCAATTGAAAACTATCAACAATAAAATTCCTGTGTTCACATTGTAAGATTTCAGGTCAGAAAAGAAGCTAAAATACATGTGCCCTCTCCAAACTAGCTGGTTAAAAGTTCAAATTGCTGCATACAAAAAGGCACTCAAGAAGTACATTTCCTTGAACTTAACCAAATTTGTTTATGTTAAGCATCAAACACCAATAAGAATACAAATCTCGTACTTTCTAACTTTTGACTAGATTGACATTGATTAAGAAACTGCTTCATTATGCTTTATGTATCACTTATTCAATGTAGCACAAGTCCAAGGGTGGAAAAAGAATGATTCTCATTAAACAATAACAAATGTAACTGCCAATTCCAGTTAGGGGCACTATTATTCCTACTCCTAATGTTTCTGTTTGTATAAAGGACTCAAATTCAGCTAAGTCACATGTACATGTAAATAAATATCCTGTACCTGATTAGAAGTTTGCTTTCGAAGAAGACCATCATGCTCAATAACAGCCCTGTAATTGCCACGTTTCTTCCGTTCTTCATCTGCTCTTTGTGATATACAAACATGTTCAGCCACCCTGTAAGTAGAATTTCAATCACAGCTACAATACTTTCCAAGTGGAAGTTCTACGTAAGCCAATTGAAAGTTCTAGGGAGCAGAATTAAAGATTGCAGAAAAAAGCTCTAACTTTTTATCTGAAGGTGTATCATAGTCCAGACAAGAAAGCAAGGAGAGAGCATAGGATAAAACCTGACATGAGGGGACAAGACTAAGCAGAAGACAAGTTAGCATCAAATGAAGCAATTTAAAAGTCATGAAAAATCAAAGGATTTTTTCTTTTTCTGAAAAATTAAATTATAATAGATTGCATGAAAATGGAATAAGGTACATATGGTTTTTCCCCAGGATTATCCTGCCCTTAATTATTACATAGATTTAAAAGGTGATCCAGCAGCATTTGCTTCCTAACAATGAGGTTGAGGCCATGACATCGTCTGATGAACAACGTGTAGTGTCAAGTGACTTCCAAAAGAGGCAAAAAATTACTCTTGGTGGATATGCGATTAGGGCAGAATACCAAATTCAACTATCCTCTCTACGAAGCCAAACTTTTGGATTCTCCAAAATTTTGAAGGCAAGTACCTGCTCTCTTAACCAATTTATTATGACGAAACTTAATTCTTCAGCTTTCCTAGCCTGGTTCTTGAAAATTCTATTGTTCCTTTCCAACCAGAGTGTGTGTATTGTCCGGCTTAGGGCTAGGTTCGCTATGGTCCAAGTCGGATCCTTTAGATGCTTATGCGAGCAAAGCCAAGTAAGTAACTCCTTCCAATTCCCATGCTGGAGAATTCCTTGTTGACTGATCGGGCATAAGACCTACTTGGAATACTAGCAATTGAAAAATAGGTGATCCGCGCTTTCAAAATCTTTCTCACATAAGGCACATGTAATCGGTATAATCATATATTTCTTGATTCTTTCTTTGGTATTCAACTTCCACTTCACGAGAAGTCACAGAGTCAGGGAATATATTTCAGTTTATGGTCCTAAGCAACTCTTTAAAAGACCATAAATGTGAAAGTCTAAAATAGTTGGTCTCTTAGTGGTGATAAGAATTCTCAGATAACTTGCAGCCCAATTAGGGTAGACAGGGAATCTGCTTTCTCCAGAGCACCCCCAACAATAAAAAGTAGGCTTTTATTCTTATTCATAGCTAGACCAGAAATCACACTACCCTAGAACCCCATTAGTGAGAAGATGGATGATGCCAATTAATGGATTTCCCAAACGATAAAGGTAGAAATAGAATCTATTATTAAGAAGAAAAAGAGCCAACAATCCTTAAAAAAGAGTGTCCAAAGCCTAAGCTCCTCCCAGAGAGAATATCCCTATGTTATAACAAAAAACTTTAGCAAAACTAAAACTTTCTCCCGTATTCCTCACCTCTCTTATTCTCTCCCTATGTAACTAACTCTAGCTCAGCAAATTTATTTTTCACTCTACTGCTCTCATCTCCCCTCTTTACCCTTCTTATTCTTCCGCTTATAAACTTTCCTGGCCTTAATAACTGGTCTCCATATCTGCCATCATCTTCAAATTCAGCCTTGTCCTCAAGGTTGAAGTTAGGAAATTGGCTGTTAAGAGTAATAGCATCCTCCCAAGTAGCATCTTCCTCCGCACTTCCCTTCCACTGAACCAGTAACTGCTGCTGGTTGACAGCGGCCACCGAAAAGTCCCTACATGCCAAAACCTTAACAAGCTCAATAACTCCATCAACAGCAACTTCCAACTATGTAGGCAATTCTGCTTCAACAATATATTGTCCAATTGCTTTCTTTAACTGCAACACGTGAAAAACGGGATGAACCTGTGAATTTAAGCGATATGTCATATCGCTATACTTCTCCAAAATCTGATAGGGGCCATAATAACGAGGTGTCAGCTTCTGATTAATTCTTTTCACTACGGTTTGCTGTCTACGGGGGCGCAACTTCAAAAAGACCCATTCTCCTACCTAAAACACGTGCAATTTTTTGTGTTTGTCAGTATAACGCTTCATTTGCTCTTGAGTTTTCAACAGATTATACTTCAGCTGTCTCAAAATTTCATCACGGTCCTGTAATTCTCTACTCACAGCCTCAACCTTAGTTTCCCCCAACACAAACCTCACAACAGTGGGAGGCTTTCTTCTGTGTACAACCTCAAAGGGTGTGATACCCGTAGAAATATGAAAGGTGGTGTTATAACATTTCTACCATTTCTAGGGGCGATTGTAGATTGAAAATACCCTTTTGGTTTTCGATGGAAGAGTTGGCATGCAAGGCTAACCCTAGAGAGTTTTGAAAGTACTTCTTGAGTTCCTCATATAGATCGTCCTTGTTGTCTAACCTAAAGCTATTCTCATCCACTAGAGAGAGGATCTTATTAGAATTCCTCCTCTCCAATTTAGTTTTATGGTAAATTTTGGAATACCTATTACCCTCCTTGAGCCAGGTAACCCTCTGCTTTAGAGTCTACACATTTATTTCCAATGTCTAGTGTAGTTATTAAGAGCCAATGCTTCTTTTTCCCTGAGTTGATGGTTCATAGGGTCCTTATAGAAAGCATCTTGGGTATCGATCAATTCCTTCTTTGTCAGTGCTACTTTTTCCTACGTGTTACATCCCTAACCCTTGTTCAATCTCTTACGCTCCCCTTTTACTACTTCCAACCTCCTCATTAATAAGTACTACTTTGTGCCTTGCACTTGCATCCTAGTTCCTACTCTATCCTTAAAACCCTCAATATATGTGAGAAAATTGTTAAATCTGAAGGGAAAACTTCTTTTGTGATGTAGAAAAACGTTTTGAATAAGGATTGGGGAATTGTTAAATAATAGACCCCTACTGAAGGATGCAATGCTTTCAAGAAAAGCGTGAAGCCAAGCCCCATTTACCATAGCTCTGTTCAATTTCTTCCTAATTTGCCAGTGATTCTGTTGTTTATTTGTTCATTTGAAAAGTTGCCTCTCCATCCTAAGATCTATAACTTGATTTTTGATAACACACTCCCTCAATTCTTAATATTGATTCCTTGTGCAAATAGTGTAGCCTTCAACTTCATTAGCATATAGTGCATAGTTGAAGTCTCCTGCCACTATCCAAGGCTCCTTCATACCACTTCCCAATCTAATTAAGGTATTCCATAAATCAGTTCTTTGTAACTTATGGTTGAACCAATAGGGACTTGGAACCCTTCTCTAGAGCATTTTCTTTGAATTTTTAGGTGAATCATTTGCCGCTTTATTAGTAGAAAGTGCGCATCCACCTCATTAGTACCAAAAGCCACAATTATCTTACCATTATAGTGGTAATTGTGGTTAGTTAGGATACTCTAGTTCCCTTCAAAAACAATGGATTGGACCACTTTTCCTCCTTTATTCTGGTTTCGAAAAACCCTATCAAAAAGGGTGTGTGCTCTTGAATGACATCACCTACCATTTTTAGTTTAATGGGGCAATTACCCTCTAACATTTCCGATGATTTTAGACATCAACTTTGGGAGGTTAAGGACTTCTTTCTCCTCTTGAAGCTTCTTGTTGTTCCTTTAACAAAGCCAAGCTCTATTTCCAACCCTTCTAACTCTCCATTTCGTGTGTTCTCCTCCATATTACTGTTAGGGGGGCATGTAAGATCAATTGAGATGGAGATTGTGGGCGTATCCTGGGTTGGACTTCTTTCAAGTACAACATCACGCCTCTACATTATTCGTTCATCTAAGGCCCTTACAGTCTGATGAGTTTCCAAGCCTTGTGAATTGACAACATTGTCCTCTTTATTTTTAGAATTTTCTTAAAGAGACTTCTCCTTAAACTCTTGTTCATTTTGGTTCAATTTAGCATTTATCCTGATTATGAATTTCCTCCCCGTAAGCATCCAGGTTTGCTTTGTCTTGTTAATTCTTGGTTTCCAAGAATAGTTGAACATAACTTTGTCTTCAAATAGGTTCCAAGCTTCATCCATTCTCATAATAGGGATTGACTTAGGCAAGTCCTTTACAGCCTCCACCAAGACACAAATTCTGATGAACCTGACCCTTTTGAGAGTAAATATTGGTTCATCTAGGCATAGAGGTTTCCCTAAGAAACTCCCTGAATGGCTCAAGCCTCTTATGGTCTAATACTCCAGGGGAATATTATGGAAGCAAACCCAAATAAGATTTTCTTTTAAGTCTTAGCTTCTCAATGTTAATACCCAGCCTCTAGATTTGAAGTAAAAGTGGTTTATAATTAAGAAGCCAAGGCCCTAGTTCCAAAATCTTGTGAGCTAATTTAGTTGAGCTAAACCTACCCAAAAAAATATTATCCACATTTAGCAAAATTTCTTGTAATCCCATACCTTTTCAATGTTTGGATGCCCAAAATGCATAGCTTGATAGGATGGTCATTTGTCCATGAAACATCTCAGTAGAATAATTTCGCATTTCTTCGTTCCCTATGTTAGAATGTCCAAATCAGGGGCTGCTCTAGATTTGCCTTCCACATTGCTTAGAGGGCAATAATGAAGTTTAACCAAAGGGGTATCATCATCCAACACTTGTCTCCAAGTTTTCCTCAAAGGTATTACCTGATGGTTCTGCAATGTTGGCCTTGGTTCCAAAGGGATCAAGGGCAGGGGCTGGGTTGGCTAGGTAGTGTTCAGATTTGCAAGGGTAGAGGATGTAATAGACTAATAGTCTTTGGATAGGGTAGAAAGTTCTTGTCCTATTGGGATGATTTTTCTATAGGGTAGAAAGTTCTTGTCCTATTTGGATGCTTTTTCTAACATTCTGGCTTGGTTTATTCAGCGGTTAATAACCAGTTACTGTGTTTGCAAGGAAAGGAAAGGAACAATGAGGAACATAAGAAGGGAGGAGAGAGGGGTGGATGAAGGCGTTGCAAGGAAGCAGTCAGGCGACAAGTAGGACAGCGGTGCACAATAGGAAACACACTCAAGAACCAATCTAGTTCCACAAGGATGAATGTTTCCAACCAAGGAAGATAAAGTTTTTCAGACAAGATATGGCAAATAGAGGTAATGGGAAGAAGATGGGAAGGAGAGAAAGGAGGAAGGAGTAGGCAACAAACAGTAGAAGAAGAGCAAGAACAGGGATGTTGAGGAAGCAGGAAAAGGGAACTATTGTTAGACTTTTAAGTCCTAATAGCAAAATCGTGCAAGCATTGGCAAGCCTAACAAGCATTGCCGATAGAAGCTAGAAAGTAGGTTAGCATTGACATGCATTGATGCACATTAACGAAAATCTTCGATGAAATGCAACATTCGAATGTGAACCAAAAGACGAGATCGAGATGGACCTTAAATTGAAGGTTAGCTGAATCATATACATGAGAGAGGCATGTGAGAACTCTAAGGACTTAATGTGTGCTCAAATAGACGGACTATGACTAATAGACTTGACATAAGTAAGCATTGAACTAGACCAGTATGCTATAAAAGGCTTTGGACTTAGATGATTCATCATCAATGGTTAGAGATCAAAGAGAGGTTTTGGATGATGTGATGGATAAATCACAATAGATATACATCAGCTCTAAAAGATAAAGACCATGTTAGAGTATCATCTAAAAATAATAGAGTTCTTCATGGATATGGACGTATCTTTCTTAATTAAATGTAATTTCTTATTTTCATAGTTGTAATATAGCTAAATCCTATCAGATAAAATCCTATTGGGATGGGGTGTTATTTAATTAGTTAGTATTAAGTAATTTTATAAGGATGAAATATAATCTAGTTAGATTAGTTCAATTAAAATTTTGAATTATAAAGCCGGAGTTAGTCTTGCTCCTTGGAACAAAGATAGAGGGGAAGAGAACACATCGAGAGTTTCTTTTGTATATTTTTGGAGAAGTATTAAAGGTTGATTTTTACCTTAACTCTTGTGTGTTTATTTTTGCCTATGAATATCCATTGTTTACGTAGTATTCTTGTAAGAATGTGAGAGTAAACATTACAAGGGTCTTGAGGCTTTCGAAAATAAGTTAGTTGGTCGACAGTCACATGAGAAAGCTGAGTCTTGCTTGAACGAATCTAAATAGATTGTCGTACAAAAGAGTAGGCATGACTTCGTTATATTTTTGAAGTCTAAAAAAACCTTTGTAACAACTAACATCAAAGCCAAATTTTGATATGGCGGGAGGCAAAAATTTAACTGAGCGTGTCAACAGAGTGGAGGCACTTATTGAGTCAATTCCTTAAGGAGAGGAAGAGGTCACTTCCTACACATCTAGTGTCCAGATTTTGGATCCATAGATCTAACAGTTGCATCATCAAATCGCGGGAAGAGGTCACTTCCTACACATCTAGGGCCGAGATTTTGGATCCATAGATCTAACAGTTGCATTATCAAATCGCGGATTTGATGAAGGCACAAGAGGAGACTATATGATGAAGGCACAAGAGGAGACTATGTCCAAGATGACGATCCTAAGACTATTGCAATGCAGGGCATTGGGCGTGTCAATAGCATTTTGATGAAGGTGTGAGAGCTACAAGCTTTTGAAGGCAAACAGAGTGTTAAGGAACACGAAAATTTCTTATAGGACATGAAGCAATACTTTGCAGCAGTAAAAGTATCTGATTCCAAGAAGATGTCAATCACAACTATGTATATGGTGGAGGATGTAAAGTTGTGGTGAAAAACGAGAGCCTCTAATTGTATCAATGCATTTAGACCTTCCAGTAACACTTGTGAGAAAATGAAGAATGAACTAACAGACCAGGTCTTCCCCAACAACACTTCTTAGCTCGTGAAAGAAGCTTTGAAGAGGTTAAAGCAAGACAAATCGGTGCAGGAATATATGAGAAAATTCACATCCTTGATGTTGAACTTGCAAAACATGTTTGAGTAAGACAAATTGTTCAACTTCATAAATGACATGCAAGGATGGGCACAAATGAAGCTTTGGAGGCAGAACGTGAAAGACCTTCTAAGCGCGATAGTGGTTGCAAATTGGTAAATCTCCAAATGTAACCACGAATTCAAATGAGCAGTGAATGCAAAAAGAATGGTGGAATAGCTCGGAGAAAGTTAAGGAAAGGCGTGTGAATCTTCTCAATGTAAGTCCAAAAAACAAACAAAAACAAGATATTGCTTGTTTCATTTGTGAAGGGCCACACTTTGCTCATGAATAACCAAAACAGAAGGTGAGTGGGGAGCAAATAAATTTCATGATCAAGAAAGATCAAGGAGGAGAGGATGACTAGACAAAAAAAGTCTACCTCAATAATTATGCTTTATTAGGAGCAATGGGCCTTGTGAAGGAGTGTCTAAACAAAAACAAAGACAAACCCAACAGAAAGGGAAAATGGTGAATTGGAGATGTGTCAATGACTAAGGAGTCTTAAAGAGAATCAAATTCAAATGAGCGCTCATAGATTATTTTGACAAGAGTGTCAAGTTCTTCTAGTACGAGTGGACTGTTAGACTCATAAGTCTTAATAGCAAAATTTTGCAGTCATTTAAGTCTTGCTCCTTGGAACAAAGATATAGGAGAGGCACACAAATTAAAATAGCATTCTTTTGTATACTTTTGGAAAAGTAACGAATGTTGCTTTTTATCATAACTCTTATGTATTTATTATTGGCTTTAATTATCCATTGTTTATGTAGTATTCTTGCAAGTGTGAAAGTAAACAATACAAGAATCGTGAGGCATTCGAAAAAAAATCTAAGTGAAATTATCGTGCTTAAACAAATCTATGTGTTTATCATGTAAAAAAATAAGCACAACTTCGTTATAAGTTCGGTGTCTAGAAAAACCTTTGTAACAACTATCATGGTGAAGGGCAAGTGATGGTGAGCAGGGAGGTAGAAAGAGGCTGGAGAACCATACTAACTTTATCTGGTGGGCTTGACTCTACTACTTTGTCTTTTTATAACAAATTTTCCAAACTTCGATCCAAAATTTAAAAAATAATAAACAGAAATTTAAAAAAAATAAAGATGCCACAAGCATTGTACCAACCCAATCTGCTTAAGAACTCAAAAATAGAAACTAATAGGAAGCTGTTAAAAGAATCAGCGCTCTATTTTTAGTTGTCATTAGTGTAGAAGGTGAACACAACATTCTGTCTTAAAACTGAAAACATTAGGGTACCACAAGGAAAAGATGTATCAGAAATTGCATACCGATGATATCTTGGCAGTGAATATGAACCTCTTAACTCCTTAATTTTTGCCTCTAGCAAAGACCGCTCATGCAACGCCGCAACTGCCCCCGCCACTCTAGAGACAGAAATCTCCTCTTTGAGCATAAAATCATTCACTCCTTTGCCATACTTACAATTTGTAATTACTTCAAGTCCTTCGTTAATTTTTATATCCTTACCGTCATCATGATTAGCATCTAAAGCACTTGGATACACTTGTGAATTAGATACCAAAGGAAATAACAACAGCTGACATGCAACGTCCAAGATGCATTGCCTAAAAATGCTAATAACAAAGCATTTTGCATTCATTTCACCGTACAAAACAGAAAGCTGAGATGCAATCCATGCCAAAGAGAGAACCAAAACAGGACATTTGAAAATCTTGGTTGTCATATTAACCTCACAGTTTGACAATGCCAAGGCTTCTCTTCTAATTGCCTTTAGAGACAACCCAAAAAGCAGAGATATGTGATCCATCATATACACATCAATCAGCACCCCATGACGCGGAGAATCAGTAATAATCCACCTCCTCAAATCACTGCCCTTAATCAAATGCAATCCCAAAACCGTGCAAAACACGCCATGCGAATATTCAATCGGATAATCAACCCAACCATCAATCTCTCTTCTAATACCCCAGGAATCAGATGGGAAAAGCTTAATACTACTTCTATCCAACTCCCCAATGTCGCCCTTACTAGTACGCGCAGAATTGGCGCATTCTACCAATAAAACCCGAGGTAACGTAAACAATCTTCTCCGCCTAACTAAATCATTAAAGTTAACAACACCAGGGCAATCCTTATAAAAAAAAGCTGGTGCGAATTCGTCGTGATAAGCATCCAAAGAGAAGCAAACCTCGGCGCTGCAAGGATGTTCCTTGAGGGGGTATTCGGGTGGACAATGGGGATTGTTGAGAGTTTTTGGATAATAAAGAGACTGAATAAGAGAGGTAGGATCTTCAGAGAGTGGAAATGGGCAGCGAAGAGAGTGAAGAAAGAGGGACTCTGGAGGCATGAGATGGTGTGGGTTGTGGGGGCACGAGACATAGCCAGTCGTAATTTGGGGCTTTGTCAGAGAGGAAAGAACGCTGAGTGTTTGGTGAGAGAGGGATAGGAGATCGGTGATAGAAGATAGTGTGGTGGAAAGATCAGGAATTTGAGTAGAGGAGGTCGTAATAGTGGTAGTAGTGGGTCGTGGAGGATGGTATGGAAATTGAAGTGGTGGTGGGTGGTGATGGGAGAAGGAATTAGGGTTACGGTAAGGAAATGGAAGGCTATTGGGAACGGGAGTTGCAGAGGGAGGATTCATGGCCAGAGTGTGTGAGCCAGAGAGTGAAAGAATTGCAATATTTATGCAATAGCACGAGAACAGGAAACAATCACCAGTTACAATTAAGTCTGCTCTTACGGGACAAGCAGTGAGAGGCAGCCTTATTTTGCCATGGAAAAAACTCTTACGGGATGCACCGAAGAATGATGATAGGAGCGGAAATATTATTATTATAATTATAATGGTTATTTAAAAAAAAAATTATTAAATTATAAAAAATATTTTTTTAAAAAAATTTATTATATTTTAATTAATTAATTAATTATATTTTAATTAATTATATCGTAGTCAATTATAATATATTGATTAATTAAAATTTTGTTATTAATTTTAATTAATTATATTGTAATTAATTTATTATATTATATTATAATTAATTATATTATAATTTATTATATTTTAATTAATTAATTTATTACAATATTTTAATTAATAAATGAATTATATTTTAATTAATTGTATTGTAGTTCACTAATTATTATTAATATTTTAAATAATTATATTATAATTAATTAATTAATTACAATATTTTAATTAATGAATAATTATATTTTAATTTATTAATTAAAATCAATATTCTAATTAATGAATGAATTGTATTTTAATTAATTATATTGTAATTGATTAATTATTAATAATATTTTAATTAATTATATTGTAATTAATTAACTAATTATAATATTTTAATTAATGAATAATTATATTTTAATTAATTAGTTAATTAATTACAATATTTTAATTAATGAATGAATTGTATTTTAATTAATTATATTAAAATATAATTATTTAATGAATGAATTGTATTTTGATTAATTATATTGTAGTTGATTAATTATTAATAATATTTTAATTTATTATATTGTAATTAATTAATTACAATATTTTAATTAATTATATTGTATTTAATTAATTAATTATATTTTAATTAATTATAATGTAATTAATTAACCAATTCCTCTTGAACAATGATACTCCTTCCTCTACATTAGAAGAGGAATGGGGTATTATCCAAAAGTGGGTAATCAAAATAATAACCCTATAATCATATTCTCTTTTCAAACTCAGTCTTTCGTTCCATACCTATTCCCCTTTTTTCATACCCACTAAACAAGCACACCCTTATTATATATCTTGTTTGCTTGATGGGTTATTAATATAACATGATAGAACATAACACACTTTATTAATTAGTTGAAGGTTTTATAGTAGAATGAAATAGAATGGGATGAAAACGGAAGGTTTTATTTTACGTTCCATTTCATTCTAAACAGTGAAAATAAAAAATTTCTAATTTTGGAGGTTTAGGATGGAACGTAAACTAATAAATACATACTGGCTAATATACCCTCAATAATTTTTCTTAATACAAATTATTTTTTCTAACTCTAACCTCATTTCTTCAAACTCATTTGTTACGGTCCAAAAGCTTATCACCCTCAATAATATTTTTATATTATTAATAAAAAATTTTATATAATTAATAAAAATAATAAAATTTTTATTAATGAAAAATAAAAAATATAAAAAATTATTCTTTAATTATTTGTGTATATTTTTATATAAATAATTTTTAAATATAAATTACATATAATAGAATAAAATTTATTAAATAATTAATAATAATATTTTTATATAATTAATAATAAATAAAATTTTTATTATTTTTAAATAAAAAATAAAAACAAGTCATAACCGTGATTTTTTAATTGAACATGATTTCTGTTTTAAAATCATAGCATTAAATCTCTTGCAACAACCATTTTAATATCAGGAGTATGGTAGTCATTTATTATACATTACATTTCATTTCGTCCATCTTCCAAAGAAGGCTTCACTATATTACATTATGAACTCTTTCATCCCTCTCAAACAATTTTTCATGTTACGTTCCATTTCATTATAAATCGTTCCGTTCTGTTCCTTTCTATTCCATTCCATTAATTAACATCCAACCAAGCAGGCCCTTATTCTCGTGCCAAACAAACAATTCTCGGTTTTGCAGCTACTCCATTACATCATTGCACTTAAGGTGAACTTGCTGAGTTACTAGTTGCTCTCTGATCTTGTTTATCAGCTCTTTTAAGAATATTAGCCCATGAATTATCTTGTTGAGAAATATTCTCTAATTTTTTTTCTCTTTACAAAACAAAAACTATATTCGAAAAATAGATTTTATAAATTAACAGGCCTCCATCACGTACATTGTGCCTTTAAAATATCCAATTGACCATAACTTTCCAGTTTATTGTAGGAGCATATTAATTGCAAAGCTATTGAATTCTTTCCTCAATGTAATATGATAAGTTGCATTGAAGAAAGATGTGTAACAAATTCAAGCTCTTGATTTCATAAAACACAAAATTCTAGCAAGTTTTGTATTTTCCTTATTTTATCTTTTATGCTTAGCCTCTCCCTGATAGCAAGCCATAGGATGAATGACACACTAAGATATGCTTAACTTACACAATCTTGTACCATTTCACAATTTTGTTGGTAAGTTTAATAGGAATTATACCTAGATTCCCTTCCACACATCACTCCATTTAAGTTTAGCTACTAATCTTTTGGAAATATCTCTAGACTATAGGAATCTCTTCATAATCTACTTCAATGTCTTAACCACACCAACTAGAAATATTATATAAAAGATTAGTCAATATGGAGGCTATTTAGTACAAACTTAATAAGCTTAATTCTTCCAACAAAAGAGATGCCTTTGTTGCTCCAACTGGAAGATTATCCTTATAATTCTTTTAATCATTGAATGAACATTAATGTAAGTGTTCATTTTGGAGAAAATTGGAATGCCCAAATAAATAAGAGGAGGTTTTATAAATTTTAAACTTGTCAAATTGGAAAGCCAATTGTAAAGATGTAAGGCTTCAGAAGAGACAAATAGTTGGCTCTTATCTTTGATTATGTTAAGATTGAAGAGCTCTTTAAATTACTGAATGGTATACATTAGACTAATTGAGCAAGCATCAACTCCTAAGAAGAGAATTAGATCGTCTGCAAATGATAGGTTACAAATTCCTAACCTTTTGCATACGATTTGAAGTTAAAAGACTTGAAATGTTGGGCCCCAATTCTTTTTCTTAAATAAGCATGTGTTCAGTTCATTTTGAGGTTGAGTTTGATTAATTTGTTAAGGTTAGGAATTAATTAGAATATCTTAGGGTGTAGTAAAAAAAAAATTTTTTAGATTGATGGAATAAAAAGGAGAAATTAAGATTAAGTTAGAAAGTATATGGTGTTAGTTAGAATTAAAAAGAACAAGATCATGTAGGAACTTTTTGGGAAGATCACTTAGGTTATTAAAAGTTAAGTTTTATAAGGAGGGGCAATTAGGTCTTTTTAGTTCCTTGTAAAAGAAAGAAAGAAGAATAAGGAGACTGTCGTGACTGAGAGAAGAAGAACAAAATTTTACAAGATAAAGAAGAGTGAGTTTCGGTTGAGAGAAGAAGAGAAGAAGTGAAGAAGAAAAGTAAGGGTTTCACCTTTCATTGCCTTGGAAAGGTGTTTTGAGAGTTTTACAAGAAGGAAAGGGAAAGAGGAAGGTTCGATATTCCATTAAAGACAAGAAGCAAAAATCATGGGTGAAGTTTTAAGGTGAGTTATTTCGGATTTTTGATGATTTTAGGTTCAAATGGCTTAGGGAAAAGCATGGGTATAGTTGTTCTAGGATTAATTTTATGCTTTTATTTCCTTAGGTTTTTCAATTTCGAATTTTTTGTAATTTTGGAATTTTTGTGTCTTTAAGAGGAACAAGTGAGGCAAGAGGAGCTAGTGGAAAGACCACTTAATCAAGCATAAGGCAAAGGATTTAAGGTGTGTGACATCTTAATAATTGAGTAATTAAGCTAATGAATGTTGCTTTCCATAAATGCATTTAATGCTTTCCTATGACTTTGAAATTTTGCATTTATTACTTTGATGATGGTTTGAACTTTTTATCATGTTTCTTTTGTGTATGAATGAATTTTGGAAAGGTTTGCATATTTTGTTGCCAAGTGAAAAAGAATGCATGTAAAAATCATGTCTTTCGGAAAAAAAGGCCATTTTGGCCGATTATGTGAAATTTGTGAAATGCATGCTTATATGGGTTTGTGGTGGTCCCTTAAGAGTCAAGT
>JANQBM010000006.1:15129623-15161201 GCA_025594535.1 Erythroxylum domingense
TATCTAATATAAGTGAGTATAGTGTCAATCCCACAAATATTGTGACTACTAATAAATAATAGCTTCATATTATCTAATCTAATATTTTCATAATCCCATAGAGAAAAACTTGGGTTACAGTGAAAGCTCCTAACCATTTAGATTTAAGTTTACTCTCAAACTTGTGGTTAAGTAGAAGTAACTAATAGGGAACTAAAAGGATATTATAAAATATCATGGAGCTTTCTAGGAAAGATTAGTCTATAAGACTAGATGATATTATATGGGCTTATAGGATTGCTTATAAAACACCTATAAGCAACACACCATTTAAGCTAATTTATAGAAAATCTTATCACTTACCGATAGACTTAGAGCATAAAGCTTTTTGGGTTATAAAACTTCTTAACCATGATCTAGACTTTGTAGGTGAAAAACATATACGTCAAATCAATAAGTTAGATGAATGGAACAACATGTCATATTAAAATTCAAAGATATAAAAGGAGAAGGAGAAGGAGAAGAGAAGACATGACAAATATCTTAATTATGCTAAGGAGTTTAAAATAATGGATGAAGTCTTAATTTATAATTCCTAACTTCTACTATTTTTGAGTAAACTTAAATCTAAATGGTTAGGAGCCTTCACTGTAACCCAAGTTTTTTTTTATGGGATTATAAAAATATTAGATTAGATAATATGAAGATATTATTTATTAGTAGTCACAATATTTGTGGGATTGACACTATACTCACTTTTATTAGATACTATATTAACAATACATATATATATATACATACATATATATATATATACCTATTTGTGAGATTTGTTTACTATTGTGTTGTGTGTATTGTTTCATTCATAAATCACATAAAATTTGACTAATGGCATCTGAAGATGAGTATTGATAATTTGGGTTTTGATGTGTAGTCCAAAGGACTTATAATTATAAATTAAGAATCTTTGAAGTCTTTAAAGAAAGTAAGGAATTTGAATTGATATGACTTTAAACTCCATTTTAAAGTCATTTTTTATGTAATGGATGCGAAAATTATTTATCATAAAGTGAGTTGGATTAATTGAAAAATGAAATGATTAGGCTTTGAAACCTTTTGATTAATGGATATGAATAGGCTTATCAAAGATTAAAAAAATATTCTTTAATTAAATGATAAACGAGGGAAACATGAAATTTAGAAAGACGAACTGCCAAATAAATATTGAAACAGTGAATTAATCATATGAAATCATACAAGCGAGCCGGTTGAGTAGAATTTATTTATTTGCACCGTATGCAAAAAAGATGGAGTCCACGTCATGAACTTTATTAGTTAGTGGAACTTATTCTTCAAAAATCGCGTGGACAAGGAACTCAAAATCATCTTGTTCGCCAAGTTGTTGATTAATGACTTCGTACTATCATCTTGTCCGCCAAGTTGTTGATTAATGACTTTGTAGTGAAGTAGCTTCAATCACAGTTTGTTGTCCGTTTTTCTATATAAATAATCTAGTTCAGTTCAGTTTGATAGATGCTATAGGCACTGACCATCAATTGAAGATTTAAAGCTCTTCGACAAGGTAACATTTTTTCTATTTCCGTTAGTTTAATCTTGAGTGGAAGCTCAAATTATTACAGTTATGGGTTTTGTAGCTCCTGGGTTTTTCTTTTCTTACTTCAATTAGTGGTCACTTAACTGGTTCACGTTTAGTAAAAAATCATCATGGGTGTTTGGAAGACATGTGGAAGAAGTTAACTTGATCAATTGTCAGGTTGGTCAGTTGTTTATAAGGTCCTTTCAATTGGAACCGTATTTCTAAGCAGAGTACGACTAGGTTGATGGGTTCGTTAGGGGTTGTCACTCTTTTGAAACCAAACTACCCAACATTGATTGTCTGCAATTGTATATTGGCGATTACTGGCTGCGCTATTGATATGTTTCAACTATACAAGTTGTATGTTCTGTTCCAAGTACTACATACATGATACCTTTTCAATCTGACTTGTTTCTGACGTGATCAGGTTGCATAGAATTGCTACTGTTTTTCATGGCTTACGTTCCTCCACACAAGCGGCTTTTAAAGGACAAGGACAGGGCATCACCAACTCCTGAGTTGCTTGTTCCACAATTTAGGAAAAATCTGAATTTCAAATCGAACGTCTCTAACTTAGGTAGGACTGGGAAGATAGTATATGCCAATCACGCTATATCTACATGGTTTGCTGTTGGTTTGGCTGACAATGGCCAGTTTCCTTCCTATATTCATCTCGATCCAATTTCTTTGGAGAACATTGAGCGCAAAACAGGGGAAAAACCTCTCATCTTGGTTCGTAGTCATTCAGCTGCAGGTTGGCATTCTATCTTTCTTGTACTTATCTCTTAAATTTTGTTACTTGAACACAAACAGTTGGCATTGACTTTTGTTTGTTTTGAAATTGTACGTGTTGTAGAGGATACTGAATTGAGACAGCTTTTGCCAAGAAGTCCTTGGGTTATTATAGCAGAAAATGTACAACAAAACTTGTTCTCTTCTTTCAAAGTTTTAAGGAATGAAATGGAGGATCAGGGGGTGGAAAAAGTTAAGCCAACATTGGTTGCCCGATTTGGAAAAATTGTTTTTCATGGGTAAGTGGTTTAGTAGTCATTGATTCTTATTGTTTGATGAGCTTGTCAAGCCTCATTGCTGTGTGTTAGATATTTCTCCCTTTTGATTACTTTAAGATGTTTCCTCTTGCTCTCCAGTGTAAACTTCCAAATATTTGCTTTTTATTACTTGGCTATTAAATGGTTTGTCGTTGTTTTTTCTGCTAACCCTAACTGAGACTGAACAGAATTGTTTCTTTGTATACGTTCATTGGACCTAGTGCAAAAAGTTGAGTTGAGTCCTTCATGTCTATGATTGGAACTTGTCACAAGTAAAGTTTTGATGAATGCACTCTACGTTTCACAACTAGTTAATCAAATTTTTCTATTTATTCAGGAGCCCTTCAGTTAATCTAGCAAGTGTTGAAAAAGATCTGGTCACAGAAACCATTTTAAGGCAATTGAAAAAGTCATTTTACACGAATGTTCCTTCTTCATACACGGAGAACATCAAAGATAAAGTAGCCCCCATGATTGGACTTGATTTTCAAGAGGAGAAGGACGTATACCATGTTAAGGTATTTTTTAAGCTATGCAACTTGTTCCGTAATTCTGATTCATGACTGACTTGTTCCTCTAACATTTGTTGTAGTTATCTGATAATTCACGACCAGATTCAACAGTTTCATGCAAATGTAGTGTAAAGGAGGATAAAAAACTTCAACTCTACAAGGTAGGTTTTCTGTTGCACAGCTGGACTGTCTCTGAATGGTTATTAAGCTACTTTTCATTAACATATCAAGATGGCTCTTCATATTAACCTTTCTGTCATTTGTAGGGAATTGAAAAAACTTTGCCCAGCCTCCTGATTTTGAATTAGTGTCTGCAATGTTCACATAATCTACTTTGTTCTATTTTATGACTGTTTGATTAAAGTAAAAGGCACATGCTTGCAGGTTGAATTGAACCAAGTGCGCCATATGGTTACAGATGTATCATGCCTTGACAAGAATATAGACCTAAGGCTCATGTTATGTTCTAAGAGGATCTTAACCGCTTTAACCGTAAGTTTATTCACTATCATTTACTGGGAACTGCTAATAGCTAGGCTGTACCGGAAACTGTTAACTGCTGTGTAGTAAACATTCATATACTGTCCAATCCTCAAATAATGCATTACCTTTGTTATAAAGATACATTAATTTAGGCCTTCTTTATTTTCTTTTGATAATCATTAGACTGTCCTTAGAGTTCGTTTTTCTGATGCAAAGGATGGTGAGACAAATTCACTGCTACACAAAAGAAGAAGATATCTTCCCATGTTGATTTATGAGACAATATGGGAGCTTGTGTTAGGCTAGCTGTCACTTGACTCAAGTTATTGATTCCGGAGAGGGTTTTGGGAAATGAATTTGGAAACATTCAAACACTATTCCATCCTATTTTACCCTCTCAAAAAACAAATTGATGGTTTTCACTTTTTCCTTAATTGGGAGAGAGAGTTCTCTAAGCATATTAAATATCTGGGTTAAAAAAGAAGTGGTTCCTTTTTCAGCTAATCTGACTCCATTTGATGAAAATGACTAATTTTCTTATTTGTAAGAGATGAAATAAAAATCATGTCTGTCATAAAGTCAATTTACTTCAAACAGAAGACATGATTGGTCCTTCCAGCTTAAAACATATAGTACTATGTTTCTTTATATTTTTTTGAACAGCAAGCACATTTGTTAGAACTTTTAACATGAGTTTTGAGGTGAAATCACTTTAAATAGCAAGAGCATGTGTTACCATGTTATGGTGGTCTGGAAGAAAATGAAGATAAGTATGTGAAATTTTGAGATCCAATTGGTCTTATGTATTACTGCAGGATGATGAAATGGATAGCATAAGAGACCTGATTAACTCTGCAATTTTGGATTCGAATGTGAAAGGTGGGTTGAGATGGCCACTGGGGAAGGAATCTTCTGGAGATAGATATACTGTTGTAGGGGTTTGGCACACCATTTCTAAAGCCTACAAAAATAAGTCATTCAGGCTGAAAGTTCGACATGCTGATCGATTTGACTTTAGGAATGCAACTGGGGAAGCTACAAGAGAAATGTATCTCAAGTTAAAAGGAATAGTTATAGAATCGCAGGTAAGTTTTATTTGTGCGGTTAAGTTCTCTTCTCTTCCTTTTATAGTGTGATCAGTGTTTACACGAGTAATGGGTTCCCCAGTGATAATATTTGTTCCATGTCAACGGAAACCAGATCTCTTTCCCCTCTCAATTTCCCCCATTACAAAAAAGAGAAGATACAAGTTTTATACGTCTTCATATTCATTTTGAACATCGCTTTTCTTGTTAATTTCATATTTTTGTTGTTATTGTGTGGAAACTGATTTATTGGACAAAAGAACAAACTTAATTGCTAGACTATAGGAGCTTTGTATTTGTTATTGTCGTGATCCTTTTATCTGGAACAGGGTCTGTTGGGCTAACGTTTAATTAAACATCTGCATTTGCATAACATGAGTTGTTGCTGCATTTCAATCTATGTGCATATCAGAGAATTTAATAATTTACGTACAAGCACATCATCTTCTTAATTCTTTAATTGATCTCATTTCTCTGGTTCATATTGTAATCTATGATGAGTGTAAATATTGCTACATTATTTTTGTCAGGGACAAAATGCTGAAAGTAATTCAATCCGTGACATGCTTGAAGACAACTTAAAACTGATATGGGAGCATTTCTTTTGCTGCGAGCGCTTCCTAATGTGAACAAGATGTTTCCTTCTTTTCTTCGCTCTGCGTATGTATAGTACTCTAGTGCATGTTATTTGTTGTCTTACTGAGATAACTTACGTAAAATAGGTCTGAAGTTAATATTTACTTCAGATCTTTTAATGGCCAGTTTCATATAACTTCTGGTTTGGTTAAAGAAAGGCCGTGAAGATGATCTATAATTAGTTTGTACTTGGTATAAACGAAATCTGATCCTATAAATGTATGTCCTTTGAAGCTAGCGATATATGAAGCTAGCGATATACTTTTTAAGCAGTCTCATGATTCCTTCCTCAGAGGCGCTTCAATTATGTCTACGTTGAAGTGCATGTCTACTCTCAGAAGAAGAAAATGGGATGTTCTGTCATCTACAATGGATAGGTATGCAATTTAAAGTAAGAATGGAAATATTTCAAACAAGATTTCGAAGAAGAGGGCATGGATTGTAGCAGCCTTACGAATTTAATGTTAGTTTATGGTATTTCCCTAAACGACGTCACCAACGGAGCCACTAGATACTGCTAGACGTCGTTGCTCTTTATTTAACTTAGACCGTTGCTTCGAGCGCTTCTCCTTCATTGTCCTGTATCAAAACCCGCTTCTTCGAAAACCTTGTCCACAAGCTTCGCTTCAGTGAAGTGTTTCTGCAACTCCATGAAGGATTCCATGTAGCCTCCGATGGGGAACTAGTAGCCCATTGCATTAGTACCTGGGTTGCGGTCTTGTTCCGCACCTTTACCATCTTGTGATCCAGTACCACCTTTTTGGAATTTGACTGAAGTGATGAGATCATGGAGGAAGGTCCTGAGGACACGTTGAAGGTTGGGTGAACAAGAGATTCCGGGGGTAAGCAGCAACTTGTAGGCTACCTTACCAGTCCTCTGGTAATCTAGCATGGCCTATAGTACAACGAAGAGAGCTTATGACTGCCTCGATGTAGTGAGTGTTGCTTCTACGGTTGGAGTTTCAGGAGCACCCACTGCCCCACCTCAAATTCCTTGTCTGTCCGCCACTTGTCAACTTACTGCTTCGTCTGATGTTAGGCTCGATGAAGGTGGGACTTGGCGATGGACAGAGCTGTCTCTCCGTCGTTTTTGCGACGTCGAACTTTTGAAGTCTCGTTTATCTAAAGAGCCAATTCTTCAAGATTCTGCCAAGCCATTTTCCATTAAGAGTTTTAATGAGATGGAATGATTTATGATAGAATTTAATTTTAATAAATATAATATTAAAATTTTGTCATTTAAGAAGGATAAAAGAATTTTTAATATAATATAATGAAATATTATTTAAAAAAAGAATTTATAATGTAATACAGTGAAAATTTATTTATCATTTTACATTCTATTATAAGTCTTCCAAATTAGATGTTTCTTATTTTTACTGTTTAGAATGTAACGAAATGTAATATAAAACTTTTTTTTATTTCATTCGATTCCGTTCTATTATAATTTTTTTCTCAAACGATAAAATAATATTGCATTTTATTTTATTTCATTAATAAATTCTAAAATAAACATAACAATCTCATGCTTATGGAGAAAAAAAAGGCCGTTTTGCTTACCCTTTTTAGGTTTAAATCAAAAACTAAATCTCATGCTTATGTAAAAAAAAAAGTCATTTTGCTTACCCTTTTTAGGTTTAAAAGCAGTAGACACGGGTAGGTTTTTCCTAACTAGATTGTTCTGTCTTACCCTTAAAAAAAAAGGTACTCATATGCCACTATTTACTTCCTGTGGGGCTAATAAAATTGAGAAAGAAAGCTCTTTTGTTGCCATGCACAAAACTTTCCTATTAATAGGGTTAATTAGTTAGGTGTTGAGAGGGAATAATCTAACCTCTTAAAAATCTAGAATTGATACATAATTAAATCAATAATTGATAGGGGAACAAAATAATAAAATAATTTTATTAAAGTATGTAATGAAATAATAATGCGAGTTCTCAGTTGTAAATAACAACTTTTTATCTCATCATAAGTTGGACACACAATAGCCATGACTCTATAGGCAACACAAACACTTTGGATGTAATTATCTCATTTATATATTCTAAAGAATTTATATCTATTCATAATAATCTATACATGAATTTTTCCAAAAATATTTAATTTTTTTTACCGTAATTTTATTAGATTTTTGTAACGAACATTTCAACTACAACTTTAGAATAAAGTAACTACCTTTATCGTCCCTTCAGCAAATTCCATCACAGTCTTAATTCATTTCGTACTTTAAAGCATATACTAAAGATTTAAGAGAAGCATAATCTTATCCTGCCAAATCTATCTTGCGTTTAATCGCAAAGCTCCAGGAAGTTATCTGGCCACTGTTTTGAATTATTCTGCTTGTTTATAGCAAAGGTGTTACGAGTACAAAAAAAAGAAAATCTTCAACAGGAGTAAATAATCAATATCATTACAATGATTGTGTATTTAAGAAAGGCGAACATATATAAAGGTATTACAAACACTATATATGACTGTTGGATTACAATAAGTTACTTCAGGAGAGGGTATACATATATATATGATCAATAGCTTAAACCTTACTTTTGGACAGGTTGGAGTTGCTACACTTGTATAGTAAGTCTTGTGAGAAGAAGAATTGAATGACTGTAACCTGTCACATAAAAACATATTTAAAAACAGTGGATGCGGTAATTCTGTCACACAATCGCCTGCTTTTAAGCATGAACGTTTCCAAAAGGAAAGACCGAGTTATCTTGAGACTCTCCTACTTTCAGCTTGTCGGAGGAAATGTTTCTCGTGATTAGCATTCTCATAAATAGGTTTGATCTGCTTTCCTATCTCGTGATTGCCATTTGGTTCTCTTGTCCGATAGTTGACCATTTGCTTATTAGACAACCATGTCTGAAGAATCTCTTCCATCTTTGGTTCTGGTAAGTAGTGATTTTCTTTCATTTCTTTATTATACTTGTGGGCCTCATCCAACTTTCCATTCAAGAATAAACCATGTATCAGAACCAGATATGAACTTCGATCAGGACTTATCCCGTTTTCACTCATCTCATTCCACAACTTAAGGGCACTATCAAGCTGACGACGTCGACAAAATTTTCGAATCAACATGATGTAGGTGTCATTTGTTGGCCAGCAGTTCATTTTTCGCATCTTCTCCAACAATGCAAACACTTCATCCTCTGTTCTTAACATACGGAGGAATGGATGATAGGTCTTTATGTTTGGAGGAAGGCCATGGTGTAGCATGGCATCAAAAACCTGTCTAGCTTCATCTATCTTTTTAGCCCTACACAAAGGTTTGATCAGTGAATTATAGGTGACAGCATTAGGAGCTATACCCTTCTCCTCCATTGTTTCCATGAGCTTGAAGGCTTCCTTTACATGCCTACCCTTTGCAAGAGCATGAATGACAGCATTGTAAACTTTCCTGTCAGGTTCAATCCCCATTGACTTCATTCTGTCAAAAAGCTTAAGCACCCTACAAAGATTACCTGTCTTGCAATAGCAAGATATTATACTCGCATAGGACACAATATCGTAAGGTATACCCCTCTTTCGCATCTCCCTCCATAATCTCTCAGCTTCACGCGGACTACCAATCACATTAGACCACCCATTGAGCACAATATTGAAGCTCTTAGTGTTAAAGGGAAACGCATGTTTATTGCAAAACATCAAGTGCTCAGCATCTTGCACATTCTTGTATCGGCACAGAGCAGATAAAAGGCCCTGAAACTCATCCATTCCAGCTTCCAATTTAAAACGCTTAAAAGCATAAAAGGTGTGGATAGCGCGACCTACATCATGCACTGCACAATATTTCCTAATCATAATTAACAACGTCTGTGGAGTCACACTGGTCTGAGCCCCTCTCATCTCATCAATTAAGGACCACGCCGTATCAAACTTTCTCATTTTGCCAAGAATAGATATCATGCTATGGTATTCACGAATGGAGTGAGAATAACCTGGCTGCCTTCCAGCCCACAGAAAGAAAGTAAATGAAGCCTCCCAATTGTTCCGCACCCGTGAAAGCACCTCAAGTACCAAAACTTGTGTCACCTTAACACCGCATTGCTCAATCTTATTTTTCACTTCCACAGGCAATCCACGCAGTATGTTCATAATGATCTTCACATCTTGTACAAGTTGATCATCTTTAATACTCGACTTCGCATCTTCAACAAGTTCGTCATCTTTAATACTTAACTTCTTAACCTCATAGTCAGAATCATATGAACCATCTTTGCGGATTTGTGGGTCGTCTTCTGAGGCACAAGGAGTATGAATATTCGGGGAGATGGAGAAAGAAAACAGAGAAGAAAGTTGAGAACTCATGGGCCTAGTAGGAAGAGTACCAAAAACTGGAATTCCAACTTGGAGAACACCAATATCGGATGCATATAAAAAATTACGAGTTAGAATAGAATACAAACTTATGGTTGGTCTTAGAAATATGATTCCTCGCATAACTAGAGATAACATTGAACTTACTAAAGATGAACGTAAAGTGTTTGTGGAAATGACCCACTGACGTGTGTTGAATAGCGACACAAATTTGGCTAGGAACTTCGGAATAGCGAGTTCAACAGAAGGGAAGGCAGCGATTCACATTCTCTTGCCTCTTCCTATATATTGGAAAAACGAATACAACACAACCTCGATCAAAATTAATCTTCTAAATTATCACAATTTATGATCTTTAGGAATTTTATGGTAGTAGTAATTAGTAATTCACAATTCTTTAGGTTAAAAGTAAAGTTTTTAATGAAATGATTTATAATGAAATGAAATATAAATGAATGTAATATTAAAAAATTGTTATTTAGGAGGAATAAAAAGGTTCATAATTTAATATAATAAAATGTTACTTGAAAAAAAGATTTATAATATGATATAGTAAAAAGTTGTTTATCATTTTACATTCTATCGTAAACCTTTCAAATCATAAGTTTCTAATTTTTATTGTTTACGATGTAATGGAATGTAATACAAAACTCTCATCTCATTCTATTCTATTGTAAACTCTTCTCTTAAATGATGAAATAATAATACATTTCATTCTATTACATTAATAAACACTCAATCAAATATAATCTTAGGTTACAAATAAAAGTTTTAGGGCATGAAATATATTTAAGAAAAAAGACGAAACTTTGATGGCTAGACTGCTGTCCAAAACAAGACTTGAAAGGAGTCATAATTAAGTGCAAACTTCACTAAAGTTGTATATTATTCAATGTGAATAAAAAAAAAAAGTAGCTCTAAACTCGATTTTATTTTTAAAAAAAATAATTGCCATTCGAGTATGCAAAATGACGGAAAATTAAATTTGTTATCAATGAATTTATAAATCAACAATAAAGTTAAAGCTCAAATCAAGTTGTAGAAAAACGGGAGACCATATTATATTGCTATTACAAGGTTCAGTGTATAATCGCATGATAAAAATGAACTAATAGAATTGAATCATTCTCTCAAAACTCTATATAAAATCAGACCACGCGCGCACTGTAATTACAAATGGAGGTAAATGGAGCTTTCTTCTTTTTCCTCCCTATATTATTACAATGTTACAGGACAAAATTAAGACAATCTCCAAACCTGCCAGCCCTAGAGATTGCCGTGCCACTGAAAATCTCCATTTCATGGTGAAGCTGACACTTTTTCTTAAAAAGTCATGCTAATGATGAAATGGCCTCTATTGCGCTGCCTAACGGCCATGCTGCTTCAACAAGGGCATCATGGTACTGAACCTTCTTCACTAATGTAATTTGTTGCCAGCGATCAATAGCTGTGGATAGGAATGATCGCAAGATAAAGATTTCGCAGAATATTCAGAATAGAAAGCAGTAAATATTTTGAGAAATAACTAAGAAGTATCCAACTTACCAAATCCATCTACAAGTAAGGTGTACTGGTATACAAGATCCATACATAAGTATGGCAGGTTACTCTCTTCCACGTTTGGATAGGTGGATTTTGCATCCTTTAGCTTAGTTTCGCAGGCACGCTTAGCCGCCTCCTCAAAGTCCGCAGGACTAACTTTGGCAACAGGGACATTGGAATCAACAAAGCCAGCCTATACATAATGATCATCTAGTTAGCATTCTAAACACAGAGGAGTCCCAAACTTCAAAAATTTTGGCCCGACATGGACTTCAAAACATGTAGTACCTCAGCAGCCCTGTCAAAGAAGAAGGAAGCAACAAATAAATTCTTTTGTCCATCACCCCCTCCACCATTCCAGATTCCACCAATTGTACATTTTATGTGTGTGCAGGTTGATTCATTAACTTTGAGAGCCTTAAAAGCCACCCGCCTACATCCTTCTAAGCTTGAACCAGAAGGAGAAGCTGATGCTTGATATTCCTGTCCTCCATACTTGTAGAACCCTTCACAACAGAATATTTAGTAGACCAATCTATCGGCAAAGTCGGCACAAAAGTTTGAACCAAAATAATTTCAAACGTGCCCTATAATTGTGTCAACAGTCAACAATCACATTTGAAACCAACATGTAACAGTAAGGTAAAAGTCAATGCAGATCACATAATATGTATCTTAAACCAGTCACAAAACAATAATGACATGGTCATTGATCACAAGTCCAAGGTCAAAATGACAGCATAGCTCTTAGTATGTGCAGACGCGCCACTTCATCTACAACATGACTGTCCTTCAATTGTAGTCATAATGAGATGGATTGCATACTGTTCAGAGATGATACAAAGAAAGGAAATCACCATGCACATAGAGCATCCTACATTTCAAGGGAGTCATTGTACTTTTTCATATAACAAGCACTCAAGAAATTTTGAAAATTCGAACATAAAGGTATATTCAAGAAATTTTGAGAATTCAAACGTACTCCAATGGTTGATATCAATATCATTTTCTTATGCGCTGTTTGAATCTAGAGACTCTTATTGTGTGAAATATAACTCAATGCCAAACCAAATTCTATTAAAACCAATCACTTTGTTTTATTGCATAACATCAGGATAAGAAAAGAAAAAAAGATGAGCAGAATGGAGCTAGCATTGAAGCAAAATGCCTAGAGCTGATAGATTTCCACTAACTTACCTTCAAAACCATCCAAGATGCATGGATTGAAAGTATCCTCGGAAACTTTTAGCATTTCTGCTCGAGCTGCTAACAAGCCATAATGCAGGTAACTGAAATATTGAAGATGCGAAGAAAATATCAACCAAAGACATCGGGTTACGATCCCACAAGAATAAAATGTACAGAACATTAGAATGTGTCACAAGGTTCCAAAATAGGGTCATATGTAGCTTCAAACAAGTGAGGACACAATTGCGGATGACTTGAAGAGGTAATAATTGGCTCCCTTCGGAAACCTTATCTTGAAATCAAAGTTATGAAAAGGATGCGAAGAAACCTGTGTACGTAGAGGTAATAATCGGCTCCCTTCAGATGCATTTTTTTAACATATGTATCCTCGCCATCTGTTACCCTAGGGGCATTTGTACCTTCTTTCTCAGAAATAGCATATGCCATTTGGACAGATCCTCCACCCAGATCAACTACTCCAACTGTACCTGAATATTCCTTCCCCAGATTTCCTAATAGATAGTTTATGGTCACCTGCAAATTGACATGCAGTTTAAGAAAGGATCTATGCATAATGGTAAGACAAATGAAAAAATAAAATCACCAATCAACAAATGGAGAACTCTTTATCGTTCATTTTGGTGTCTTTTCATTTCCCTTTGTGTGACTTAACTTTCCAGAAACACCAAAGGATCCATTATCAAATTAGATTCACTAGGCTCATCCATCTTCAGCACACTTATCATCATCTGGAAATCAATGCTGCCATCATACAAATGATTGCAATTTTTTTTTGGCAAGCCTTTTACATCCAATCATCTAATTCAAAAGCACCCAACTTATGAAGCTTCAATCACTACCATCATTAATACCTTTCCTTCTGAATAGAAACAATTATGGTAAAGAAAAAAAAACTGAAAATAATTTACTGACCAGAAACTATTACAAGTTGTACTAGAAACCTAAGGCCCAACTACAAAAGTTAACAAAACATACCCACTGATACGAGCCTTCTTGAGAACCATCCAGAACCCTAACTCCATTCGGATCAGATTTCAGGGTGCTTCTATCTTTTAGAAGATCCCTAACCTTATAGGAAGAAAATCAATTGACTATGAGTACAAATCGTGCAAGTACACATGGAATGGTGTGGAATGGTGCGGGTAAAAAATACACTTACTGCTTGCAAAATCCTATCAGATGCATCACCTCCCAATGCCCTCAAGCCTGCAGTAGCCTACACAAACACCAGAAAAGCCCATTATAGTGACTTAGCAAATGCCACAAAAATGAAGAATCTCAGTGGATGAAAAAGGTTCTTTTTTTTTTCAACTCATATGACACCCACCCCAACTCTGACAGGTGTCGTGGATCGCAATTCTCTAGGCACCACACTCTCAGCCTTATCAAGAAGGGAAACGAGAGAGCGCGCTGCAGCCTGTGGGTCTTTTGCATAAGCACTCAAACCTGGTTTAATCTACAACAAAGAATACCACAGTAAAATCGCAATGTGAATGTTGACATATAAACACTGGATCCAACTCAAAATAATTATGTCAATCCCCGACCCCTCAGCATTTTAATTTAAGTGATCCCTTGATTAAATTGGAACAATATCCACTGAAAATCTCGTTTGGGTGTTGAAACTACTGACGGTAAGTTATGAGACAGGATAAATTAAATAAACCTCCCCCAATCACATTGTAAATTTCCACTAAGCTTGTCTGTGATCAGACTTACTGAAGTTAGCATTCCGAAACTAGAAATAAATAAAATTCATATTTAAGATGAATAAAAAGCAATCAATTTCATTACCTGGACAAAAAGCTCGAGATCTCTCCCGATATGAACGAGATCCATATTATGATCGAAGCAAAAGACGTGGACTCTACTCCCCGAACTCCCGGCGTCGAAAATGACGGCGTAATTTCTAGAGCCTCTCAAACTCTGCGACATCTTGCGGTTACTGATCTCATATTCCTGCGACCGGGAGGGCATCACAAACAAGACAAAGACAACGAGAAGAATCGGAATGGAGACGACGAGAAGGACGCTGCGGTAGCGGTGGATCTTGTCGGGAAATAAATCGTGAGGCGGAGGGCGTTTGAGCATCTTGTCGGGGGAAGTAGCGTCGGCAGCGCCAGATTCGAGAAGCTCGGCGGAGGAAGGTGAACGGTAACGAATCTGGCCGTTATTAGAGGCCTTCAAGGACTGCGCTGGTTCCTCTGATGGATCCAGCTCTCCTTGTTTTTATTTTTCTTTTCCTGTAGAAATAAAAAGCAAAAAAAACAAGTAACGAGAAATCCAAACCTTTTATAGATTGAAACACATAAGTAACTAGGGAGACGATTTGATACACGTATATGAATGGCTGTCAAGGATATGATTGGAAACGTTGCTGCATGTGTCTGTAAGTAATTGTCACTTCCCTTTCCTAAGTCAATCCAACAACAGTTTCTTCTCGTGATATTTATAGACATCTCTTTGTTCGTGAAGAACAAACTCAAAGTTGTTTGATAAACTTTTAAGATTAGGGAGATTAGTGTCAAGTTCAAAACAAGAAGGCCTTTCCTTGTTTACCATTCCTCCATAGGACTTGATTCCCCGAGTGTTATATCAACATTTGTTAATAGATTAAGATAAATAAGTGTAATCGGTACATTTATGAAAAAACTCATTTCACAACCCTAAATTACTTTCTAGCCGCATCTCCATCGCATTGTTTATCTTTATCTTCCATGTACATAATCTTAAAACAAAGAATCAAAAGCCCTTTAACTCTCTCAATTCATTGCTTTTAAACTTTTAGTAGCTAATGTATGGTGTCTCCTCTCTTTTTCTCTATTTGATCTCAAACATGGCCCTATCAACTAAACATTTCATGATGAGGAAGAGAAGATGTTATAGTCGTTTATAAAGGAGAAAGATAAGCTCCATTTTGCTAACGCTCAACTAAGCCACTCCAGATGAAAGCCACTTCTTAACTAATAACATTATTGTTGTCCCCTTGTTTCCTCTCTTATGCTGCAATGTCATCAGCCCTAAGGCATCATTTATCACATGACTTGCAATAAAAAACCTTCTCAAAACTAAGACTCAATGGCATGGTGGAGATGATGACCTATGTTTATTATGTAATAAGGCTACCGAGGATCACGATCACCTATACTTTATATGCAGCTACTCTAACGCCATTTGGAGTCGTCTTTTGTACGTGCTTTCTTCTTATAGTGGACATTGTGATTGGGATCATGTGCTACATTGGGTCATTAGCAAAACTAAGAAATGTCATCAATATGTTCCTTTATTCATAGTTGTCTTTACTGGAACTGTCATTACAAGAAATTGTATTTTTAGTGAAATTAAAAGTTGTCACTAATGTGTTTATTATTATTACAAATAAAACTATCAATTCATCAACAAAATTACATTAGCTGTAAAAGAAATTTGCCTCAATGGCTATATTGTCCAACATATTTCATCACAAATATGAAAGTTATATGTTATAATAATGTTATCACTAAATAAAGAATATATGTTGCAATTAATCTATTACTAATGTGTTTGTGTTCGTCACATATAATATTATTAAATTTAACATTTTAATTACTTCATCGATAAAAATTTTTGCATTGGTGGCCATAAAATAGAAGTTGTCAAAAATGATACAGATTTTTAGTGCCAAGATATTGTTAGACAAGCAAATAAAAATTATTAGTATATATAAAATATATAAAAATCACCAAAATGTAATAAATTATAATTTCCAATATATAAAATTGAAAATTTAATATCTAAGAAAATTATTTATTACAATTATCTCAAACTACTACATACTAATTTAAGCTAAAACTATCTAAGGTAAAATTTCCTATCTATTATTCATGATGAAGTTTACTGTTGATTTGTTTCCTACAAAATAAATAAAAATAAAATCAGTTAATTAGTTTATAAATATTAATCTATAAATTTAGTACTAACATTTTGTAATAATATAATGATAATGATAAGAAGTTATACTAACTATTATAGATTTTATAAATTTATAAACTTACATGAGTAGTTGTGGTAGTTAATGAATCCTCAATTAACGCAGAAGAATTGAGTAACAAAGTAGGAATTACTCTAATATTAGCCAAATGTGCAAAAACAATAGAAATTTGTTTCATTTCTGTGGCTAGCTTCTCAATAGCTGCATCCTGAGCTTGAATCTTCTCATTTTGACCTTTAATTTTTTCATTTTGTGCTTTTGTCATTTCAGTAAGTCTTGCAACTTCATCATCTAAATCACTTGCATGTTTCCTTGTAGCCTTAGTTTTTGCTAGAATTTCACTTTTTTCTTGAGACTTAGATGTTATCCCTTTAACACCTAAACCGCGTGAATAGATTGACTTTCTTTGTCGGACAAGACCGAAATGCTCAACGAGTGGTAGAGGTGCAGATGAAATCTTTTCTTTATTTTTCTCTCCCTCTTCTTGAAGCTTATTCTACATATTTAGGTAGAATTTGAAATTTTAGTTAAGTAATATTAAAATTTATTTTAAAAATCTAATTTGACTATAACTTTCATACCATTATTTCTTCTCCAGTTGGAACAGACCAAGTTCCATTCGGCTTTTGTCGCGATACCTTCCAAACTTTAACAGCATCGAGCCACTCATCAGAATCTTTATCTTTCTAAAAAGAAAAAAAGACAAAGAAAATTAATGATTAATTTGAATCTATTTTTTTAAGAAAAATATAATTTTAATTTTAAGTAAATAAAATTTACTTTACCATCCCATATGTAATTTGTACAATCGACTTTATACCAGAAATTGATTTCATCTCTTGATTTTCCCTATTACTTGTGTTTCTTTCTCTTTGCTCCTATACATTGATAAATAATTTATTTTTAATAAAAGAAAACAACTAACAAAATAAATGAAAGTACTTAAATTTTAAATTTACCTTAAAATTTAGAGTCTCCCATTTATTCTCATTTAACCATTGCTAATCACCTTCCTCCACATCCTTTGGGCAATCTTTACTCCTGAGATAACTTTTGTGCAAATGATAATGTCGATTTTTATATTGTGCATGCACTTGTTGCATCACATAAGATTGCACCTGATTTGAGAAATTGAACTTATCCTAAAATTCATATAAAAAATATAGTTAGGAAAATTAAGAAGCAAATTTGCAACTCTATTGCAATTAAAAAAAGTGTCATACCTTTAAAAATAACCACATTGCCTTCTTATCATCCTCATTAATCTCTTTCCAACTAGAGACACGAAGTAGTGCAAGTTGTAGAATGCATATAGTAACTTCTGACTTAAAAAACTGGCATGCTTACCACATACCTTATATAATGGAGGAGGAAATTGAACATCAATTTGTTTTCCTTCAACTTTCTTCTTGGCAAGTCTAACATTAATTGTTGGTCCTCGTCCACATTTTTTAGAATTTACATTTCCTATTTAAAAAATAAAAATTAATAGACATATAAAATATTATATTAAAATTTAAATGCACAATCATATAATTATGAAGATCACATTACCAATACTAATAGCTTGTCCTTCTAGGCTAGGTGCATTATTTGAAGCTTCAATTATAGCGTCGGACTGTTGATTAAGAGCCTCTGTATCTTCTGACTCCTCTACCATACTAGGTTGATTTTGTTCATCATTCATATTTGATAAAGATCTACCATTGTTAATCGTCTTGCGGTTTTTCATATACTTATCAATTTTAACCATCTTGTACTTTTAAAAATAAATACATAATAGGTACAAGAAACATACACAGCTAAAAAAATTTGTAAGAAAAAATTAATGAAGTTAACAAGCAGAAACAAAATCAAGAGAAAATAAATATCTTTGAATCACTTTCTACTCTATATACTTTTCTTCTTCTGGTTGTGTTGTGCAGGAGCTAGTGTCAGGGAAGACAGTAGCTAAAGGACCTAAATGGGGCTGACTCTTTCCTCTCCATCTTGATGAACCAACCAATTTTTTGAATATGTCTTAGTTTCTTTCTTGTTTTGTCCAATCTAAATTTAAGTCATGACATGTGAATTTAGGCCATCCAAATTATAGGACTCTTTCATCTTTGTTGAAATTTGGTGTGTTAGGAAAGTACATATTTACAGCAATAATAGCAGTAACCATATGTTGGTATTTAACACTAATCTCAATTGGTAGTCATGGCATGTAATTAATTACTTTTTTTAACATTTATATCCTATTATGAGCGGAATTTACCTTGTTTTGTTAGGCCTTGAATATTTTTTAGTAAGCATGATTTGAATAAATTTTGTAGTATTGTTAGATAGATTATTTTTATTTAGAGGTAGATTATTTTATTTGGAGGTACCTATTAGGAGGATTTAATTCATGGATTGATTGAATTAAAGTGTGGATGTTGTAAGCTGTATAAGGGCATTTTTGGAAGCTGGCTTAAGGTTAAAAGAACCTAAGCTTATAAGGAAGGATAAAGTAGACTTTTAGCATTCATTATGGGTAAAAAGGGAAGAGGAAAATGTTGTCTTGGGAAGTGGAAGACCAAAAAGGTGATTGGAGTGAAAAAGAAGAGGACAAATCGTGAAAGAGAGAGAGAAAGGAGAGAGTTTTGGTGGTTGAGAGGAAAGAAAGAAAGTTAAGCTAGGGTTTGATTTTCTTAGTCTTGAAAAGTGATTTTGAGGTTACTCACTAAGAGAAAAACGAAAGAGGAAAGGAAGAGCTTTCTTTAGAGCCAAGGATCTCATTAGCTGGTGAAGATCCAAGGTAAGTTGACTTCTAGATCTATTGGAGTTTTGAAAGGCTTTTGGTTCAAAGAGCTGAAAATGTATGGGTTTAAGCATTCTAGCATAAGTTCAGTGCTTTTGGTTCTATAGGTTCTCAACTTGATTCTTATTGAATGAGGACTTGGTTTATTGTAGGAAACCAAACAAGTCCGACCCAAGGCGAAGAGGAAAGACAATAAAGAACTTTCATTGTCAAGCATTTTGGTGGGTGATGTATTTATAGTTATTGTGTGATTGGGCAAATTCTTGCTTATATATGTGTGCATGCATGTTCAATTTACTGAAATGTGTGATGCTTGAAAATAAAATTTGATTCTGTTATGCCATTGAGATATGTCATGGCATTTTGTTTGAATGAAAAGATAAACAAGCATCAAAGTCTGTGCATATGATTAAATGAATATGTGTCTTGTTTGGGCGAGAGTGGAACCATTCTGTTCGTCACGTGCATGTTGACAAGAGCCTTCCTCGGCTGCCCGCTTGTGACATATAAGCTCCGAAAAAGGACTCATTCTATTCATGGGGTAAACTTTGGTTTCTCCATTCTGTCCATGAAACCCTCGAGCTATTTGTTGTGCATTGCATCTGTAAACTGTCAAGTAGGAGACACTTGGGTGTTATGTGATCTGCATTATTCTGCTTGTTTGAAAATAAATCATTTGTTTACAAATCTGTACATACATATATATATATATATATATGCTTGGATTTGTACTAATTACGGATGGCTATAAATATATTAGCCACTGAGCTGTGTAGCTTAACCCCTTTTCTCCCTTCCTCAGGTGCAAACCAAGATGATAGTGATCCTTGCAAGGCATCGAAAACTCCACATTAGTTAAAGACATTTTGCTAAGTCAGTTTTGTAATAGCTCATTCGGCATATCAGCATGGAGCATCTTTTGTATTTTAGTTTAAGTTGATGTGTAATTTGGATTTGTAATAACTTTGACTGTGTTTGAAATGGAAACAGTGAAATTGAATTTCTCTGCCTGATTCTGTTAATTTAAAGATTTTGATAATGAAAATATATATACGTGCATGTTCTTTTGTTGAAATTGTCAAATGCTGTTAGTCTTAGAATAGCACATCAGAGCTGGAAGAATTGCATGTGAAAAACACAGACGAAGAAATCGTCTATGATGATGTCACAACACAGAGCTAAGGAAAAATATAGAGGAAGAGTATCGTCTGTGCTGACGTCAGAACACAGAGGCAAGGAAGAATAGAGAGGAGAAGTGTCGTCTGTGATGATGTCAGAACACAGAGGCAAGGAGGAATAGAGAAGGAAAGTATCGTCTGTCCTGACGTCAGAACACAGAGGCAAGGGGGATTTAAAAGGAGAAGTATCGTCTGTGCTGACGTCAGAACACAGAGGCAAGGGAGAATAGAGAGGAGAAGTATCGTCTATGATGACGTCAGAACACAGAGGACACGTTATCACACAGAAGATAAAATACAAAGGATAGACCACAGACGATAAGTAGTCAACATAGAGGATAAAAGTCAACTACAGAGGATAAAACACAAAGGATAGACCACAGACGATAAGTGGTCAATACAGAAGATGGAAGTCAACTACAGAGGATAGAATACCGAGGATAGGACACAGATCATAGGCCAAGGATAATAAAGAGTTAAGAAGTTATAGTAGTTGAAGGATATCGTATGTGTTACTGTATACAGATTTATCTGTGTTACTGTTCACAGACTTCTTCTGTGTTAGTATTCACAGACTTCTTCTGTGTTACTGTTCACAGAATTCGTCTGTGTTACTGTTCACAGACTTCCTCAGTATTACTGTACACATACTTCGTCTGTGTTACTGTTCACAGACTTCCTCTGTGTTACTGTTCACGAATATCGTCTGGGTTACTATTCATGATTTATCTTCTGTCCTATTTTTTTGACCACCCAGAAGTTACAATTGGCCTTTGAGGTCTTCATTAAAGTTGTAGCTCTTGAAGTCCTCTTCTAAACTATTCAAAGAAATCCCAAATTGGATGCCTAAAGAAAAAGTTATGCTGTAGCTCGAAGCATGTATATAAGTAAAGTGTGGACTCACCAACGTTTTCCTTGAGGTATTCAGGTTGAAATGGATAAATGGACTAGTCGACTATCATCATATTAGTCGACTATTCGAAGAGCGGAGCTGAGCTTAGAAAGGGGAGTTTTGAATGCAAGTATAGTTGATAAATGTGTGTTATCCGAATGCGATTGTCGGGCTCCGAAAACGGGGTCCGACGTGTTTAGTATAGTTGATACTAAGTTAGTGACCAAATTTTTTAGATATAGATTATGTTTGAGAAAGTTCTCAAAATTAGATAGAAAAGTTATATGTCTATTATACAATTTTGTTACAATCCCTATTGAGAATTTGACAGTCAAGTTTTAGAGATAAGTTAAAATTATATGGATGACTAAATGTATTAACAATTTGACTGACTAATGTCTCATAAAATTTGATGACAACATGTAAGATGTTTGTCAACGCCATAATAGCAAAATGCAAGAGGTTATATAAAGTACAGTTGAAAAGTGTAGTATCTTAATGAAATTGTTTCATTCAATTTACTCTATTAAAAGCATAAAAATTGACATCAAGTAACGACTTTGCTATAGTACAATAATGTTTATAATAAGAAGAAAATGATTGCATGACTTTTCTTGCCTATATATGTTATGATAGGGAACATATGTATTTCTAGTTCATGCTTATGAGTTTTTGATACTGAATTCATATTAAATATTATTATACTGTTCAATGCATGATAAGAAATAAATTGCTGAGTAAAAGTAGTTGATCGAAGTTTATACTAATAATTTGTATGTGTTGGATCAAAGGAGACTTATGCTTAACATAAGTGGCAAGAATACAAAGTTTGATGATCAAGACTATTCTTTTATGTCATATTGGTTAAATCAACATGATGAGAATCATAAAGTTACATATAAAGATATATGTATCCTTTTGATTATGAATTGTATGAAACTTGTTAAGTTCAAGAATAAACAAATCAATTTTTGCTAAAAAGATGATGTTGGTATTAAATTATTAAATTTATACATGTGATGTATTAGATAGAATAAAAATTCATAAAAAAATAAAACTTATATTTCATTACATTACTAATGACTTTATGTGATATAATCATAGGTATTAAATGAAATGTTGATTTAAAATTTTGAAAAATTCAAATTGTGTAAATCTAAGTAGAAATTAAACATTAAGAATGCTGTAGCACTTCAATAAGATCATTATGTTAAGTTTTAAATTTTCGATTATCTATATGGAATGAGATTCTTTAGTGCACACCTTCACAACAAAATTCCATAAAAGTATAGATTTATGTACGTAGGAAAATACGATATAAGATATTGTATAATGCAATATTATTTTTCCTATAGTTATGCCTAGTATAATGACTTAACTTTAATATTTCAATTAAATCAATTAGCTAGATTTCATATTAGATATAAAATGCTAAGTATTTGAAAGCGTGAGAGTTAATGATTTAAGGATGTGATGCTTAGCTAAAGCATGTATTATCCATAAAGTTTAGAACTAAATTGGGTAATAAAAGGTTATGAGATATCCAAAAGGTTGGATATGATCTTATAGACTTATTGAACAAATTGTTTTTCAATGTATGCTTATAGAAGAATGGTTCTCAAGATAAGTAATAGGAGTAAGATGAAATTTGAAAAGTCCAAATCTCATGATAGTATATACAATTGGAACTATTGCATTTGTTAATACATTTGATATATAGTTGAAAGGGTATGAGACATTGAAAGATTCACTTTCATGATAAATTCAAAGGTTTGTTTTGGAGATGATTATGAATTTATCATATTTAAAAGAAGGTTAATGGGAGTATGTGAGACATATTTCTTATAGAGAATAATAATTCTAATTTTCAATTGTTGAAAATATGATTGTCCAAGAATAACTCTTATTGTATATGAAAAGATAATAGCTTAGTTATGGGCATTGCATTTATAGATATAGATTGGAAGTTGTTTACATATTATAAGTCTAAGTACATAGATAACACATTAAAGATGTATAGTATTTGAGATATATGATACTTGTGAAGTATTAAAGATATCCATTATTCTATATATGAGTTGATATCTGAGTTCAAGGTTATACGGATATTAACTTTATAAGTAAATCCTAATTAAGGTTTATTTTACTTTGAACAATATTATTTTAAGATTGGAAAGATTCCAATGTAGCAATTGTTGCTAATTAAGTCATAATACATTTTTTGTTTTATAGAAATGATTAATCAGATCAATAAGTTATTTAATAAACTTGATATAATTCCTTGCATTGTTTAAGGCATTAATGTACTATAGAACATTAAAGCCATTAGACATGCAAAAGGAGCTAAGTTTTCATCAAAGATCTAAGTATGCGTTTAGGAAAATTTTCTTAATTATGATGATAATTTTAAGATGAAGGTTGTAAGATTTAAGCAAGGGCTCACTATAGAGAATCTTGTAGAATTCTCTCATTAAACTACTATCTCAGTAGTAACATGATCTTCATATAGTGATAAGGTAATGATACTTAAACGATTAGCTTAGTACAAGAGGGAGGTTGTTGGTTTATGCCCTATAGCCAATCTATTAGTTTTAGTTTAGTGACAATATAATTTAAAGGCATTCTTTATCTTATATATATTTATATGTATATGATAAAGTCCATGAGATAATTATACATTGCAAATGAAATTATGATGAGATTATAATTATGATATTTATATTGTATTTATGTGTTATCGCTAAATTGTTCCTAATCATTTTTCTATTAAGAATAGACATTAATAAAACGCAAAAGGACTCTCAAACGTTATGTTTTTTCTTATGAAGGAAGTAGCCAATCTAATAGACTAAAGTATATTGATACTTAAACAAATGTGTGAGTACTTGCTATAAAGCAAGTTCACTGAACTGACCTCATATGAGAAATCCATTTGGACCATTACTTGTATGTGTATGGAAATTCTCATTGTGATAATTGTATAAGTGATCCTTTCATTTAAGATCTTTAAAGTTATCTTGTATAGGAATTGTTATGTTTTGATACTACTTAGGACATGTTATAGTCACAGATAGCTTATTCGTGGATGTAACATAAACTAAATAGAGATAGTTGAGTAATTAATAAATAATTCATCATCCTAAAGTAATTACGGATAATGTTTCAATGTTCTCGATTAGTATTGACTCAAAAAATCCTTAGCTAAAGAGGAATGGCATTTTACAAATAGTTTACAAATGTCTTTAATTGAGTCAATGAATAATGGTGAAGAACTAATATGATAGGACTCAAAATATAATAGATATTAATTTATGCTCTGTGTCTAATCAGAACATTGTATAATGGAAGGATTGAATTATATATAAAAATCATGTACGAAAAGATTAGTCAAAATTACTTTAACATTCCTAAATATTTAGATGGTCAAGATGTATTACTATACGTCAATATTGATTTATGGATATAAATTGTTTAATTAGAGAATTAAAGATAAATTAAATGAATTTATTTTTAATTTATCTTTAATTATCTAATCCTAAATGTAACTTAGGGTTATAATTTTTATCTATTATCAATATATTTGAAGAGAGCAAACATATTTTAATTAAATTAGACTTGATTGTAATATTTGATAAAATTTATAAATAAATATGAGATATTTTATAAATAAGGATAGCATATTTGGGCATAATTGGTATTTAATTAGAATTATTTGTAATTCTAATTAGCGTTTAATTAAAATTAGAATCTAATTTCAATTAAATTACTAAAATCTCCATAACTTATTATAAATAGTATAGATTTCAATAAGCCACAACCCGACCTACCATATATATTTTAAAAAAAACGTCAAAAATGTCATCATTTTTGACAAATCGATGTCATTTTCGAAGTAACACTAGCTCGGCCCGTGGCCCGCCTGACCTTGGCTTGTGGCCCTATCAACCTAGACCAAAATCAGGCCGGATCTTTTTTGACATCCCTAATAAATAGACTTAAGTTATAATGGAGTTAACACTCCTTACTTAACCCTCTCTATAATAGTTGTAGAGTTCTCTCAACTTGTTTTGCAAATGTCGTTAAAAGCTGGACACTTGTGCTGCTATTATCGTTAAAATGAATCAGTTTCGAAAACGATTTGAGAGACACAACCAGAAAATAATCAAACTTTGGAATAAGATACAAATTATAATTCTTGCTTTATTATAATTTATGCGTTAATCATTTTACATAATTTTAGTAGTCTTACCTTTAGGAATTAAAAAAAAAGTTTCGTAATATCAAGATCTGAGTTCCATCTCGATTTTACTGCAAATGTATTTGATGTATTAACAACAAAGGAAGTGGTTCGGGTAAACAAAATGAATAAGGCAACCTAAACTTGAAATATATAGATCCATAAGTTAATAATTAAAGGATATTGAAGATACTCATTTCCGTTGTATAAAAAAAAAGGATATTGAAGATAATAAAAAGTTTAAGCCCAAACAACGAAAAAAGGAAATGTAAAATGTGAGGGAAGACGAGAAGAACAAGACTACGTTACAGGTCTAGCTTCCACACGATGTCTTATCCAACTTCACTCGTTTACATACCTCGCCCCACCTTTGTCGTCGTCTCTTTCTTGTTCTCTGTTCTCTACTTTGCACGCATAGCTCCTTGCAATATCACCCGCTTGCTCCCTTTTCTCCGTCTCTCTTTGTTTCGGTTCTTTTTGAGAAAACTACACTGACGAAAAGGTACTGCATTTGTACTTCTAATGCTTTTGCCGTTCTTTGGACCAAATATTTCGTTATACTGTTGCTGGATGTTTCGCTTCTTGAAGTGGGTTCTATTCAGCATGCTCTCGTTGCGTTTTTATATGAAAATTTACTTTTTTATATATATAGTTTTTAAGGGGTCCTGTTTCAGTCTTCTTTTGTGAGGTTTTCCTCGTGTGAATTGATGTCTACAGAATTTTGTTGTAACGTCTCTATGAGAAAGAGAATCTTGATATTGCTAATGTCAACTCAAAACTTCAGATTTCAGTTCCAAGCACCCCAAGTGTGGATGTCCATTTCATTGCGTTTATCTGCAAGTGGGTCTAATGGTCCAGTAATCGTAATTCACATGCATGATAAGGGTGCAGTATTTCGGTTCCGGCTGGATTTTTTTTAACTGTTGGTTTGTGCATGAACTCAAGTTGAAGGAAGTCAAGTAGGTGCTAATTAATAGTTTCAACTCGTAGCTTTTTGGATGGATTTTTTCACACACAAGAGAAAAAAAATGGGGAAATAACTATTAAATAAGATTTCATCATTCTCAGATAGCACTTGGGAGCCTGGAGACTGAATCATGGCATTGGCTGCAAAGTCATTCTTTCTGTCTCGTAAGGAAATTGTCTGTAGTGCCGAAAGATTTTTTCATAGGGGACTTGTTCACCGGCTAATTGTTTTGAAGACTCCACTGGATAACAGACTTCGGAGTCATGTTCAGCTGACAAGATCATTTAGAATTTTTCATGGGCCGAGGGTAAAATGTTTAAATAGGTTTGGAGATTGGACCATGGCAGCTTCATCCACAAGCATTGCTAGTGGAATTACACCTAAGGTGGCTCCTGATTAACTTTTGACTCAAACTTTCACGGTGAAATTTCTCACTAAGTTCTGCTTCTCTTTTCTTTCCTTTTCTATTCTTGTCTTTAGGCAAAAGAGGTACTTAATTTTCTGGTGTCAATTATATCAATTGCATTGAAAGGACAGAGCCACTTGCAGTTCATAAAAATAGCAGGCGTAGTCTTAGGTGCATTATTGATCATACCATCAGCTGATGCTGTCGATGCTCTCAAAACCTGCACTTGCTTATTGAGGGAATGCAGGTAATCCCAATTCCTTAGTGGCATTTATGCCACTGGTTATTTCTCATCTTAACTTAATGATGACGAGTTTATGGTTCTACTGCAATACAGACTATCAATCTACTTAAGTTCACTCTCCAAGTCTAGATGCATTCTGACTTTAGTTGCATTAATCTTTAAATGGGACAAACAAGCTCTTCGTGTATGATGCAAGCTTGCAGTAAAAAAATTACAAGTTCTTATGGAATTGTGCATTAGGGATTAATCGTCTTAGGTAAATCAACCTCTTCCGCAAATGTTATATTGAATTTCTAGTTGAACTCCATGATGTTATGAATTCAATTTGCTAAGCTGTGTTGATTAGATGTAACTGGTATATGCATTTAGCTGCTTATTAGGGTGAGAAAATGAACAGATTAGAATACTTGTTTTATCTTATCAACACAACACTTTTGTTTTGGCATTGATTTTGTTTGAAACAGTTCATCAAATATGTGGAATACTTTCTTAACTGCCAAATTGACTTTTTATGACATTAATCCTTAATTAACCTTTTTGTTAACTTTGCTTCAAGATGTTTGATCACTTCATATGGCTCCTGAATTTTTAGAAACTTATCATTGACATTTTAACATGACTAATTTTTGCCAGGATAGAGTTGGCTAAGTGTATTTCAAACCCATCTTGTGCTGCCAATGTGGCTTGCCTCCAGACCTGTAATAACCGACCGGATGAGACTGAATGCCAGGTTAGTTCAGTTCTGGCGTCAAGTTGTTTACTGATACATCGACAGTTGGTTATGTGATCTCTTTCAGCTAAAACATTTTATAGTGATGTGGAAAGTTCAGCAGCAGGATTTTTCTTGAACTAAAGGGCCTGTTCTTTAGAAAAATAAGGCCTGGACAAATTCAATATGTTTAAAAATGCGAACACCTATTGACTTTTTAAAGTATCTTTGAACCATATGGTAACTAGTTTTATCTTCCCCCAATTTTCCAGATCAAATGTGGGGATCTGTTTGAGAACAAGGTTGTTGATGAGTTTAATGAATGTGCGGTCTCACGAAAGAAATGTGTACCACAAAAATCTGATGTGGGGGAATTTCCTGTTCCTGATCCTGCTGTTCTTGTTAAGAGCTTCAACATTGCAGATTTTAATGGGAAGTGGTTCATTTCTAGTGGCCTTAATCCTAGCTTTGACACTTTTGACTGCCAGTTACATGAGTTTCATACAGAGTCCGACAAATTAGTAGGAAATTTGTCATGGAGGATACGTACTCCTGATGGTGGCTTCTTAACACGATCAGCTACTCAGAGGTTTGTTCAAGATCCATTGCAGCCTGGAATTCTTTCCAATCATGGCAATGAATACCTTCACTATCAAGATGACTGGTAACCTCCTCATCTTGTTTTGCTATCTTTTTACTGCATTCCTCTGTTGCTGCCAATTTTTTTAGGGTTAAATGTAAAAATAATTTCAAATTTTACTTAATTTTGCAATGTTAAGTAAAATTTTGTACTTAATTTTGCAATATTAAGTACAAAAATATTTTAACTTTCAATTTTTAGCAAAATAACCCGATGTTAAGCAATTAATGTGGATGACGAGGTAGGCTACGCCATATTAATAACTTTGCCATGTGACTACTATATAATTTATTTGTATCACGCATGTATTTTATGACTTAATAAATTGTAAATATAAAAAATCCTAAAATAATTATATACTATTTCCTATGTTTTACTTCATAATTATTATATGTAGCATAACGTGATGGTATCAACTTTAAGGTGCTCTTATTATGTTGAGAAACCAGGATTTTGGGCCGAAGGAGCTTACATATTTGATAAATTTATCAATCTTAATTTCACGTCAAAAAGAGTATGCAGATGAATCCAAAACACTTGGATAGTTTAATTATTCTTTTTTTTTTTTTTTGGTCTTCCATAGTTGTTGAGGTCATTGCCTTGAAAATTTCATGAAAATATTGTGTGAATCACTAGCTTTTTGCTGGTTTTCCTGATTGTTTAGTTGGTGCATTAGGTATATCAAATTAAAATGCTTAAATACCAACTCTTTGTTGTCTCAGTTATGTGTATGCTATTTACAAACACTAAAGCAAGTAACTGGCATGCCTCAGGTACATCCTATCATCCAAAGTGGAAAATAAGCCTGATGATTATGTATTTGTGTACTACCGGGGTTCAAACGATGCATGGGATGGATATGGCGGTGCCGTTGTGTACACTAGAAGTGCCATTTTGCCAGAAAGTATTGTACCCGAGCTGGAAAGGGCGGCTAAGAGTGTTGGACGGGACTTCAGCAAATTCATCAGGACCGACAATAACTGTGGGCCTGAGCCTCCCCTTGTGGAGAGACTAGAGAAAAAAGTGGAGGAAGGAGAGCAGACCATAATAAGGGAAGTTGAGCAATTAGAAGGGGAGGTAGAGAAGGTGGGCAAGTCTGAGATGACCTTGTTCGGGAGATTGACAGAAGGTTTTAAAGAACTCCAAAGAGATGAGGAAAATTTCCTGAGGGAGCTCAGCAGAGAGGAGATGGATATACTAAATGGTCTGAAAATGGAAGCAACGGAAGTGGAGAAACTCTTTAGACAAGCACTTCCAATAAGAAAGTTAAGATAGGAGTTCAGACATAATAATGCTTACCTGTGTTAATTATTTGGTAAACTTATTTCAATTCCATAATTATAAATTTCTTCGTTCCTCTCTGTTTCAATCACGTAGTTGCCTTTGCCTTCATTTTACTCTTGTAGATCCAGTTCTCCCTAACAGAAAAATGTTATCTAACCAAATTTGCTGTACGTGTTTATTGTTAAGGTGATTATCAGATTTGGTAAAGTCGATACTGACTTGGTCTTTTTTTTATATAGAATCAAAATACAATCATAAATTTATAGAAACAGCTTTTTTGTAAAAGTACAAAGAAAAAGTTGTATATATTATGACTCTTTCTAAATTTTTGCAAAATAACGAGCCTTATGTATGGGATACGTTTTCTTTGCTCTTTTTTAAGGTTGACAGAAATTAAAACGGACAACCTTTACAACGACGGAAATCCTTAGAATGACTTGGGTCAGTGGGTGCCAATTTGCACAAAGCTCCAAGTGTTATCGCGTAGACATTAATTCACAAAACCTTAATATCAGCTTTTCCACCCTTGAGTGACTTAAACGTTGATACGAGGCAAGAGCGAATATAGAAAGTAAGTGTATGCTTGTAATATCGATTTGGTTATTTAAAAAGATTTTACATAAAGAATATGATTACTTTAAATTGCTGGAATGGCTTAAGAAAGCAAGCGCCAATACAAGTACAAGGACTTAATAATATCTTACATAAGAATATGATACTTTAAATTGCTCGAATGACTTAAGAAAACAAGCCCCGATACAAGGACCTAATAATATCTTACATAAGAGTATCGCTCGAATTGCTTAAAAGGAAAAAAACTACAAGCTATAATTCCCTTTTGGAGAAGAAATGCAATTTGGGAGCTTTCGACAACTACATTATCCATATTCTCTACCGTTAGCTCTATCATTAGGCCTCAAGCTTTCCAATTGCCAATGCATAGAGCAAGCTCTCTGCACATGCAAACTTGGCAACTTACCTACACTTCTTCTTGAAAAATAATTCACTTATATTAATAGAAAATAGTCGATTGGAACCGAAAATTTTGGAGATTAATAATAGTTTGCTTATTATATATTTTAAGATGTGGGCATCATTCGTTAGGTCAACAACTTCAAATTTGTACTAGGATTTTTTCTGTTTTGTCCTTATGTAACTTATTTCGAATATATATATATATACATCAAAATGGAATTACATGGCAGCTACTTACAATTTTAAAAAAACATCAATGGGGTTTGGTGCCAAATTTAAGAGTTTTAGTGTTTTCAGTGATGTAAATTACCCTTTATTTTCATAAATGACAAAGCAAATAATAAGGTATTTTCTTAAAAATAGAATTGGTTATATATAAGAGCCTAGTGATCTTCCTTTGAATTATTCGTGCAATATGCTAATGTCAGTGCCATGTCCTCTACTTAGACGAGTGTATGATGCATATCTAACAGTTTTGATTTACAAGTGTTACCAATAAGTTGTTAAGAATATGAAACTGCACCAAAACTAAATGTTGTTTTTGATGAGAGTTATAATTTCCTTATTCAAGCATAAAATTCTACTAGCTGTTGTGGGATCTTTTTTAACTACAGGACACTAAGAAACTAGATTCAAATTAAATTATACCAAACACAATCTAATCAAATGCTCCATAAATTTGTTCCATCTGGCAATCATATAAACATGGCAACAATCTCATCCCGCAGATGATTATGAGTATGATAGCTTTTTTCATCTAGATAGAATTTTCTATTTTCAAATTGAAATTTGGATTAAATTTTCATAGCTAATAGTTTTTATCCCTTATTTCCTTTTTCAATTGCAATTTATCTCTTTTTCATTTATTAAGTCATA
>JANQBM010000006.1:15161579-15178582 GCA_025594535.1 Erythroxylum domingense
ATATAATTTTGTAGATTATTGATAAAATCTTATTTCAATGTTTCTATAATATAGATATTATTCTTAATCTCTGTTCTCTTTGGTAAAAAATGGATCATTGCTAATTTTTGATATTCTAGAATTACTTGAAAAATAAAAAATAGATTATGAGGATGATAACTTTTATCATAAAATTTTGCTATTTATTTATTTCATTTTTAATATAGGATATTAAAATTTTCTCTTTGTTTTGTTCCTTTGTCGCAGATATATAATACTATTAATATCTTTGTGATATATAGTCGAGATATGGTTGTTCTATTGCGCCTGCCTGCTTCTTCCAATTCCATACATGTGTTTTGTTCTTTCTCTAGTCTAATTATGTTATAATTGTTTTTATGATATTGCCAAAAAAACATTTATCTAGAAATGAAAAAAAGAAAATGAGTAGAGCAATTATTAGAATCCTAAAAAGGAGCTATCAATAAATTTGTTAAAAGAGTAGGCTCCTTTAGCAAGAATCCTAAGGAATCAGGTGAAGATAATTTTAAACAATCTAATGAAAATTTAACTGACGAGATTCATATTTATGAGGATGTTAGTAATTTCAGTAAGCGTGATCATGTACCAAATGCATCCTATTAGAAAATGTAAGGGTAGATGAGCAACCAATCATCTGTTGGATATTTATGATCCTAAAAATTGAGATAATCTTGACAATAAAGCAAGGGACATTTTAGTTGAGAAAGAGCATGTAAGAGAATTGAATCTTGTGTTTCTTTTAGACTACATTTTTCAGATTTTTTCATATTCTTATTATTACAAAAAATTGAGTAATTAGGAGTTTATCAATAGAAAATGGTTGGTTTACTCTAAACCTATAGATAAGGTGTATCATTTTTATTGTAAGTTGTTTAAATCTAACAGCAAACAAAGTGCATTAGCAAATAATTGATTTAGATATTGGAAGCATCTTAGTGAGAGACTCAAAGAATATGATGATAATATTGAGCGTATGATGAACATGAAGACTTAGAATGAACTAAGAGTAAGATTGAGCAAAAATCAAACAATTGATAAAGATTTGCAACAAGAAATTGTAAAGAAGAAAGAACAATGGAGACAAGTTTTAATAAGAATAATTCTATTGTGAAATGTCTTGCTAAATACAATTTAGATTTTCAAGGATCCAATGAGAAACTTTAATAAGATAGTAATGGTAAATTTTTAGGATTAATTAAGATGATTGTTGAATTTCATGTGACAATGCATGACCATTTTAGATATATTCAAAATCAGGAAATTCATCATCATTATCTTAGTAACAAAATTCAAAATGAGTTGATTTCTCTTTTGACCCATAATATTAGAAGTTCTATTATAAAGGTCTTCGAACCTGTGAAATACTTTTCTATAGTTCTTGATTATACCCCATATGTGAGCCATCGAGATCAAATGATAGTATGATATGTAAATATGTTAAGAAACAAAATAAAAATATAGGAGTATTTTTTAGAGTTTTTAAAAGTGGATGACACATCTAGATTGAGACTTTTCAATGAATTGTTGAATGCATTTAATCCTGTTAATCTTAATGTCCATGATATGAGGGGTCAAGGTTATAAAAATGGTTCAAATATAAAAAGAAAGCACCAAGGAGTTTAAAAGTTATTACTTGAAAAAAATCTGAGAGCATTATATACGTCATGTGCTTATCATAGGCTTAATCTTACTCGTAGTAATATTACACATTCTTGTGTTAAAGATATTTTACTTTTTGGAGTTGTGCAATGCTTATATGCATTATTTTCAAGTTCTCTTAAAAGGTGAAAGGTTTTACTTGATAATATTACAGGCTTAATCATGAAATCATTGTTTAATACTCGTTAGGAGAGTCCAATAAAAAGTGTTAACATTATTAAATTTTAAGCTCCTTAAATAAGATTGGCTTTGGTGGAATTATTTAGATCTTGTGATGATGTAAAATCAAAGAGTGAAGTAGAAAATTTAGTTAGTGCACTTGAGAATTTTAAGTTTTTACTTAGTATGATATTTTATTTACTATTAACAAGGTGAGTAAAGAAATCTAAGTCAATATGCATCGCTATCGTGAAGCAATTAAAAGGTATGATGATATTTTTTGGTAATGTAAAAACAAAAGGTTTATCTCTAGTATAAATATTTTCAAAAGTCTCACACATGAGATGAATGTAGAGTCTACACTTTTAATTAGATGTCGTATTATTAAAAAAGACAATTTGATGAAAATGATCATAATGAAGAAATATAATCAATTGAGGAGTCCTTTATAGTTAATTTCTAATTGTTGTGGATATAAAAATTGCTTCCTTAAAGAATATATTTGAGCAATTGACAACATTTGAACATATATTTTGAATCTTTATTTGATTTAAAGAAGTTGTAATCATTAGATGATAATAACCTAAGAGACTATTACACTAATTTTACAATTACTTTTTCTCATGATACTGTATTGGATGTGAATTTAAATGTTCTTTTCTAAATTAAAAGTGTTGCAATGACTTTGTCAAATGAGTCAATTTCAATAGTTGAAATTCTTGAATTGTTAAAGTTGTAGATTTTTATCTAAATATTTCAATTGCTTATCGAATCTTATTAACTGTACTTGTGACTATAGCATCAGTTGAAAGAATTATTTCAAAGATAAAATTATTAAAAACCTACTTGAGATCATCCATATCATAAAAAAAGTTGAATGGTTTGACTATTTTATTTATTAAGAAGGATGTATTGTAAAATATTGATCATGGTATTTTTTATTGATAATTTTGCATCTAAAAATACGCAAAGAAATTATTTTCCACGATCATCTATGTACTTGTTAGTGTAGTTCTATAATTGCTTGGTGTTTTGTAATCTGAAGTTACTATTTAATTTCTATTACTATTGATTTTTTTGTTATTGTTGTTGTTGCTATTTTAGTAATTTTGTTACTGTTACATTTGCAAGATTATATTAGCTGCTATAATAATTATTTGGCCTTAATTTTTTTTAGTAAGTGAGCTTATAACTTAAGTAACTTGTGTATGAATATTAAATTTTGGTAATAAAAGTATACTTTTAAAATTTATATATTTATATATTGTCAATTTATTGAGACTTTTTTGGTTTTTACTTTGTCATCAGCTTATAAAATGTTAAGAATAGTCCTGTATATCATATGTCAATATTTATGTTATCTTGGGTTTTTGGTCCTATTAATCTATTTGAATCCAAATTGATCTTTTGTTTTACCTCTTCCATAATGTTTTTTGTAATCTCTTTGTCTTTGGGTCATGTATTATTTAAATAGATTCCTTTGTTCTTTTTATCAATTCATTAAAAATACAAATGAGCAAAAACTCATATTACCCAGTCAAGTTTTTTGTTTCTCCTAAGTTGATACTGATCCCTTGAAGAATAGAAGTTATTATCAATAATTGAAAATCGGATTGATCTGATTAATTTGACCGAAATAAATATGAACCAACTTGTGTTTCAATTCGGTTTGTATTTAACACCTTTATGAGAAAAATTGGTCATTTTTCTTAAAAAATTTTCATGACTCAGCTTATTTGAGTATGTGGAGCCCAACATATTAACCTTGTTAAAGAATCTCTTAGGGGGTGCTTGTTTGGAGGGTATGAAAAAAAAGGTATGGGTATGGAATGAAAATTAATGTTTGATATGAACCTATCATTGAAGATCTAAGAGTTTCATTCTTAAGTTTTTGGCAATCCTCCATTCCTCTCATAGTCTAGAGGAATGGAAGAGAAGAATGAGAGTGATTGGTATGTTTTTAATTTTTATATATAGAGGATAGATAAAAGGTATAATTATGAGTCAAATAACTTCATAAATAAAGCTTTAATTTCAATAATCAAATTTACGGTGAAATCAATTAAATATTTAATTACACTATAATAAATTAAAATATTATTTTTTAATTACATTACATTATATTTAATTAAAATATAACTATTCATTAATTAAAATATTATTGTTCATTAATTAAAATATTGTAATTAATTAATTAATTACAATATAATTAATTAAAATATTATTATTTATTTAATTACATTATATTTAATTAAAATATTATTATTAATTAAAATATAACTATTAGTTAATTAATTCATTCATTAATTAAAATATAATTCATTCATTAATTAAAATATAATTCATTTTGTAATTAATTAATTATAATATTTTTTACAAATCAACCACTATCAATGATAATGATAATCATTCCTTCATCTTAACCAACAATCATAATTATAATGATTATATCCATTCTCATTCCTCCCTATACTCATTCTCATTCTCATTATCTTCTATAAACTAAGCGCCCCCTTAGTTCATTAAAGTACACCATGTTGACATTGTCGCTCTCTATTAGGGATAGCAATTTTAGTCTGGCCCAATTCAACCCATTTTTAGCCTAAGTTTGGCCGGCTATGAGCAGGTCACGAGCTGATCATAGTCGGCCCACGTGTGCCACGGGTCGACAAATGACACCGTTTTGTATTTTTAATTAAAAAAATAGACGAGTTGAAATAGGCTCAACGGCCTGCCATCATAGAGGTCGGCTGGGCTCGTCTCAGCCCATTGACATCCCTACGCTCTCTTTCTGACATATGTTAACCTATCATTAATGCAAATTAAAGTTAGAGATTTTAACAAGTATATTTAATATTTCATAAATCTTTGAAATTTGTAATGACTTTTTTTCAATTTTATCACACAATTTAATTAATAAAATATATATTTTTAATTTTTTTTATATTTTAATTAAAATTTTTGTTTAAAACTATTATTGTTAAAATGAATTACTATTTCTATCCTTAAAAATACTAAATTTATTTAATTTCACTAATAAATTATCTTTGTTAAAATTTAGGTTCTCTATTTATCTCTTTATACTTTAATTTAAAATCTAAAATTATTATTATTAAAAATTTATTATTATTATTTTATTAATTTGTTTAATAAATTGAATTATTAATAAATATATATAAGTAGTTTTGCTTAATATAATTTTAAAATGTTTTAAAAATAATATGTAAATTATAAAGAAGCATGTTTAAGGACATTAAAAAAGAAGATAATGTCTGTTTTCTTTAAATATATTTCAAATTTTACGAATCTTTAAATAAATGATGATGAAGAAATATAATTTTTTTATTTTAAATTTTGTATTAGACTCAATCTTATTTTAATTATTATATTTATTATTAGTTTATTATATATTAATAGGCATTATTAGTGCATTTTTATTTCAATAAAATATTTTATCTTATATTTTATTTTTACTTATTCTCGTAATTTTTACTTCTTGCTTATTATATATCGATTTTATAGCAGTTTAATATCAATTGAACCTTTAATTTTTTATCCCTTTTTTTATCACTTCGATGTCTATTATCATAGCTTATATTATATTAAATTTTTTGATGAATTAGTATAAAACGTGATAAAGTTTTTAAGTAGTAGACAGAGAGAAAAAAAAAAGTAACTAGTGATTGGAACATATGGATTGCTAATTTATTTATAAATAAATAAAATATATTATTTTTATATATTTATAAATAAATAAAAAGCTTTTAGTCCTTGTAAACATTAGCATCACGTTTCCTCAACCAAAAACATATTGATTAGTGTTTCATTTTTCTTGGGCCTTGTCTTGATTTTGTTCTTAGAAAAATTACATTATTAAATGCATTGCCAGCTTGCCTTATATGAATACATTGAGATTCCCTTGCATCATATTAATGTTATTTTCTTAATAATAAAGTTCACAACGGCTATACGTATAATAGCCTGCAAATATTGATGGTTATAGTAATCCCATAGGCAGATTATTTCTGTTTTTCAGATCCAACAACGATGAAAAGAAAAACAGCCAATTCATTTGGTCAAATCAGTAAAACAGATGGACTTGGACTTTTGTCGCACTCGTAGCAGACCTATAAACAAACAAACACCAAAGCAACAATCTTGCTCAAATATTTGTTAATCAGTTGAAAAGAAAACAAAACAACCCTTATCGCCATTCCACCACCGAAGCCACCTTCTGTTCTGTACACATCAAGCCCCCGCGACACCCAAGAGTAACAGTCTTTGACAGCCAATTCCAGTAAAAAACCATTACACAAAGAAAGGTAACATCTTTCCCGGATATCCAGTCGCTGCCTTGATTTTTTAGTGTATGTCATAGAAGTTTTTTAACAAGAAATCTGGTGGGAATTAAACATCGATCAGAAATGGGGACTATAAAGGCGGCGGCGGGTGACACAGTGCTTACTTTTATGTGGGTATTTTGCTCTTCGGTGTTTGGGCTGTTCACTCACCTTATAGTCACTGCTCTTGGGATTCAGAACCTGGCTTGGGCTCCGCTGATTATCATTACCCTTGTTGTTTTTGTGTTTGTATTCTTGTTTGGCTTGATCGGTGAGGCCTTGGGTGGGGCCAGTTTCAATCCTACAGCTACTGCTGCGTTCTATGCGGCTGGAATTGGTGGAGACAGTCTCTTATCCATGGCACTTAGATTCCCAGCTCAGGTATACACGTACACATGCTTGCATCGGCTATGAATTTAGCTTCTTTTCCCTGAATGACTTCTGTTGATTTGGGATCTTGTTATTTGTTCTAAAGGAGGGTCAAAAGATTTGACTGGATTTTAGTTAATTGTAGTCCCTTGATATTTCTCCATCCCCTTTTTAACATAAAATCCAACTTGGAAATAACTTGAAAAGAAAATAGATATCTGGAAGTGAATCGCAATTGTGTAGTAATTGAGAAAGAACAAATTTTAGAATGTTGTAACGAGGGAACGTTTGAAACGGAAAGAATAAGTGCTATATGTTGAGTTTTATCTCCTAGAACTTGATTATGGTTAAAAATCTTCAAATGGGTGGGAATATGTCGACTGCTGATTGTCTTTTTGACAGGCAGCCGGTGCTGTTGGTGGTGCTTTGGCTATAATGGAGGTGATGCCACCAAAATATAAACATATGCTTGGTGGACCTACTCTGAAAGTTGACCTGCAAACTGGAGCCATTGCTGAGGGCATTTTGACTTTCTTAATTACCTTTGCTGTTCTTGTAATTATACTTAAGGGTCCTCGTAACCCACTGTTCCAGACGTGGCTTCTTGCTGTTGCTACTGTTTCACTGGTTATTGCAGGTGCTGAATACACTGGGCCGTCCATGAATCCTGCCAATGTGAGTAGTTAAGCTCTCTTTATCTCCAGTCTTATCTGTCTTGACAATGTGTCTGCTTTTGTATGGTGTAGTGATATGGAACATGTTCCAAAGGTGTGAACAGTCATCCTCCCTTTTGCATTGTATAGACTGCTGCTATGTTATGCTGCTATGGTATGATCGAATCATCTTTAATGCACATTGAGTCAGTCATTTTACCATGTCAACAGAATCTTTTGAGTTTTGAATGCAAGGGTCTACTTTTTCAGATATCTGCATTCTTCTCTTGATCTTTTTGTCGGACCTTTGTTCCGAACATTTTCTCTTCAATAGTTTGGTCAGCTTTTTAGCATTCATGTTATCTTTATATGTCTGAAGTTCCTTTGGTGGCACCAATTTGTATGGAATTACACATTGAATACCACTTGTATATGGCGTTGTTTTATGTGAAGTAGATAATCATCAACTCCAAATATAAATCGTTGGTAACAAGGTTGAGATGAAAAGTTTACATCAGTTTTTAACATAATAAATGCCTGAGTTGTCTTTCTTTTGTCCTGGCTACTGTTAAGTTTGTAGACCACGCGTGCCTATCTTTGTGTATCTATGTGTCTTAATGTGCATATAATTCTTTCTGTTCTTCTACTAAATGTGAAGAAGAAGTCTGAAGTTTCAACTTTCTGAGGTGACATTGCACTTTTCCTTGATCTTGCTCATTCTTAGTATGCCTATAAATAGTAAAAGCAATGTGGACTGCAATTTATTATATATAAGATCCTTCCCCTTCATTTTATGATTGCGCTGATCATTACTAAAGGTGAGATTGTTGCCATTGATACTGTGCCTGGCATAACCTTTCGTCTGAGGTCATTAAAGAGCATTTTGATAAAATTACTAGTCCAGTAAACGAACAATCTATTTCCTAGTTTGGATATCCAGCTATTCCGCTAGTTTGGAGAAAACAGCAAATAGTTGCTGGATATGTGGTGAAAGAAAAAGAAACATGTAATCAGGTCAGAGGTAGAACCTTATCAGCAAAGAATGAAACAGTCTGCATCTGAGGATGAGGGGCAGAATGGAGTGTAAGCAAAGTTGTTTTGGTTTTGAAAGTCTTTATTCAAGGGTTTTGCAGCTTACCGTTGACAGTATAACTTTAAGATTTGTTTGTGCTTGAGTGCTTTTGAATCTCGGGTGTAATATGTGCACACATGTAGGTGATGCATACAATATGCTTATCTTTAGGTTGGCACTGTAATCTAAAAAGCTAAGTATGAGAGAAATAACTGGTATTTCCCGATAACAAGTCTCCTTGCTATCATTAACAGGTTTAATTGATGTAGTGATGGTGAGAGTAATTGTTTAAACATGATATGATACCATCTTGACAACCAACATCATGATATTTGGAAGATCTATCTTCACCCTAAAATCTTGCATTGCGGAATTGCTTCCAAATTCCTCTTAATCATTGACTTCTGACACCATGGTATTCATTGGATGTATGTAGTTTATCTGAAAAGAGACGTCTTGTGGAAATGAGTTGGAAACCATCTTTAGTGTCAATACTACTACATTTGCTTCTCTTAACTGGTTATCTTTTGTGCATCTCTGAAGGCCTTCGGCTGGGCATATGTGAACAAATGGCACGACACTTGGGAGCAGTTATACGTCTACTGGATCTGCCCCTTCATGGGGGCAATATTTGCCGCTTGGGTCTTCCGCGTCATCTTCCCATCACCGAAGCCCAAACAGAAGAAGGCGTGACATCAGAAGAAGGCTTGAACTGCCCTCAATTACGTTTTGGTTGCTAATGTAATAAGAAACAACATTATTTGCTTTTTCGGGACAATCTAGTTGCTGGAAGTCCAAATAACTTAGTAAAGCAATTCGGTGTGGAGTAAATACGTTGCCAAGTTGACCTAACTTGTTGTCAAAGCTACTGCTTGTTGACTTGACTCAAAAAATAGTAGTGTATAGGTGTCGTGTTTTTATAGTCCTTCACTTTTTTAGAATTATTTTAAATTTGTCCTATTCTTTTCTAAATGTTCTCCTTTTTTTTTAAGAGACAGCAATAAGACCTTAAACAAAATATATTGACTGTCAAATCCTTTAGAATTGTTCAAAAAACAAGTAATATGTCATGAAAATAATGCTAAAAGTGTCTAGACTTTCTAAGAGTTTATGATATAGTGGTATGGTCCTTCCTCCTCAACACTTTAGAAGCCTTCAAGTTCACTAGTGTGGATGGGATCAAATAGTGCTTGTAAACATTCCCACCAATGGGGAGTTTATCAGACACTATTAGAGGTTCTAAGGGGCTCAAACAAGGAGATCTCATCTCTCCGTCCTATTCTCATTGGTTATTAAAAACATTCCCACCAATGGGGAGTTTAACAGACACTATTAAAGGTTCTAAGGGGCTCAAACAAGGAGATCTCATCTCTCCGTCCTATTCTCATTGGTTATTAAAGAACACTTTAATGACTCAGGGTCACGATCGTAACAGAACCATTTTAGGAACATAGAGCATTTTAGCAGGCTACGATCGTGACCTGTGCGACAGCAAACGCAGACCAGCTTTTAAATCTCAACTTTGTGGGGTTATTTTGAACTTTTTGGGTCGAGTAAAACTTAATTTTTACCCTAAATAGAAAAGACTATAGAGGGAAAAAAAACTCCTAATTTTCTTGCCCCCATTTTGCTACATTAGGAAAGATCCGAGGAAGAGGAAGAGGGAAGAGAGAGAAGAAGGTGGAGCTTCAGCTGCTTCAACCTCCAATCCTCCAAGTTACTTTCTTTCTGTCCATCTTTTATTTCATGTATTTGATATATGAGATGGGATTGATGATGATGAATCTTGGGTTAAGAATGTTCTAACTTTTCTTTAGGGATTTGTTCTTGATTTACCGTTAATCTTGCTGCTTTTGTTGTTAATGATGATGAATGTTGTGATTATTTGTTGTATATGCATGTTTTGGTAACAAATTAAGAGAGTGAATCAATAGCAAAATGATTAGATTGGATAATGAGAGTTAAACAATTTAATAGATCACTCAAATAATCAAATCGATAATTTATGCAAAGAGAGATCTCGTGTGAGGACCCAATAGTCTATTAAAAGGCTTAAGATCTAATAAGATGTGTGGGCTTTTTGTTAACTGAGAGATTATAAATTCCATAATTCAATTAGGGTTTATAATTTAGGGTTTAATGATTATAACTGGAGAGAGAGTAATCCACAGATACCATATTAACTCAAAAGTGACTAAGTTAACATTAATAATAGGATTAATTTGTTAATCTTCCTTGTTGAATTCCAACTGTCATTTGGTGGCGCTCAATTTTGATTTCTTGTGTTAATTTTACGAATTTATTTTCAATCAATACATATCCGACTATTTACTTTTCTGTTTAGTTTTTATTTTCATTTTAATTATCCTTTTAGAAATTAGACAACTTAGAATTTGATTAGTTCACCAACTCCTCGAGAGATCGACACCTCATATACTACATTCACCTGTGCACTTGTGGTGTATTGAGGGATAAGAAATTGTAAAACGTGTTGCTCAATTCAACCCAACATTCAATAAGCAATTACTAAGAAATGTGGAACCAAATAGTAGGTTCAAGTGTCATTTTAAGTATAGGAAGATCAAAATCCTTAGCCTGAACTTTGCTGACGATCTTTTTGTACTTTCTAAAGCAAATGAACTTTCAATTTCCTCTGTATCAAAAACCCTTAGCATATTCTCTAAATGTTATAGGGTTTGAATGTGCTCCTCAATATACATACTGGCGTTGACCTTAAACTAATTATTAATGAGGTTGTGTTCTGTACCACTTAGACTAAATTTGGGGACAAAGTCGTCTTCCATAATGTCTTAATGTTTTCAATCACATGGTACATATAAACCCTAAGGTCAACTCCCTGTGGACCAACTCTCAGATGTTGAAGAAGTTAAGCCATCAATCAAAAGAGATGATCTCCCTTTTGCCATCTATTAGGTCCTCCTCCATTAATACATTCCAATCGAAGTACAATGGTACCTTGACTTGCTTCGTTCGAAAGGATTGTAATTGCTTTCTCTAAGCCCTATGTGGTAAAATGTAGCAATAGATGGTCCTGCTACTCCTAGGGCTCCTAGGATGTGTAATTCCTAGGGGTAGTCATATGTGATGAAAATGCAGAGGCATTGACCCTGGATCTTTTACGCAGAGGCAATATTGTAGGCCTTTTAGATGGTTATGGTGGGTCTGTCCTTGTCCAACCGAGGGCTCGGATTAATTGGCTTAAGGAGAAGCTTCTAAGTTCTTTTTCATTTCCTTATCAAACAAGAGAAATTTTAATAAAATTTGTTTTATTACTAGTGTGGATGGGAGAATTATCTTGGAGGAGTCTGTTAATTTCTATAGGGGCTTTTGGGTTTAATCCTAGAATCTTCAACCTCTATGGACTCTCTTCAAGCTATTATTTCCATCAAAATATCTCCTAAAGCTTTTTGGGAGATGGTGAAACCTATTTCTAATGATGACATCAATACTATTGTCTTTGCTATGAATGAGAAGCTTTTTTCTTTCAAAATACCTAATATATTATTAGACATATGGTTAAAGAGGTTATTCATGAGTTTTTTGAAAAGGGCATCATCCTCAAGGAGCTAAATACAACCTTTTTCTGTTTAATTTCTAAAGTCTTTAACCCCCCTCTAGTTTTGGTGATTTCAAGCCAATAACATGTACAAAATTCATTTATAAAATTATTGCTAAGATCTTGGCAAACCGTTTGAAGGGGGTTCTCAGTTTCATCATCATTGAGAATCAAAATGCCTTTTTGAAAGATAGAATCATTGGTGTTAATATTCTTATTACTCAGGAACTACTAAAGGGCTATATTAGAAGGAATTCTCCTCTAAATTATGCTGATAAGATTGACTTCAATAAAGCTTTTAATTATATTAATTGGTCTTTCCTCTTTAGGGTACTTAAGGTTTTCAACTTCCCTGATATCTTTATCAATTAGATTAAGGCTTGTGTCTCCACTACATCCTATTGTGTTCTAATTAATGGTATCCCTTATAGAATTATTAAAGGGAAGAGAAGAATTAGACAGGGAGACCCTTTGTCCCCTTATCTGTTTGTTTTATATATGGAAGTGCTCTCTCATATACTTAAGACCAAAATCTCACATAATCCCAAATTCAAGTTCTATTCCAAATACAGAAGAGTCTCTCTTACCTATTTCTGTTTCACAAATGAACTAGTTTTATTCTCTAAAGCTTATTTTGTTTCTATTAAGCTATTGATAGATAATCTCAATGAGTTTTCTCAGATGTCAGGTCTTAGGTGAATCTAAATGAAAGTCATTTTTTTCTTTCATCAACGATGGAATCTCTCCAAGACACTATTTCCTTTCTAACAGGTATGAATATGAAATTTCAACTTTTGCAATATCTGGGTCTACCTATTACTGCTAGAAGGCTTTCCTTCAATGAATGCCTTCCACTTATTGAAAGAATTCAGAGGAGAATTAACAAATGGAAAATAGATTTCTTTCTTTTAGAGGTAGAGTTCAGTTGATTAAATTTGTATTATGCTCCCTTCACTTAAATTGGGCTACGCATTTTCCTCTATCTAAGAAATTAATCAAACTGGTTGAGAAAATGATGGGATATTTTTTATAGGTAAAGCAAATGGAAATGCATCTATTTTTAAGATCAAATGGGCAGATTTGTGTAAACCTAAAGAGAATGGATGGTTGGGAATTATCTCTATAAGAGTAACCAATAATATCTTTTTGATTAAAAGACTTTAGAAAGTGATTCAAGATAGGCATTCCCTATGGATGAGACGACTTCATAGCTACTTTTTGAAAGGGAACAACCTATGGTCTCTTTCACCTAGAGTATCCTTCTCTTAGTTTCTTAATAAAAATTTAAAGAAAAGGGATGAAATTGCTAACTCTCAGAGTGAGTGAGTTACAGCACCGTAGTAACAAGTGGGCAACTTGACGGGGACGGGGAAGAGGACGGGGACAGGAACAATTGGCCGGACGAAGACCCAGTGGACTTCAAAGAAGGTGATATTCTACTGACTTTTGGGGACATCAGCTCTGGTATTGAACTCTCTCAGACATTTAAGAAGCGCCTAGATCAACACTGGGAACAAGCTGTAGTGGTTAAACTTCTTGGTCGAAGAATTGACTACAAAATGTTGTGTAATCGTCTGAAAACGCTATGGAATCCAACCGGTCCCATCAAAATTGTGGACTTGGACTACGAGTTTTTCTTGGGGAAATTCAATGAACAAGAAGACTTCGTTCGAGCCTTAACCGAAGGGCCTTGGATAATTCTAGGGAATGTCCTCTCAGTACAACGCTGGAGCCCATTTTTTGCACGTCACAAGGCAAGATCAAGAGGGCAGTAGTTTGGATTTGTTTCCCAAAACTGCCTATCTCACGTTACCATCCAAAGATATTAACAACATTGGGCAACATTGTGGGTCACACAATCAAGATTGATGAAGTTACGCAGAATACACAAAGAGGCCAATTCGTAAGAATAGCAGTGGATGTTGATATTAGTGTTCCCCTATGTGCTCGAGTTCTAGTGGATGGGGAGGAAATAAAAGTGCCATATGAGGGTTTATCGAAAATCTGTGTTTCTTGTGGTATGGTAGGCCATGACCATATTTCATGCCCAGCGAAAACCGCCGTGCCAAGTGAGGATCCGCCACAAGCACATCCAATAGAGGAAGACCCAAAGATGGAATATAGGAAAATTGTCAGTGGTAGCCGCAGCGCTGGTGACAGAAACAATCAAAGAGGTGTATGGACCATAGATTCAAGTGCACCGACAGAATAGACGGGCCACACAAAGGGATACGGATTAACAACACATTTGGGATACTGACACGACAACTGGGGGCGAGGATCTCGCTTCTCTGTCCTATCACGCCAAGAGCTGTTGGACATCAGTCATGCTCCCTCACCAGCTTCAAGAATCAGCAAGCCTCAGGTGCAAAAGAGGCAAAATATGGAATAGGAACATTTATTCCAAAACGCTAGGAGAACCTCTAGGGGATAGGCCTCAACATCTACAAGGCCCAAGACTACAAACACATTTGGCCCCAAAGGCAAAATACTAACGAACCTCACCTTCCCTGTTACGGATTATACAACCAAAAGGCTGGACACAGGCACCTCTATAGAAACGAATGAGAAGGTTCAAACCATTCCAAGGCCTAAAGGACAACATACCGCCATCCACATTCAGTCCCACAGAGAGGTGGTCAATGATGAGATTTCTTTCCGAATAAGGGACGCAGACGGCATGGATTGTGGTGAACCTTTGGATGGTATGGAAGTTGTGGCAACCAACACTTACAGGCACTTCGAGGAACACTACACTACTCCCCCTTCTAACCCGCCAGACCCAGGACCATTAACCGAGCATTCCAGAGGCGATGATATGATGGTCGAACCTAATCCTAAACATTGCTCAGTGGAGGAGTTTGTTCCGTAGACCCAGGGGTACAGCCAGGTAGAAGAGCAATGTGCTCCAACTGAACATGCTCAGCTCTAGGAGCGCCTACTAACATACTATTCATCAGTATTAATATCGATCTTTATATGGAATTGTCAAAGGGCTGGAAGTACTACCTTTCAGCCTATCCTTAAAAACTTCTTAACGAAGTATCAACCATGCATGGTGGTGCTCATAGAGACTCAGGTCAGTGGACCATGACCTACTAAAGTTATTAGGACTATCCATGAAATGGATTCTTCATTTCGGGTGGAAGCCCTGGGATTCGTAGGGGGTATATGGTTATTATGACGACTAGATGTGGACATTAAAATCCTTGCGATAAACAGACAATTTATCCACACCCTTGTAACCCATGAGCAATCCGAATTCTTCTTCACTGCTGTCTATGCAAGCCTCCAGAATAACCTTCGACGCTACTTGTGGAATAACCTCAAACGTTTACTGCAACACACCACTGGAGCTTGGTTGATTGGAGGAGATTTTACCGCAAAATTAGAAGAGGGGGATAAAAGGGGAGGATCCCGTGTCTCGCTAATAATTAGTAAAGACTTTAGAGATTGCGTACACACCTACAATCTTCAGGATTTGGGATTCATAGGTCCACAATTTACGTGGCATCGAGGCACACTACACGCCAGATTAGATAGGGCCCTATGTTCTTCATCTTGGTTGGAAACTTTTATACCCCCCTTACCTCGACTCTGACCATAGACCTTTGTTTATTAGTTTTACGGGCGTACCAGTACGAAAAAATGCATCTCAACCTTTTCGGTTTCAATCCGCTTGGTTGGCTAATCAAGACTTCTCCAACTTTATTCAACAACACTGGAAGCCGGGTAGTAATAATTTCAGCACCATCCTAATGGCACTGTCTAAATCCCTCGTGGAGTGGAATAGGGTTGAATTTGGCAATATTCTCCATCGTAAGAACCAGCCTTTAGCAAGATCAGAAGGTGTACAGCGCCATTTGGAGCACAAAGATTCGAGGTCCCTCATCGATCTAGAGGAGAGACTGTGGAATGAGCTAATAAAAGTACTTCATGAAGAAGAAATGTTTTGGCATCAACAAGCCCGTTGCAAGTGGTTATCCCAAGGGGACCAAAACATTAAATACTATCATATGGTCACAATGGCTAAAAGGAAACAACTCAAAATGGACAATATTAAAGACAACAACGGGAATAAAATATCCGACCCCTTTCGGCTAGGAGCACTAGCAAGAGAGTTCTTTCAAACGTTGTTTTCAGAGGATAATACTGATGCAATTCAGTTCCCTGTTGCAGGTCTTTTTCCCACTTTATCTAACGAGAGTCTTAATGAGATGGTTCAGCCCATCCAGGTTGAGGAAATAAGGGCAACAATTTTTGCCATGGATTTGAACAAGGCACCTGGTTTTAATGAGTTTCATGCTTTATTCTTCCAGAAATAATGGAATGTGGTTGGACCAGCGATAGTGGCATTTATACAAAAGGTCTTCCGGCTTGAAAGATGGGAGACGACTTTAAACCACACGATCCTAGTTGTGATCCCGAAAGTGCCATCACCAACTTCGATCTCTCGATTCAAACCCATTAGCCTTTGTTCTATTATCTATAAAGCCATCACGAAAATCATTGTTAACAGACTCAAGCCTCATTTGGACAAACTCGTGGCCTTCAATCAATGCAACTTTGTGCCTGGGCGACACATCATCGATAATATTGTCATAGCTCAAGAAGTTATTCACACGATGCAAAAAAAGAAGAGGAAGAAAGGTTTCCTAGCTGTAAAAGTGGACTTGGACAAGGCATATGACCGTTTAAGCTGGGACTTTATTCTCAACACAGTTCAGGACATTGGCATCCCAGTTGCATTGGTAAGTCTGATCATGCAATGTGTTTCTTCAGTCTCCATGCAAGTATGCTGGCACGGGGAGCTCTCGGATACATTTATCCCTGGTAGGGGACTAAGGCAAGGGGACCCTTTGTCTCCATACCTCTTTATTCTTTATATGGAAAGAATAGGGCAATTGATCAAGCAAGAAGTGACAGGAGGTGTATGGAAGCCAATCCTCTCGTTCATTTCACCACAATACCACTACCAACAGGGTTGATGTATGACAAACTCCAAGATTATGTGGATGAACATGGAAGCTAGCGTTGGGAGAAGTTTCAACATTTTCAACAAACTCCAAGCTAATCTTTTGACCGGAAGCCTTGCAGAAAGTAGTTAGGACTTTGGAAATTAGGTGGATCTTATTATCTTCTGCCTCAGTAAA
>JANQBM010000006.1:15200949-15231824 GCA_025594535.1 Erythroxylum domingense
ACTAGGAACATTTAGGAATAATACATAAATGCAATATGAATCTCATAATTATAATCTCATTATAATTTCATTTGTAAGGTATAATTATTCCATGGACTTTATTATATACATCTAAACATGTACAAGATAAATAATGCCTTTAAATAATTTTTCACTAAAATACAACCAAAGCGATTGGCTGTAGGGCATAAACCAACATATTAGATATAATATAGATAACATAATCTTAGACATTTTTAAAAGTGATATAATAAAGTTAAATTTAAATAAATATATTGAATTTTTATAATTATATTTTATGGTATTGTTTAACTTTCATACAACATTTTATGTGATATTCTATTAGTTTTCTATCCAATTTTAGGATATAGTATTAAATCTTAATATGATGTCATTTTAGCGTTCAAAAAATTAAGAAAATATAATAGAGATAATTATATAACAATTGAATAATGGTAAAAATAAATACTATTTTTTAAACATAAAAATTGAAATAAAAATTAAACCATTATAATTAACCTTAAAGGTAAGATAATTAAAAAATGGACACTACGCTTTTATATTATTTAATCTCGAATCTAAGTTTTATACTAGCTAATTACATATTTAAATAAGCATTAACTTATAATTAATAAATATTAAAACTGGATGAAATTACAAATTATTGAAATTTTGAAAAAGAAAATGAATTTGATGATTGATCAGGCAGAAAAAACGGGAGTACCACCATGGCCAATGGAGGAACCAATTCTAGTAGAGGAAGAGGACATTAAGGTTATATCGGACTGGAAGGGAAGCAACATTGTCCTCTCCCAAGTGTTCAAACTCATCAGGCGTCGCATTGGATACCGCATACTGTGTCACCGATTACAATCCTTGTGGCAACCAATTGGTCCAATGAAGATTATAGATTTGGATAACGATTTTTTTCTGGTTAATTTTCTAGAAGAGAAGGATTATACGAAGGTGCTCACGAGTGGTCCTTGGGTTTTGTTCGGACACGCGCTATTGGTCCAGCGTTGGAGTCCAACCTTCTGGCCCGCACAAGGAACCATCAATAGGGTGGTGGTTTGGGTGAGGTTTCTAGATGTCGCCATCTCCCGATACGACCCGCGCATTCTTATTGCGCTGGGGAATTTGATTGGCCAGACGGTGAAGCTGGATGAAGCCACCATGACAACCTAAAGGGGCAAATACACCCGCGTGATGGTAGACATCGACCTAAGCGTGCCTCTCTGCCCACATATGGAGCTCGACGGAGAAACGCTTAAGGTCGCGTATGAGGGGTCGCCAGTAATTTGCTTTCAGTGTGGCATGGTGGGACATAACACCAAAAGCTGCAAAAATCAAGGCAACACAACCGCAACCACCACTCCGCTAGCGTCGGCGGGCTAGGCTCCAACCCAGCACCGACCAGTGACCCAGTAACCACCCAGAACCCAGCTAAATCCAACGGCTATGGCGAATGGATTACGATCCAACGGACACAGACACAACGTCGTCTTGTTCCTACGTCGCATCAACCCTCCCGTTTTTCTGTCGCTACCAACAGCACGGGGGGCTCGAGGTTCGCCCCCTGTCAGAAACCACTATCCCAGAAACACCAACACGCACTCAATCATCCCTAGGCGCCTTCTTGAACTATCCAGAGCTAACCAAAACACTGCGTTATACGTCGATGAATAAGGGACCAATGCAGCAGAAACGTGGGCCAAAGAAACAACCCACTGGACATGGGGCACCGTTGACCAGGACAGCCACAAAGCACGGCCCAGGAACTCCAGGAGACCTCCAGCCTAATATGGTCCTTCCCACAGCAAAGACCTCTACCCCAATATTCCCCAACCCTTTGCAGCCCACCCCATCTGACCCTCATACCATAGTCCAATTAAAGTCTCACCAAGTAGTGATATCTACCCAGTTCGACAACGGCTCTCCGAGGGAGACAATGGGCGATCCCAACCCATGGATGGTGGATCCCAAGGACAGTCCAGAGGCCTGGCACGACCTAGTGCCGGAACATCCCTTACCCCATTCGATCCTTCCGATACTCGGATAGGAGTAACAAGTATGGAGGGTGTATTAATCGAAACGGAGACTTTTGAAGTCTCAATGCTACAGGGACCCGAAGGTTTTAGAGATGTGGCACCAGAAGGGGAGGCTGATACCTATAGTGCCTAAAACATGTTCTTGAAAATCTATCACGATGTCCATCATTATCTAAGATTGTCATGGGGCAGGGAGCCAACATTTTCAGACTATTTTACGAAATTACCTACGGGAATATAAGCTCGGGATCTTGGTGCTCGTTGAAACGAGAATCAGTGGCCACCATGCACAAGGTGTAATCAACAAGCTGTGAATGGACTACTCTTTCCGGGTAGAAGCAGAAGGATTCAGCAAAGGCATCTGGCTTTTATGGAAGAAGGATATTCACGTGACAATAAAGGTAGTGCATAAGCAACTCATTTACTTGAAAGTCTGCCACGGAGCGCACGAATTCGAATTCACAGCAATTTACGCCAGCCTGCAAAAGACTAACCAAAAATTTCTCTGGAAACTATTCAGCGAGATCGACGACTCCATAAAGGGGCCGTGGATTGTCAAGGGGGATTTCAATGAAAAATTACATCAATTGGACAAACAGGGGGATCTCCGCACAGTTTGGTGGTAAGTAAGGAATTCAGCGATTGGGTCCAGCGATGTGGCCTGCAAGATCTGGGTTTTATTGGTTCGCGGTTTACTTAGCGACGAGGAAACATCCAAGCGCAATTAGACAGAGCTTTTTGTTCACCGGATTGGTGGGAGCTGTTCCCGCACATAGAGAATAAGCATTTACCGTTTATGGGCTCGGACCACCGGCCAATCTTGGTGACTTTTCACCGCCGAAGATTATCACAAGGCAGTCCCCCACCCTTTCGTTTCTAGTCGACGTGGATTGCTAATGCGGATTTCCCTACGGTTGTAACTGAATAATGCATTCGTTAAGTTAGTTTTCAAACCACCTCATGCAGTGGAATTGTACTGTCTTTGGAAACATATTTCACAGGAAGCGACGGTTAATAGCACATTTGGAAGGTATCCAGAGGGCACTGAAGCAAGAGGAGACAAATATCATCTCAGCCCTGGAGGATAAACTGAGTGAGGAACTAATCCAGGTGTTATGCGAGGAAGAATTATTCTGGCATCAACACGCTCGATGTGATTGGTTGGCACAGGGGGATCGTAACACCGCATATTATCACAGACTCATGATGCACAAACGAAAGAAGTTAAAGATTACACGCTTGCTCGATGAATATGGGAATGAAATCGCCGATCAATGGACTTTAAGCTCTATGGCAAGGAATTATTTTGCTCAACTTTACACAGCAGAGGGGGAGCCACCACCACGCCTCTAGTATTCTCGCACCTTCCCTCGGTTATCGGAGGAGCTACTCCTGGACATTGGGCAACCGGTTCAAGCAACCAAAATCAAATCATCACTTTTTGGACTGAACCTCAATAAAGCCCCGGGAGTTGACGGGTTCCCTATTTTTTCGAAAGCAATGGGACATAGTGGGACCTTCGGTGGTGACGTATATTCAGCGAGTTTTCCGCAATGAAATCTGGGAACAGGATTTGAATCGTACTATCCTCGTCCTGATCCCAAAAGTTCAGTCCCCTACCTCTATTACTCAGTTTCGTCTGTGCTCAGTCCTCTACAAGACCATATCGAAAGTGCTCGTCAACCAGCTGAAACCACACCTAGACAAGATAGTGGCTAATACGCAGTGCAGCTTCGTCCCTGGTCGTCACTTAATAGAAAATGTTATTATTGCTCAAGAGATCATCCATTCCATGCGTCAAAAGACAGGTAAGACATGATATTTCGCTCTAAAAGTGGATCTGGAAAAGGCCTATAATCGATTGAACTGGGCATTCCTTCTTGATACCCTCTAAGAAATTGGCCTTCCTCATAAACTTCTTAGTGTCATTATGCGATGCGTGGCTACGACAACAATACAGATGGCGTGGAATAGTACGCTATCAGACCCTTTCCATCCGACCAGGGGCATTCGCCAAGACGACCCCATATCGCCATATTTATTTGTGCTCTGCCTGGAGCGTTTGGGGCACCTTATTGCCCAAGCGGTGGACCAAGACCTGTGGAAACCGTTTCAGTGGAGCCGCACAGGGCTGATCGTCTTGCATTTGTTTTTTTCCGATGATCTAATCCTATTTGGCGAAGCTACAGACGTGCAGATCGCAACGGTTTCGAGAATCTTGGCATAATTCTGCCAGGTTTTGGGACAACGGGTGAATCGAAGCAAGTCCCGAATATTCTTTTCTAAACATGTCCCTACGGAACGAGCACATTGGCTTGGCCATGTGTTGCAGGTATGATGCACGGATAACCTGGGGAAGTATCTAGGAGTGCCTTTGATTCATGAGAGAACAAAAAAGCACACGTATCAGTACATCCTAGATCGAGTACAACAAAAATAGTAGGCTGGAGAGCAAAAGAATTATCTTTAACGGGCCGTGTAACCCTGACCCAGTTAGTTCTAACATCCATTCCTATATTTACGATGCAAACTGTCCGGTTGCCACGTCAACTATGCGAGGAATTGGAAAAAATCATGCGATCTTTCATCTGGGGGTCGACAGCCAGCCAAAGCAAAGTCCACCTAGTCAACTGGGCTGCCGTTTGTACACCAAAATAGTCGGGTGGATTAGGGCTCAAACGTGTTCGTGCAACAAATGATGCACTACTAACCAAATTGGGTTGGGAGTTGATCAATCGGCCATCAGCATTATGAGTTCAAATCCTACTAGTGAAATATCAGCTCGATCTCACTCAGATTCCAGAATGTCTGCAGAAATCAAGAGCATCGCACATATGGCAGGGAATCTCTGCCACGTGGGATTACGTTCGACAAGGAATGTTGTGGAAAATAGGTAATGGTGAACGGACTCGATTTTGGATCAATCAATGGCTACCCAATTGGGGCCCCCTAGTCACACAAACAACGTCACCTCTTCTTGATACGATGTTGCATACCCCGTTCAGGAGTATGTGGATGCGCGAGGTAACTGGAACTGGGACATGATTAGGTCTTATCTTCCTCCCTCAATGTGCGGGATCATCGCTGACATGCGCCCCTCGACTGAGCACAGGGGTGATGATGAAATAGTATGGGAGCTGGGACCATCTGGTAATTTTACGGTGGCAACAACCTATGAATTAATTTTCAACTTGGACCGCGAGTCGCAGAATCCCATATGGAAAGCGGTTTGGAAATGGTCAGGCCCACAACGCATTCGAAGCTTCTTGTGGCTTCAGGCCCAATGAAAATTGCTGACTAATCAATAGCGTTTCGCTAGACATCTCACTACGGATAATAGTTGTAACTACTGTGGACAGGCCGAGACCTCACTACATGCACTAAGGGATTGTCCCCGAGTGGCTGCATTCTGGCGTAATTTTAACCCCGAGGCGGTAGTGGCTAATTTTTTTCAACAGGATGAGGACATGTGGCTGGGCTCAAATATTACTCGACATATCGCCACTCATGTGGGCACCTGGGCTACCGTTTATGACGTAGTTTGCTGGTTTCTTTGGCAATGACGGAATCGCAACATATTTGAACCAGAGTTTGTCTGGCCGGGGGCAGGACATCGCGTAGTATTAGATTATGTTCAATGGATAGCGAAAGCTCAGGAAGTGGCTGGAAGAGTTATAACGACACTGGGATTGCCTTTAGGGCACGCAGTGAGTTGGCAACCACCGCAGGACAGGTGGACAAAATTAAATACAGACAGAGCTGTGCAAATTAGGATTGGGCGGGGTACGACTGGGGAGTTACTCAGGGATGCTGCTGGGTAATGGTGTGGTGGTTTCTTCACAAATATAGGTCGTTGCTCGTCTTCAACTGCATAGCTAAAAGGGGTGCAGGATGGCCTCCGACTGACGTGGACCTTGGGAATCTGACATATCATCCTTGAGTCAGATTCGCTAGAAATCATTAATATTCTATCTTCTTCAACTATTTGTGTAACCGAGGTTAATTTTTTGGTGCAGGATATTCGGAAAATGTTGGATCGCAATTGGGTCGTTCGAATTCAACATGTGTATCGATAAGGGAACCAGAATGCTAACCAACTGGCATTTATGACGGCATTTGCCAGTCCCGGTCTGCACATCCTGTCAGACGTCCTACCTGCTCTAAGGCCGTGAATTTGACGGGACAATCAAGGTATGTCCTATCGGTGAGGAATGCATTAGTGTTATTAGTTTCGTTGTCTTTTTTCTTTTGTATATAAAAATAGAAAAAAAAAAGAAAAAAAAGGAAAGAAGGAGAGAGAACCGCTGCGAGGTGGGAGCAGCCAACTGATTATTCAAATTTGCTCGAACCCTAATCAAAATTTGCTTCTTCTGTTCAAAATTCAAAGGCCTTTTATTATTCGATCAACGCACGTCCTCTTCCTCTTCCTCTTCCTCTCTGTACGTATCATAAACTCTTGGATCAGGCATCATATTGGAGCAGAGCATATCTTAAATACTACATAAAAATCTTATTTTGTGGTCTTAATGGGAATTCCCTCGGAGATGAAGCGTTACTGGGTTGCTCACAAGCATGACATGTCGCTTCTCATTCCTTCTCCTGCAGAAGATCAGAGGATTGTCGAAGCAAGACGTTGCACTCAAGGTTCCTTCGTCTTCATTGCTATTTTATTTATTCATCAATTTCATATGGTTCTTGAATTTCCTCTATCCTTACTTATATTGTGTGTTTGCAGAGGGTGTTCGAGCCGGTGCTAAGGCGGCGGCTGTCACGTCTGTTGCTACTGCCGTTCCAACGGTAATTCTTATTTTTATGTAGCTTTAAAATTCATTGCCCTTGTTCAGAGGTAAAATCCTTATGAGGAGCGTAATCGAGATCCAATTTGAGGGGAAAGAAAAAAGAACATCCTCCGTTTTGATTAAAAATTTTTAATTAGAATTCTGTTGGATAATCTTTTTTTCTTTTTAATCTCTCGTGATACCAACTCTTTTCTTTTTCGTTTTTATTTAAAACAGATGACTTGTATTTTATGTTTTAAAGCCGTGTTGTAACGGATCTTAGGATTTCGGGAAATGAGGTTGTCGGACAATCAAGAATTTTGCCTACTTGATGTGAAGGTTTAGTTGTTAGAAATGGAGGAAACTTCCTTAGAAAATAAGGTTTCATCTATGGTGGATTACCTTGTCCTCTAAGCTCCCTTATAAATAGGATTTGTTTAACTGTAGCATGTTATGAAATTGACTCCTAGATTTTTTTGAAAAATGAATGGTAAGCTGTGTATAGATAAAACTATATCGAAATTACAATGAGTTCATGGCATTATGCCTACAATCAAATATAAACTATGACAAAAAAGACACAGGTAGCTAAGTTAATGCAGCACAGCTGACAACAAAAAACCAAAGAATTAAACATTCCATCGATCTTTCATCTCCACAGACAGATTGGACTGTGCGTTGTGCGCCAGCAAACATGCTCTAGTCTGATTTACTATTCGATTGGTATTGCTTCAATCTCATATCAGAGAATCTTCGTCTGTTTCTGTCTCTCCAAATGTTGTAAATGGAGATGGCGAAAACCGTTTTGATAGGAATGGAATTGGTGCTTCTATGCCGAGTGTTTCTTATAGCCCAACTTAGCACCTGTTCCCATCTGTAATCACTGTTGGAAGCTGGTAGCAGATGTAACAAACGGCTCCAAATAGCTGTGGTGAAGCAGCACTGAAAGAACAAGTGGTCTCGGTCCTCCTCCAATCTGTTACAGAATAAACATAATACATCTTCGCTGTTGCGTCATTGAGTCCTAGTTTTGAGACAGTTTTTTTTAGCAAGCCAAGTAATGAAAGATGCCTTGGGGCAAAGTATGTTTTTTCATAAGAGATTGTACCAAGGGACTAGCGTAGTGTGGGAGAAGAACAAGTGATGACAGGTAGCATTAGTGTCCTGACCATTAGAATTTAGTACCCAAGAAATTGAATCTTCACTCTGAACTGCTTCTAATGAAGGTAAGTGATCAATTAGGGAATTAAAGCCCCTGAAGTTTCGACGCCAATGCCCCTCCATGATCAGTGACGAAGCTTTAAGATGTAGTGGCATTCTATTTCTAAGGTGTGAAAGTCCACCGAATGCAATAGAGAACTGATGTCAAGCCAATTATTGAACCAAATCCAAGTCCTTGCACCATTGCCAATTTTATGTTTGATACAAGGATAGATGATATTCCGAAAATTCATCATTTGTCTTGATGATATTCCGAAAATTCATCATTTGTCTAAGTAACCAAGTTCCTTTCTATTTGTAGATTCTGGTCAAGATTTTTTTCCAAGATCTCGGATCTAGAAAACTGTTAAGACTAAAGATAGATTATGTTTTTTTTTTATCATATTATTAATTTTGATTCTTCTGGCATCACATAAGCAATCAAAGCAGTGATTAAGGAAAAAAAAAGAGAGACAGAGAGAGAGCTTCTGCGTATCAGGATCAAATGACGTGTACTTATAGTAGTAGGGGCTACGGTTGATTGCATCACATTGTATTGTTCTTTGCAAACTATTTTAATTATGATGAAGGGATAAAAGAGCACACATTCTCGAGCATAACGAGTGAGACAATGCCTCTGCTGCGTTCTTTATTTCCTTTCCTTATATTTGCAGTAAATTAGAATTCATTTTTGAACATATAATTGGAACTGTCAGTTGGTTGCTGTTCGAGTCATTCCTTGGGCAAAGGCAAACCTCAATTACACTGCTCAAGCTCTGATTATATCTGCAGGTACTGTCCAATCTTATGTTTCTTATGAAATTATCTACAACTGAATTGGTCTCAACTTTTTGGCTGATTTGATAATTATGGGGAAGTAAAGGGATGGTGTTTCCTTTGAGCGGTATGGTGTAAGGTTCTCTCTTTCATTTTATTAAGGTTCTCACTTAACAATTTGTGTTGCTCTTGTTGAATAGCCTCAATTGCTGCATACTTCATCACTGCAGACAAAACTATACTGGAGTGTGCCAGAAGGAATGCTCATTATGATAATACTAATTGAGAAGGATCTTATGTAATGTATCTTTGCAACATAACTACGATGATTTATAGAAACCTACAATTTTTTTTCTAGTATTTCTATCTTTTCGTTTTCTGTAGTCAACCCATGGAGATAAAACAAGGGGACGCCATATTTTTTTCGGACATTAAATAAATTATATTGAAGAAAGAAGCCTTGAGCTTTACAAAAAGGCTATAGCCAGCCGAACCATATTTAGGCAAGTTCTTTATTAACACCCTAAACAAGATCTCAAGACTTATATAAGGGAAGTTCAGGAGCTTATGGAACTACCCCGAGTAAATACAAACACTGGATCCGCTTTCACCGGATCTTTTTACAGGAAGTCATGTGAGATGTGCTTTTACAATGATGCGGAGCGGAACAGCTAATGATGCTTTACTTAAAATTCACAAATTGTGCTTTTTTTTTTTTGGGTGTATAAGCTTGTCGTTCGACTTTTAACTCAATAAGCTATGTAGATTGCAATGTAGTGATTTTATTTTGACAGGCCAAGTATCAGGGCATCAATCAATGTAATTAATTGTTGGTGCCTGGTGCTGTAGTTGTTCAAATTTGCCTTGTATTGGTAAAGAGAAGCCATAACAATAAGTAAATGCATGATAATGGAAGTGACTATATGTTTATATTGAGAGCCCGCACTAGAAACACGTGACCTCTCTTGCTGCTAAAGTATACTTACCAACAAGGACCAAGCCGAACGATATAAACAGTAACACCCCATGCGCTGTTGGCGAAACAGACCGATGTAATAGGGCCCGTCCAGGTTAAGCTACTGGTTGATGAAGCAGGGATCGTGTTCCAAACCCATGTTCGTGTTCCAGTTACAATAGACGCCAACGCTTCCCTGGAGGATTTTAATCGTATTTTCAAGTTCATTCATACATATCTTTTACTAGTTCGCTGGATTAGTGGGTGCTTGTAACATTTGCTAGGAATCAAAATAAAGTACAAAATTTTGGGTTAATTACTCTGCAGCATAAACCTAGCAAAGAAATTATAGCATTTTGTCTTTGTAACACCGTACAACCGTCACCTCTGCACCACTGCAGCCTTCATCGTTTCCACTTCGTTGTAACCGTTGCCACCACCTCTTCTTCTATGTCTCGATCAAATCTCAGATACATTTTTTTAAAGAAATGTATGAATAATTAAATTAAGCCACGAAAGATAATCAAAATGAGAGTTATAGTACATGACAACTTGCAAACTAAAAAAAAAAAAAGCAACTATACTTCTTTGTTTTAGAAAGGTACGAATAATTAGATTAAGTCATGAAAGACAATCAAAATAAGAGTTCTATTACATGATAACTCGTAAACTACTAGGAAAACAACAAACCACAAACTGCAAAATTTAATCAACATAACGATTATAAATAAAAGTTATACTTTCCAACGAGATTTGAAAAAATGAAGATACAGTCTCTTATGTATGTTTAAGCCAATGTGTCCTTATCCTCTACAATTGTATGTGTAAGCCAGTATGTGTCCTTATCCTCTACATAAGACGAATACCAAATTGCTAATTAGAAACATTTATATCATGGAAAATTTGAGTGTTTCTTTCATCCTACACAATTACACAAAAAATGATAAGGAAATGCAAAAATACCATCCTCTAATTCTATTCTGGAATCTCATATTAGTGCACAACTCCTTGATCTGGCTCAGATTCTGCAGGATTTCAGAGATTAAACATCTATGTAACAAAGTTTTCCAAGTGTTAAGCACATAGTTGCACTAAAAAAAATTATAATTTTCCATGGCCCTCTTACACAGAATGCACCAATTTGCAAGTTGTGTGAATTTTGCAATTCTATCGTAGCTTATTCAACATAGCCACCCACATAGTTGTAGAGGCTCGAGGATGATAATAATCAAACCAAACCAAATATATCCAAACAAGTGTTGGTAAGTCACCTACAATCACTTTTTTACAAGACGAATCGGTGAATCTTCTATCATCATTGTTTCTCCATATTACTTAATCATCATTTGAAGTCAAGGAAATTTAAATAATTTCTTCCTTCAACTTTGTAGGTACACTAGAAAATATGATATGATTCCTCTCAATGAGAGCTTAAGCTACTAAACTCTGTAAGTCAAAATTTGATTTAAGTGGTTCAACTTCATGTAGCTTAATCAAGGCCCAATAGATAGTCAATTGTTAAACCAAAAGAAGGTGTTCTTCCCATTTCCAATTACATGAATAAAGTGGTGTTTTATTCCTTCCTCATCCTCATAATGGACTTGAATGTAGTGTAAGCAAGAGAATTTTTGTTGAAGTCCCACAGGCTCCTATTTTTTATAAAATAAGTGTGGATCCACCTGCAATATAAAGTCTGTTTTTTTAGTGAATAATCTTCATAGTCTCTTAATAGTATAACATTACTAGGTGATTGGAGAGAAATAATTCCAAGCCCTCTTTCCTTCTTGGGAATACAAACATCTTTTCACTCCATCTTCACCTTGCCACTTGACCATAAGAATCAATTAGGGATCCTGTTAATATATTTTATTGCTTTAACAGGAAAAGCAATGTGCGCTACCCAATGCAGACTAATAGAATTCAAAATGGATATGATGAGTTGTGCTTTACTAGCCAAACAAAGATATCTAGAGCTCCAAGAAGCAATTTTAAAATACTTCTATGTCTACTTTTTCTCTAATTGCTTTATCATAATTGGTTTTCTTAGTCTAACACAATCCATTTTGCATACATGCTTTTGTTCTATTATTAATATGACTAGTGTTGTGGTAAATATCAATGGTGTTATCCCACTTCCTCTATACACCATCTCTAACATGTTTTGAATAATTTGTAATTTATTATTATTAATTGACTTATTTTGTGACAGTTAATATTGTAATAACTGTAAGTGCATGGTGTAATTGTAGTTAGTACCGATAAGTACATATCGATCTCACAAAAATGATGATACTAGTAATTACCTTTCCTCTATTTTCTAGCCTAAGGATTGGTTTTAAATTTTTAATGAAAAGAAACTAAAACTAAGGCAAGTAAAATAAAATAGGTAACGAAGTTGAATAGAGGAAGCAATTAGGAAATTATAGATATCGAGAATTAGTATGTAGGTTTCAAATCCCCCTAAACTCTTAACCAATTGATCTTTTATTATGTAATTGTTTTATTGATTTATTAGACCGTGGAGATTCCTATGATATTCTAATAGTTGACTTTGAGTCTACTAACAACTAATCTTAAGATTTTCAACTGAATCACTCAGGTTAAAGTTTATAGAATTGCTTTACCGATTTATGAATCTCTCTAGTAGGTTTGACCCTAATTCGGAAGATTTATGTTATTCTATCTCTAGGTTTGTAATCAACTCCTTTCAATTATGATAAATCTATTCAAACCTAGGATTTCTTAATCCTTACGTATGAAATCATATTATGTATAATATTCCTGAATTTATTAGAACATAAATAAAATACATAATCAGGTCACATTAATCAATCAAACCAATTGCATTAATAAAATAATCAAATCATATCAAAGTATTAACATAAGATTCATCTAACCTAAATACTAATTGGATGTTTAATTACACATTATCAAATACAAAATCAAACATACATAGCCAAAAAGACGAATAAAAAACAATGGAATAATAATTCTAAATCTCCTTTATTTTCTTCTATCGAATATTCTTGTGATATAAAGATTTAATCTTATATTTTGATGGATATGTTGATGATTTTTTGCGTATTTTCTATTTCTCTGAACCAAAATCGCCTCTTAAGGATGAACTTCATATATGAAAATTGTCTCTTGATGTCTGCTCCTCTTCATATGAACCCAAAAATATTTTTTATGGAAAAATTTAGGGTTTTGGGAGATACACGAGCTGATGCATGGCTGTAAATCACCAAAATCTTTAGAATTTGTGATTCTGCATGGCCTGAGAGAAGCGCATGACTTGTTGCACGACCGACATCTTTCTTTTGGCTTTAAATTTTCGTTTTACGTTGTGTTTGCATCTAAATTCTTCTCCTTTAAATCCATGAAGGCAATTATCACCTATAAAAGCACTTGAAGTGAATTAAGTACCAAATATACAATAAAAGGATAAAATATCAAGCAAAATACATCAAATATGGATGCAAAAATATAGTCAAATATCCATATATCAATTAAAGATAAAGGTACTTCACTCTTTGATATCTTCTTGTCGTGGTGTCGTCATAAGTAAAGAAATGAAGATATAATGGTCTTTTATCAAGCCCACTTTGCCAAAATAGATCTCCTTATATAAATAACGTGTTATTTCATTGGATTACTAATGAAGTGGTCCCAAACACTAGCCACTTGACTTTTGTTCCTAGAGTTATAAGAAACGTCCTAAATCACTTAACCAACTTTGTCTATATGTACATGAAATTAACTATTATAATAGGATCAATTGCACCTAAATCATCTTATTATGCTTCAAAAAGAGCATTTTTCATGGACATAATTCTTATCATAACTGGTGATTTTTGAAAAAATTGTATGAGAAGCTCAAGGACCCTCTATGATCAATGCACATCCTTAATTCATCTATTTGTTAAGTCCTAATTGCATTTACTAAGACCATATGTGATTCAAATCAAGTAGTCTTGAGGTAAGTGATGGTAAATATAAGAATTACTTGGTCTTAGATTATCAAGGGAGATGGCAATAACTAAATATCTTCGAGACAATATTAATATGCTTGGTAATAATATGGTTAAATTGTTAACGACCAAAAATTTATTTTAAACCCTAATGTTTACATCATAATCTAAGTTGAACCCTAATGTCATCGAGCATTCAAGTCGAATCTCAATGTTTACAAAATGTTCAAACTATTGTTAGTTAATTGCCATATGGATTTTTTTACGATGTGGCTTTTTTCAATTTTGCATATTAATGGGATCCATTTTACTAACGTTATAAGTGGGTCCCATAACTATATTCTTTGACTTGAAAAATGATTCTTTGACCGTGGATTCTTTATTCAAGGGCTTATGTTTAAGTGGAACTTCACCATTTATTTAGGATTATGTCCTTCCTTGTCTTTGTCGTCATCAAAATCATAGTATTCTTTTACTGCATCTTCTGTTGCTATTATTTGTGCCTTGTTTTTGACTCCCTTTGAAGTCGAGAGACCACAATTAGTGTTCATTGAAGATGAAGAAACTGCATTAAAGCTCATGTAGTCAGGTAATTCAATATTAGAAAGAGTTAAGATATTGGTATTTAGATTCTTTTTATGGTCATAGATCCCAACAAAAGTTTCAAAAGCTCTAGTAAAAAGCAAAATAAGGAAAAACAAAAGAGAGAAATTGGGCACCATAGCAATAAGTATTTCTTGTTTAGTCAGCGAGAAAATCCTCCGTCAAAATAAAACACGAAGGCAAACCTGAGAAAACCCATATGAGCAAAATTTTCAACTCAGTTTCAGTGATTTCTAGGAACTTAACAAATAAAACTAGATCCCCAGTTTTTTTTAAATGAAGCTTGGTGAAGAGGAAGTGAGCTATAGTAGGATAATGAAAGAACATGAAAGCATGTTTAATGTCGATGATGTATGTATTTAAGAATAAGCAAGGGGAAAGAAGAAAGAGAAATAAATGGTAAATGTGTAGTCTTTGGGGTTCTTCAAGTCTGAGGGTGCTCCATGTTAGATTCAAGATTTATATTTTGAAGACTTAGTGTTAGAGCAAAAACACAATTTCAGATGGGAAGAGTCTCTAATAAATGCAAAGGAAAGAAAGAAGAAGAAGAAAATTTAATAATAGGATTTCTAACTCCTTTTTTCCTTTTCCTTCTTGTAATAGATGATATATAACTTGGTGGATATTTTTATCTTAATCTTTGCTCCCTTTTTCTATTTTTCTTTTCTTTACCAGATAGCTAGCATATTACTTTTGCCTGCTTTATGAGCAAAGTTCTTTTTTTTAATATAAGAATATGAGAAGTTTCACAAAGAATTTAGATGGGTTGTTAATGAAATGGAAGATGGATAACAATGGAGGTAGTATTCTCGAGAAGGATATCTAGGGTTTTCAAAAGTTGGTATTTTCTTTGTTGTTGTAAATGACATTCAAGGAAAAGAAGAAAGATGAACTAAAATGCACCATTTTTTATTGTTGTGTGACCCAATTCTATTTTAAAATAAGAATGCCATGTCAGCGAGAGTGGGTCCCACTAATATGGAAAATTTAAAAAGTCCATATCATTAAAGAAAAGTCATATGGCGTTAGTAGAGTAACCTCTTCCAGGTTTTCCGCCCTCATAGGGTCTGGTTTGAACATTTTGTAAATGTTGGGGTTCAACTTGAATGACCCTAAGCGTTAGGGTTCAACTTGGATTTTAGTCTAAACGTTAGGGTTTAAAATACAATTTTGGTCAATTGTTAATAATGTGTGCATTTAATAAATACATATCTCTTTTTATGGTGACATAAGGGATATCTGAGCTATTAGTTCTTTAATTGTGTTGAAAATTAATATTTTAATCTTTTGTAGCATAAATGCTAGATTTTGAATTTTATTATGGTGAGATGTTATAAAGAAATGAAAACAATAAATATATTAGGGACAAGATCAAAAGGATAAAAGAAGTGAATATTGATAACCTTAGTATGTTAGCATTAAAAGGGGTGTCAAAGGATAAAGGACATTAAGTGGTATCTATGTTTTACGAATTTCTTAAATATTCAAAAAGATGATTAAAAAAGGTGAATTTTCATTATGATAATTACATATTGTTAACACTTAGCCATACGTAAGAATTAAATTACCATAATATTCAAATTTATTACGAGTATAGTTATGAAAATCCTATAAAAAAATGTAAAGAGTATAATTCTAATGTCAACAATGATTGTGGAAATAATACACAACAGAATATGGGCGTGAATTATTCTAAGTTGAGGTGGAACAAGAAGAAGAATATCTCTTTGTTATAGAGATGAGTGAATCAGGAAATTATTCTCTAAAGACAAAATTTATGCAATTGATAATGAAGAATATTTTAGTATAAGAGTAAATGAGAAGAAATGGGGCAAGAATTTTTACAATGAATTTGAGTTTGCCGACATGGTAGATGAGGTTGGAAGCAATAACAAAGATTTCAATGAAGAGGCAGCCTATTGAAAAAATTCACAAAGATAATAAAGGAGTTCATGGTTGGCGTAATAAACATAAGAATAATAATGTTGAAATTCAATCACTAGTTTGTAATGATGATGGATGGTGCGAGATATATGTAAAAAGAACATGCACATTATGTTTAATACAAAAGATGATATGAAGGAATTCAATTTGAAATTGACAAAGCAACCAGAAATTATGTATTTAGAAATATATATGACGTTTCAATTACAAGAACTAATGTGAGAATGGAGGCTATTTATGATCCATAATGTCCCTTTATGGTATATGATAGCTGGTTTAGAAATATATATTTTTATGAATATATTAAAAAATAAGTATAGTTGCAAGAAAGTGCAAAGAAACGAGTAAGCCAGTAAAAAATGGATAGCAAATGAATTTGTACGCAATTTTAAGAGTACCATAAATTATCTAGATAGTAAGATGATAAATAATCTTTAGAGAAAGCATGCACTACAAGTAACTAAGACACAGTGTTATAGGGGCTAAGTGGGAAATCTATTGTAATGCTACGAGACAACCTAAATATAATTAACGTGATTGTTACCTATTTTTATTTATACTTATTTCAAATATTGTTCATAATATCAAATTGTTCACCATAAAGTATACATGTATAGTGTATGAAATAAGGAAGGCCACAAAAAAATCAAGTATTTACATCTAATATTAGCTACTATCCACTTGGAAGACCTAGCTAATTAGAATCTATATGGTCAAATACAACACTGTCTATCCCAAGAAGAGAGGAGAGGAAGGTTAGTGAATATTTACCTTTATTTTGTGATTACCATGAATTTGTTTATATTTCTATAGGCAACAAAATGACATAAAGAAATATTTGGAGAAGTTAACGGAGAAACTTTTTTTAAGTTTGTTACTTAATTACAATTTTGTGTTGATCATATGTAATTAACCCTGCTCCTTAGTGGGACTTTCACTGAGTGTTGATGACGACGACGACTATGTGTAATTAAATTCTTAGTGTTAACATTGTACTTTGTGTTTATGATGTTTTATAGATAGATGGAAGTTAATTTCAAGTACTCAAACCTTTAAAGAACAATATAAATATAACTCAAGCTTCTCAAAATACAACTTTCAATAAAAATGCACAAGCAAAATACTTAAAACACGAGGAGTATCAAGTTGAGGGAGAAAAGATTAACTCCAAAAGAATCTCAAATTATTAATGACGAATCTACTACTTATTAAACTTTATATTTATTATAGTTTGGTTAAGTCAACACATTGAACTATCTTCTATCCTAATATTTATATTATTTTAAACCTTATGCTTGTCAAAATTTGGATGAAACTTTGAACTATCTTATATTGAACATATGTTCCACTATGAGGCAAGGAATGAGTAAAGTGATCAATGCCTATTAATAAGTTGAATTTGTGCTTATGTTCATAATTAGCCTTTTACCTATTCATTTGGTTCACTTGTTACCTATGCATTTGCAATTACGCGCAATTACGCAGAGTTGATGAGTAAAAGGTCTTCCTTTATTGTGTATTTTGGTAGAGATGTTATTGTACTTATAGAAATGTGACAAGAGTAAATCTTGAAAGTTGTAGCATAAAACAAGGGGCAAAATATGCATTTTAAAAGTTTGTTACTTAAATACAATTTTGATTTTTAGTAAGAGAACTTAAAACAAACTTGTTCTTGCTTAATTCTATGTATGAAATGGATTTAACCCTTTTTGTGATTATTTAGGATTGAAATTACATCAACTTCTCTTACTCAAAACAAAATTTTAAAGGTTTTCATTCATATATTCATTCCCTTTATAATGTGACAAAAGATGATATTAACGCAACATACATTTCATCAATAACATAACAAAAGATGTTCTTTAATTGGTTAAGTATATGATAAAATGCTTAAACTTTAAAATGGACAATCATTATACAACATCTAAAATTGTTTTAACATTGTAGCTAGATACATTAGATGTCTAAGAATTATAGTCATATGGGACTTACAAAGTAAAAATAAAATACAAATATCAAACTTATATCAATTTTAAATTTTTTTATAATTAATGTTCAAACTCACATCTTGCGAGCAACGATGGATCTTGTGAACAAAATCTTATCCTAAGGCACAATAGATGTTTGGCAAAATTTTTTATAATAACACACTTTCAAGTCATTTACTAAGACCATATATTATAAAGCATCTATAACTCGAATGTTCATTGATAAGTTGTATAATAATATCATTGATAAAACCATAATTGAAATACTCACTTTTGTAGTAATGCATTAATAAAAATGTTGACCAATATTAAGTTTAGCATTTCATATCTGTAGATTCATCTTATTATGACAATAAGGGTAGTCAATATAAGAAATTTGATAAAAAAGAATTAGGATCACGATAACCATATAAATAAATTATAATTAATATACACCATATAATAGAAATAAAATAACTAATATTGTTTTACCATTGAATATAATGCCTTTTTTAGTCAAAATTGAGAATATACCTTTCAACTTATGCTAAATTGTCGAAATAATGATAAATAATATTCTTAGATCCATTAACGACAGCTTGACAATCTTCTCATTGAAGTACATACTAAGTGCATAAGTAAAAAAAATCCACATATACTTTATTTCCATCCATATTTATGTATATATATATATATATATATGGGTATGATATATTGGTCAAGGACATAGATTGAGAGAAGTCAGACACAATAATTTAGAAGTAATATTTAGTAGTACCATAAAAAAAGACTAGAAATTTTTGTATGCATATAATTGCCACCACTTTGAAGGAAAAAGTCTTCAAATAGAAGTAATAAACTATATATCATTTCTATTATCTAATATATTGTCACTTACAACTTATTTTTGCACTCTTGAAAGTAGACCATGCAATTTATTAATTATTGGTGACTTTTCTCAAACTATAACATAAATAAAAATTATCAAGCAACAACTTCAGTTGTTGTTAGTAGTTAATAGTTGCGCCATTGATCAAGTAGCTTCTAATAATTTATAATACTATATGAGATTTTACAAAATAAAATTCCATGAAGCACATTAATAATAATATTTTTATTTTAAAAAATTTACAATCAAGATAAGTGAAAAGAGAAAGCCAAACACATCTTAAACATATGAAAAAAAGTTTTAAAATATTTGGAGCAACACTTTTCAATTTGTAGAAGTTGTAAAAATTAATATGAATATTAATATTTATTTATAGAAACTAATATTAATATTTTAGGCCGTTTGATTTCACTTTTATTTTTTAGTTTTCAATTTATGCTTTTCTATTTAGTAAAGCAGAAACCTATTTAGTTATTGGCATCAATGTAGTTATATTTTTATCACTAATAATAATTACAAATTAGATAAAATTTTAAAATAAATTTATTTAATCTATAATATTTATTAATAAATCAATAATAAAATTATTTTATTTTATTAAAATTAATATTTATTTATAACTTAATATTTATTTTAAATATGTTTTAATTTTTAAGTCAAACATTATTTTAGATTTAATTATATTTATTAATAATTATTTAATTTCATTGAATTTACTTACAACAATTAAATAAAATTATAAAATAAATAAAATTATTCATATTAATAATTAATTTTAGTCAATTATATATATAATATTAAATTAAATTATTCATAGTTTTATTAATAATTAATATATTAAATTATTAAATAATATATATTTAGTTGATAATAACTCAGATTATAAAAAAATAGAAATAAAAATATAATTTTTATAATTTTTGGCTAAACAAATAAGAAATTAGCGTTTCAGGCAAAGAATGGTTGGATGTTTAGAGTAAAAGTGACATCTTCCGCCAATAATATTTTAGGATTTTAGGGAGACACAGAAGAAGAGGATTACAAAGAAGGGTGATTGTAGAGAGAAAGAGGAGGTGATGATGACGATAATATAGTATTGGTTCTGGTGCGATGGTGATAATGACGTTAAATTTAAGGTTAACGTCAAATTATAAATTAGAAGTTTATAATTTTATTATTTTTAATAATTTTGATTTATATTATAAATTAGGTAAATAAGTTTTTTTTATAATTTATCGATAATTAAATATCCAAATCCGCCTACATAAGGAAATCAAAATGATAACCGGAAAAACCAGTATACCTACGACCCACAAGCCTGTAATGTACCGCCTTAGCCAGTCATCCCTATAAATAAGAGATGATAGGTACAAAACGAACGCACGCGCTATCTCTCCTCTCTCTTTATGACCCCAGCTCCACACGCCAGCCCCAAAAACCACCTCTTAGCTTCCCTCTCTCGCTCTCCCGCTTCTCTCTAAATCTGATCTCTTAGAACTCCTCCTTCTCCTCATATAAATTCATAATCCATCTATAAAAGAAACCTGTTTTCAAATCTTTCCCTCCCTTTTACCTCCAATTTGATTGTATCTATTTGACAGATCTCTCTTAGAACCCTAATCTTAGACGTTCTTTGCTGGGGTTGTCGTTGATTTGGGGTTTTCCTTCTCCGATCTGGATTAAATTGTATTTCGGAGTCATTAAACAGAGGTTCTTTTTTTCTTTTTATGTAGTTGACTATCATCTTAACTAAAAGTCTTTGATGAGGAGATCTATTGGAATAGGGATTTGGGTATCTGGGAAGAAGAAGATAAATTAGGGTAAAGCTAAAGACTTGGCTTTGGGGTCTGAGTTATAAACGAACGAACAAACAAATAATAAAAAAATGACAGAACAAGGAGGAGGAGGAGGGTTGGAAGGTAGTCAGCCTGTGGATCTTTCCAAACACCCTTCTGGCATCGTTCCCACTCTTCAGTAAGTCTCTCTCTCTCTCCATTTTTTTTTCTTCTTTTTCAAGAAAAAAAAGATACTTAGCTGTTATTTCGTTGGCAGTTGTACCTTAATGTACACAGAGATTCACATATGTTTTATCGTCTCTAAATTTTGCGTTGTCTTACCCAATTTGACCATAATTCTTTTTTCTTTCCTTCTTTTGTTATTCTTCTTCTTCTTCTTCTTCTTCTTTGTCTTCTTATTCTTCTTTTTCTTCTTCATTCAAACGAGTACATGCTTCATGAAACTTTGTATACTGAGATTGTTGGGTAAAATTCTAATTGGTTGGAGCTTGTATTATTCTAGGAATATTGTATCAACTGTAAATTTGGACTGCAAGCTCGATCTTAAGCAAATAGCATTGCAAGCCCGTAATGCAGAATACAATCCTAAGGTATCTAAAAGTTTTCTACAGAGAGTCTTTTCTTTTCTATGTTGACTTCATTTCTAGCAATTTGTTTATGAGTGTGCAGCGTTTTGCTGCTGTCATAATGAGAATAAGGGAGCCAAAAACGACAGCATTGATTTTTGCTTCGGGCAAGATGGTGAGTTCTTGCCATCTTTATTATAATTCTTTTGGGCAAGATGCGGCATGAATATGACTTGAACTTATTTTTAGTGAAGTCATCTTCTCATAATCTTCACTTGTTGATTACGTAAGAGTTTTTTTTATTTTTTTATAGGTGTGCACAGGTGCCAAAAGTGAACAGCAGTCAAAGCTAGCAGCAAGGAAGGTAAGGGCCTATTTCTTGGGTTGCCTTGCATTTTCTTCTTCATGGATATGTTTCTGTCTGATATGATATTCTGTTCTTTTAGTATGCTCGAATTATTCAAAAGCTTGGTTTCCCTGCCAAGTTCAAGGTATCAAATATCTCCCTCTCTCTATACTCTCCTAAACAAATGAAAAGCTGCCAAATAGGGCGTTACCGTTCGTTTACATCTTAATGGACAGGACTTTAAGATTCAGAATATTGTTGGCTCCTGTGATGTTAAGTTTCCTATACGACTGGAAGGTCTTGCTTACTCACACGGTGCCTTTTCTAGTGTAAGTACTGGCCATTATCTCAATTTAAGTCTCAGAAGCTCTGGAAATGTTCTTCCATTAATAACAGCTTTATTCTTCTTGGATTTTATTCTTGCAGTATGAGCCTGAACTCTTTCCAGGTCTAATATATCGCATGAAACAGCCAAAGATTGTACTCCTCATATTTGTCTCTGGAAAAATAGTAATCACTGGAGCAAAGGTAGACATTACTGGTGTTTCAAAATCTCCAACGGAATTGTTATTGCTAATTGAATTTGTTGACTAACTTTTCTTCTTTGACATCTTAGGTGAGGGATGAGACTTACACAGCTTTTGAGAACATATACCCTGTGCTTACAGAGTTCAGGAAGGTCCAACAGTGGTACGTTTCTCTCTTTACCATTCACCTTCCTTCAAACCATGAAAAAACTAGGGAAAGGTGCCCTTTAAAAAAAATTTTTTTCCTCGTTCCCTTACTAATGTATTTCCATTTGCCAAAATGATCTGCAAAAAAACTCACCTTTGGTTTTTGGTACGTTTTGGTGGTGGGTTTTAGATATGCCATCAAAATTGGGGGTCTTGGAGCTGTTTTGGATCTTTCGATTGAGGCGGACTCGAGTGTGTATATTGATGAAATGCTGGTATTTTAATTGTGGGTTTCTAATCTTTTGTTGTGTCCTGGGAACACTGAGATTTCTTTATCCGCTCAGCCTGGATATTTAATGGAAAAAGAATAATGCTCCGGCAATGAAAACCTGTCATGTTCTATAAGTTGCGGAGGAAGGAGAGGACGCTGCGAACATGGTTCACAAATCTTGTACTTGTTTGAAAGTGGACAGATTTTATTCTGGACCATGTATTCATGTTAAGGAACTTGGCTCCAATTTTGGCTGTATTGTATTGCTTTATAGGTGAATTTTCTCAAGTTATGCCTCTAAACACAGCCAAATGGTAGGCCACGAGTATGATTTACTTGTGGGAAAGCTAATGGAAGGCAATGTAAACAGACATTGTACTTAACTAACGAGGAAGCCATCTTTGCTGTATTTATTTGCAACATAAGTTCAGTAGCGTGAAAAAAAGACACATCTTCGCAATCGAAAGAACATTAACAGAGAGCGTTCATTATAAGCTGTTTATGTGCAAACAATTTTATCATTGTTCGTCTCGGCCCTCGTTGTCAATTGATCTTGCTGCAAATCGCAATTCACTGGGAACTCATAATTGGTTTCGAAAGAGTAAATTATTTCGAACATTTTAGATTGTGAGCAAATTATTTAACTATATGTATATTTTTTTGTAGCTATTACGATTTCTAATGTATACTTGTGTATATCTGTCAGTAATAAAATTTAATTGTGTCAACATATTATTTTTTAAGATATATAATATTTATAATTTTGACCTATAACAAATAGTTTTTAAGAGTAATTTATCGCATTGACCATAAAATGTGAGAGAAAATTTTTTTTGGTGATACTGTAAAGGTTGAAATTTTAAAAAATACCTTAAATATCTATAAATGTAAGTCGTGGGGATGACAATAGGCTAGGTCAGTCCGAAATATTATTATTTTTTCAAAAAGTTTCAAAATTATGTTGTTTTGTGATTAATCCTTTGGGCCTTAGCTAGGCTAGGCCTGGGTTGAGAAAATTGAGCTTAGCTTATTGATTTAAGATCGGATCGGGTTAGGTCAGGCCTAAGCCTTTTTGCCATCCCTAGCAAGACATTTCAAAAATTATTTTGAAAATAGTAATTAAGTCTTTTAATATTAAAACCATTTTTAGATTGTTAAATTTTGTTACTGAAATTGTTGCAATAAGATATATTAGTATCTTTTATAATTAAAAAAAATATTTAATAAATTGTTAAATAATTATGATATTAAAAAAATGTACCCATGCAAAGGCACTGATTAGAAAATTAGACTAAGTGATTGAATTGGATCAGTATGATTCAACTAATTTTGACGAAAACAATCAAAAGTATAATATAAATTTTAAATGAAAGTTAAGAAATAAGCTAAATAGAACATACATATTTCTAGTGTTTAAGATTCCCAACCTTTCTAGCCTCAACGATTATAGGGCCTATTTTATGTTGTAATGTTGTCTATAAGCTAATCTTTAAAATTATAATAGATAGATCAAAGCTCACACCGCCTAAATTAATTAATCCTGATCAAGGTACATATAGAGGTGGCAGAAACATTGGTAATAATATAATTCTTGCACAAGAACTTTGTAAAGGATATTCTACCAACAGATCAATCAAAAGTTGTGCCTTAAAAGTTCACTTTTCTAAGACTTTTGATTTTGTCAATTAGGACTTCATCTTAATCACATTGCTAACAATTGGTTACCTATCATTTTATAACTTAGATCAGAGCTTGTATATCCTCAGTCTCTTTTGTAGTAATGGTCATATTAGACACCAAAAAAGAAGCAATTATAAACAAAGGACAAGTAAATTACAAAGATTATATCACAAGATCCAATTGAGAACAACCTTTAATCCAAATTACAAGAAGTTGTCATTAGAGACAAAAGGGGGATATAGAATATGAATTCTTTTATTTCTGTTTGTTCTTCTAAATATTTGAGATTGAATTTGTTTCCATGTTTAGGAACTAATTTAGTTAGTGCCTAGGTATAATGAACCTTTAGTTGGAAGGAATAGTAAGATATAATATTTTATTTAATGTAATTTTATCGATTGATTTATTGCGATTCAATTATGCGTTTATATTATTGAACTAATATATTCAAAATATTAGTCCAATGTTTGATTTCATATGGTTGAGATTGAGAAATCCTTTTATATGAATAGATTTACTATAGTTGGAAGGAGTTGCATGCAAATATTAGGTCGAGATAAATCCTCTCGATTAGGGTCAACTTTAATAGTAAAATTATGAATTAAGAGCAATCTTAGGAGTTTTAATTAAAAAGAGATTTAAGTTATTCAACTGAGGATTAGTTTTCAATAGTTTTGAGAAAGATATTAATATAAGACAGAAATTTCCAATAATCAAAATTTTAATTACATGATAAAGGATGGTATTTAAGATATTTTAAAGGGATTCATCGCCTAAAAACTACTTATTTGATATCATCTAATCATAGTATTTTCTTTATCCTAGGCATTATTATGTTAACTTTAGTTTATTTTTTTATTTAATTTTTAATTAAATTCACAACCTGATTTGGTGGTTAGATAATAGAAAAAGAGTTAAAACTAGTACTTATAGTCCTCACAGGATCAACCCATAATTGTCAATGCTAACTACCACCACACTATGCACCTGCGATTAAAATTTATAATTTTTATAAGAATAAAACAAATCAATCACTTATTTGGTAGTGATTAGATATAGTATGAACTAAGTAAGTTAATAATGGTTTTCGTTACTTCTAAAGTAATTAAGAAGAATCTTCTACTATTCTAGATTAGTAATGCTTCTCTCACTAGAACGAATTGAGATTAAAAAATGTTATTTTCAAAATATCAATTATAAATCAATTGTTAATTAGCAAGGATGAACATGATTGGATTTAAATACAATAGATACTACTTCCATGCTTTATGTCCAAACAAATATTAGATGACAAAAGGATTGAGTTATATGTAATACTTATGCAAGGATATATTAAGCTAAACCTTACTGACATTCTTAATATTTGGGTGGACATGACATATTGTTAGATAGTAATTTTAATCTATGATTATAAATTAATTAAATAAAGAATAAAATTGAAGTGAAAGGAATTTTAATATATTTAATTATAATTATCAATTAGAATTAGAATTTATAATCATCATCAATATATTAAAAAATTCATGAGTCATAAATAAAGAACAATTAAAGATAGGAATTAATTTAAATTAAGTTAGATTTAATTATGAAGTTTAAGAACCTTAAAAGATCAATTATGAGATATTTGATATCATTAGGATTAAATTATAATTTAGTTAAAGTTAGAATTTAATTTTAATTAAGAGATAAAGTTTAATTAAGTTTAAAAGAAACTATACTTTTTCTCTATAAAAAAGAAAGACACAAGGTAGTTAGCACTCTTATCAAACACTTTCAATTATTAAGCTCTCTTTTTTCTACTTTGTGGATACCATTAAAGTTGGGACATTTGAATAACTTGTAGGTGACAACTCCATTAGAGGAGAAAAAATTTTGAAAGATACTTATTCTAAGTTTTTTTTAATCCTTTCATTTCTTAATTCATATTTCAAGTCATTATATTAAAGATATCTAATAAAAACTGTAAAAATTATTCTACTAATCCTATGATTTGATCCTAGTTTATTTCTTTATATTAGTGATATGTAATCAATTAAGGGGTTGATATAATAAGGACAATATATGTTATCAAAATATGGAAAATGAAAGTAACAAAACATTTATGAGGAATATAAGTGAAAAGGAATTTGAAGAAAGTGAGTTGAGTGGCTAGCTTTACTGATTAAAGTGCTAGTGGCTTATTTGTTTTCTTGTTTCTAGGATTAGGAATGGTATTGAATAGATAGGGACCCACATTTTGACCTTAAAAAAATTCCATTGTTATCAATTACCCTCTATAGCCCAGTAGTTAAGTTCTCAGGCAAGGCAACATCCTCCCCTTATTTCTTTTCCATGAGGTCATGGAATGTCTATCCTTGCTCTTACAGATATGTGAAGCAATAAAGCTCATTAAATTCCCATACTCTAAATATAAAGTCTCATTTTCTAACTCCTAATCCGTTGTTCAATCTTTCTTTTGTATCTGTCGCAAAACTATTGTCACAGATCATCTTCAAAATAGATGTCTGGGTATGTAAAAACTATCCTCAATCTTTGTCCTTAGACTTCCTTCATTGAACATATGCTCACGAATTGGATTTTTGGGCCTAGTGAAAATGAAGTGGTGGGCCTGCCCATCCTAACTAAAGGTATGCTGAGATTTGCGAAAAGAAGTACCTTACGATGTTTATGACCAATTGGATCATGACGTACCAGTAGGTACTAGAAGGGATCACTATGATCATTACTATATCCGTATTGAATAGATTCAATAAAGTCTTTAGATTATGACTTTTACAATAATAATGATTTGAATGGAATTATGTAAGCTTCAAGAATGAGTGTGGATAAGCATAAGCTAAAGTTATCATTATTGGATTCTTTTTTCATTGTGCTAAAGATAGAACCCTTGATGGTCAAATTTATATGAAAAAGGTTGAAGATTGTAGTGGAAATAGCTAATGTGTAGATGTACTTTTACATTGCATTTCCACGAAAAATTATTCATAAGCTGCAAATATCTTAAGGAATGAATATGATATGATGAAACTATTAGATTTTCAACTTTATTTCTCTATTCCAAAGATTGAAGGTTATATAATAGGGTCACAAGTATTCCTTACATATAAGAAAAGTGATGTTTATGGTTGTAGAGCTTTTGATTGGATAAGAATTTATTTGCTTCTTATTGTCTATTTTTCTTGGAAAAAATGTGTAACATTTACATCAAAAAATAAGCCAGATCCTAATATTTTGGAGTATTCAAAAAGAATTTTAATATTTCAAAACTATATACTTTTAACCTTGAATTGAGGAATCCTTAATGGGGTTAACACTTTTTCAGTTAAGTGTCATGTTAGTAATGTAATGTGACATCTTTTTTATTTTATTATTTATGTGGGACTCACAATCACGTGATATAGTGGGTTCTACTTACTTAAATTACATTTAAATTATAAATAATACAATTAACTCTAATTTCATTTTACCCTAATTAATAATATTTAATTCTAGTTTAATATTAATCTTAAATAACTTTAATTTCACATTTATCCTAATATAGCTTAATTATATGTGATTTCTAGAAAATTCTAACTAACCCTAATCTAAAAAGATAGGAGAAATGGTTAAAGTTCATATTTCCATCATCCTTCTCATCCTCATTATGGTCGTCGATGTTGTGCTCTGTGACATCACCATTGTCTTAAACATCTATTGCCTTATTTTGGGTGAGAAAGCAAAATCACTTAGGACCTTAATACCCTATTTCAATTATTGATCTAACATCATCTTCCAACTCTTTGACTAACCTCATAACCTAGCACCATTTTTGGTCTACAAGAAGCACTTTCTATTGCAACTCTTACCCTATGTACTATTTTTATTCAATTATGTGCTCAACCAAGCACTCAGATGCTACATCAATCAACCTCCTTTGATAATACAAAACATATAGAAAAATATTGATATTATGATTGATTATGTACGCAATTGTGAGATCTTTCATCATATACTTTGCAGGTGGCAATAAATAAAGAACTAACGTCTTGAGTTTCTTAGCAAATGTTTCAAAAATAAAGGACTCTCAACCTTGGTCACCAGCAATACTAGCCTATGACTCAAATAACCTAGAAGTACTCTAAACACTATAAGGATTGATTGCTCAAAACATAATAAAATTAATTAGGGTTACTTAAGAATGATTAGAGTTGATTATGTTATTTATATTTAAATTTAATTTAAGTGAGATCCATAATGTTATATGACATTTTAAATTTCACATAAATAACCAATATTATGAATATTGTACCAATACTGAAGTCAAATTTTATTAATTTTTTTTTAAAATTTTGCAAAATAGTCGCTCAATATATTATGCTATATAATTTTTTATTTTACATTAACTATGTCTCCAAAAATCATAATAATATAAATTTTAAATAACAACAATCTATTTATTTCTTTTAATATTACTTTTCACATTTTTGCATATAAACAATAACCATAATTAATATAAGAAGATCGTTTATTCATCATATAAATATAAAATTAAGGATAATACAAAGTATTCAAAATTTTACAATTTCATCATATAATAAAGAATAAGTATATCAAAACATTAAATAGAAGGAATAATAAAGTTCTATGATTCCATAAGTATTACAATAAGAGTTCGTGCTAAGGAACACAACTAACTAAAAGTGAAACCTGAAACAAAAACAATTATAATTAAAAGTTTTATATTTATATTGCATATATAGAATTTAACATATGCATCCAATATAAGTAAAACTAAAAGAAGAAAAGAAATGAGAACTTGGTATTTCATTCAATCGAATATCTACTCAAATTGTATTAACTTCAATTCTCATTCGGTACAAAATTCTCATCATTGAGATGAGCCTTATCATCACCATCATTCAAATTCATTGCATCAAATGAGATGTTAAAACTTTTGTATCTAAGATTTCTTCCAAGTCACTCTCATTTATTAAACTCGATTTCTTATAAACTCAATCTGCTAAAAGATCGATACAGTCAAGAAAATTTTGATCTACAAAACTACTTATTCTATTAAGAGTCTAGTAAACAAATAAAAGTAAAAATTTAAAAAAATTACAAGAAATTATATTCAACTTAATAATGATAATAATATAACTTTCTAGAAGGTTGTTTAATCTTTTATGTTCCAATATATTCCTTTTTTTGAAATGAATGAATTCAAATGTGTTCAAATTCTTTTCACACCCTATTGCACTCATATATTGACTCAAAATTTGAATTGCAAACTTTTACAATTCTCAAACATGTCTTACCAATTAACTATATGACAACAAAATTAACATTATAAATAAAGTAAAGTGATGATTAATTTTTAATAAGTAACAAAAGTAAAAAAATATACACCTGGATTAAGTTTGTGTCTTTGACGAATAGTAATGGGCATCCCAAAATCACTAGAAGCATCCTTATAAACCTATATTTGTGAGCTTGGGAGATTTTGCATCATCTCATAGGCAAAAATTGTTGTAATGGGTAATAGCATTCACCTATTAACTTTAACTTTCTTTATAAAACTTGGTCTACAATAGACATTAGGATTCAAAAATGCCCTAACTGTAACCAATAGAGAGTAAAGTTGCCTTTCTTATCTCTCATTGATGCCTGCAAAATAAGGTGTGTATAAGGAAGAACTATTTCTCATATTGGCCTTGACTGCTTCCATCTCCATGACATCATAAAAATAACTCATTATTGACTTTTCATCACTATCAACACGAAGTACTCTCATCAAAGGCTTCTTAGATGACAAATTGATATTAGGACCAAAAATCATGATCTTCAAATATATTCTAAAAACCTTCAGTCTAATATTAGACCCAACATGCTGAGATACAACTCACTTATCACTTCTAACATTTACCTAAACTCTTTCTTCATCAAAATAAAACACTAAAGTGATAAGAAATTAGTCACAAATCCTGTAATAGTAGAATGACACAAATTTTTACTATTGGTGAAGTCCTTTCTCGTTAAATTTAGGACCTATGCACGATCATAAATGAACTTGGTCACTTTTTTTTTCTTTCTGCATAGTTTCATCGATTATAGGAATTACCTAACATCTCCTATATTGTCCAACATCATGTTAATGTAATATGTAGCATAAGGAGTCCAATAAAAAGAATTATACCTACTTTGCAATATTATTCCAAATGCTTTGTAAGCATAATCATTATTAATAATGAACTGAACAATATTTTTTTGCCCAACTTCATTCATAACTTTATCAAACATCTGAAATAAAGTATCAACATTTCTAATAAGACCAAATATGTAACACCTCACTTCCGGCCGAACCCGAACCCGATATCGACAGTGATACCCGGATCCGTGCCCCGCGAAGGTGGCATGTCACATCACTTAACACT
>JANQBM010000006.1:15237490-15252399 GCA_025594535.1 Erythroxylum domingense
ATCCGCCCTTCCAGTTACCGTCACTATCTCGGAGAAGTCCACCTGCGGTAGCTACGGCCAAGGCTCGTTTGCACGCATCATCTGTGTTTAATCGGATCCAACTCATGAAAAGTTTGTTCTACCTGTTGAATCGCTCCAGTCGAGTGCGAGAACCTGCGACCTGGGCTCGATCGTGCCAAGCTGCTGACTGATGACTCATTTTCATAAATACATAAACACCAAACGGTTATTTACATCCTTTCTTTATATTTTTTCCCATAAATACCCTTGCCTAGAAGTCCTAAGCTCACTTGATGACCGGCAATATGTAGATACTATCAAGGGCATCCAAAAAAAATCACAAACAAATCAATCTAGGAAACCCTAGTTCGCTATAAACTCAAAACCCGCCCGTAGAAATCCCACTACTTGATCTTATCAGAGCAGATATAGGAGTCTCTGATGGGGTCAGCTCCTCTCCCTCTCTTCTCGTGCCTGAGCTGCCCTCCCATGCTTTATGGCCGCCGGTGGCTCTTCTACTAGTAGAGAGAGAGATCCTATTGCTGCCCTATTGAGTTCCTTTTCTGTGATGACGACTGCCCGTGATCTGAGCCCTGAAGATCGGGCTGTGATGGTCCTTCGGGCTAATCCTCAACACCGTAACTTTTTTATTTCAGGTCATCTCTGTCTGTATGCGTTGTGTTTTTTATTTGTCTTTCGTTGATATTTTTGTTTCACTTTAGTACTAATGTTAAACGGATTACCTTATACCAATATCTCTTGTTTTTCTCTCATTCTTTTTTTTTTAACCCACGAGGTGTATTAGGAGAGTTTTAATTATGAGAAAACGCTTTTAAGCCATCCACTTTCAGACTCATCTCCGCTTGCATTGGGTAAGGGGTAAATTGTTAGCTAAACAGATTTCTCCATTCTCATGGCTCGAACATAAGACCTTGGTTAAGGAATGAGATTGCGGAACCTTCTGTATCATTGGCTTCATATTTAAATGTTTGTCGGGTTTGATCCTGTTGAGCTGCTCAAGTTTTAAAAGCTGAAATTGAAGTTGGAGATTTAAGGCTTTCGACGGAAGTATTTGTTTTCTGAAGTATCTTCCTTTAAAAGTTATGAATCTAAGAATGTCTTTTGTTTGTGGAATAACTTGACCACTATGTTAATTGTATTTGAATCCAGCTTGAATTGTATTTTAACTCAACAGATCCCCTTCTTTAGTCGTATGGTTTTAGCTAGCTTGTTATGTAATATTACGTTTCGCGGATCTCAGAACTGTAAGCATTCATTGACCAGTAACGAGGTTGTTAACAAAATAAAGACCGTATGGTAATGGAAGACAGATACATGTTGTGCACCATTCATGACATTGTTAGTTTTATTGCTGCGCATGGTTAGAGCCCCTTCTTTTTTTATAGAAATCAGGCTGTAATTTACTTACGAATCTCCAAATCAGAATTGATTACTTGTGATACCTTTTTTCGGGCATGTTTATACTGTGTTTTTGTTTGTCTCATGCGTGTTGTTTTGTGTTGGTTTTGGTAGTAATGTGAGAAAGAGTGCTTTTACCAATATTTGGTTGTTTATTCCTCGTTTCCAGTTGCGAATTGGAGCTGATGCTCACGTTTGACTATCATCTTTATTCACGTAGTATTAGATTAAATATGTAACTTTCTGGTAGATTAGATTTCCCTTCCCGTTTTGATGTATTAATGGGTTTGATTGTATCGTATATGCGCATTTTAAAAGCTAAGCCAGAAACTGATTGATATAACGTTTTTGAAGAAAGTAATTGATTTGTTAAGTACCTTGACTTATACTATATGATTCTGTGTTGTGACATGTTTGCGGATTAACTTGGTCGCTAGTTTAATGATCTGTAGATTTCATTTCAATTGCCAATTTGTAATGAACAGAGTTTCAGCAAAAAGCTTGATGATGTTGAAATTGGGAGCTGCTAGTCAATTACATTGCTCAAATATTTGATGCAACTTGCAGGAGTAGTGGTGAAATGGGACTCAATCGTCTGCTTCTATTCTAAAATAAACCTTAGAAGCAGATCACCCTAAAAAGATCATTTATGATCTTTGTAGTTTGGGATGTTAATAGAGTGGAATGCTCCTTGTTCTGTTTTTCTTTTCTAGTGTTGGTCTGATAATTGTATTACTTCTTTTTTCTTCCCTTTTGTCCATGCAATTGTAAGTCCGAGCTACCAAAAATGCATTGCTAATTTCTGAATAATCTATTCCCGATATTCTTTGATAAGTTTTTGTGGTTTTTATTTACTCCTTGTTTCCGAAAACTATTTGCTAATTTGTAAAAGAACAGCTTCCGAACAGTGTATGATTGATCTCCTACTGGTGATTAATCAGGTATGTCGTTTTCATTTGGAGCAACTAAAGCATGTGTGTCCTCTTTTACTGGAGTTTACTACATGATGTATTGATTTCCCAAGTGGCGTCGGTCATTTAAAATGCAACCAGATGACCCTGAAAAGATGGCTTGGTGTTATGGAAGACCACCTCCGTGAAAAACAAATGAAATCTTCTGGGCCATATTTTTGCCCCAATTTTGTGCCATTTTATTTCAACTATTTATTTATGTGAGACTTTACATAAATAAATGATTGGGATAAAATGGCACAGGATTGGAGCAGAGAAAATGGTACAATCTAAGTCCGTTAGCTTATTCCTTGGGAATTACGATCTGTTGTGATGCAAGTGCACACGTTTATTGCAGTCCAGAGGGACGCATGGTCATCCTTATATTTAATAATTGACAGCTAGCCAAGGTGATGAGCTTGTCCCAAAAGATAATACTGCAAATTGCTTTAGCCAGTGATTAACAAAACAAGGCAAATTTGCGGCTGGCTTGATATAATCACAAAATTGATTCACAATATATAATGAATAATCAAATCACATAACATATGGGAATGGCATTTCCGGGCTTCAATTTCAGCCCTGACCCTTGGAAGGTTAACACTTCAACCTCGTTCTCCACTAACGGTCGGTACAATTAAATGTGACGACTGACGACAATTATAAAAATCCAGATATCTTCATATGTTGGTGACTTAAAGATCATCTTCACCATACGAGTTCAACTCCGAACTACATTAAAACCTGAGATGGCTCTCACAAAATGTTATCCCTAATTCGCTCTCCATGCCTCGGAGTGTGAGGAAAAGAAAGAAGACAGTTAGGCCATTACGAAGGGGCCTTTTGCTGTTCAACTGACACTACATCATAAGTTAACTACGCACGCATTAGACAGTGTACAGTTCCACTCACGCATTAGACAGTATACAAGTTCGTAACATCCTGGAGTTACCAGTGAAACTGTTAATTGGTAGATAGTTCATCCTCAGCCTGCCTTGGCTAGACATGTCTATGAAAAGTTTAACTTGAAAACTGTCGACCTGTAAAGGTTTGGCCAAAAGCCCAGTTGGAAGGAGCCACGCCATTGGAGACAACATAGCGACCGTCGCTTGTTGTCACCTTAAAGGAGAGAGCTTGAGCATTAAGGTAGGAGTTGCTTTGCCAATTTTGTCCCCAGTTGCGAGACATTGCTTTCCAACCAGTTCTAGACCCCTTGATAGAGACGGACACAACGTCACCAGCACCGCCAACGTTTGTCACAAGAACAATGTTGAAATATGAATAACCGTTTATAGTGAACCTGATGCCTTCAGATTTCATACAAGCAACTCTGCAGGGAAAACATAGATTGTTTAAAATGGTGAGGTTTCTGTATCTAATAAGCAAATGACTTGGTGTTACCTTCTGTACTGAACAGGGACTATTCCTGCTTTGTAGTGAGCTATGTGTTGAAAACCTGGCTGAGAAAGATCAAAGTGTTGCAGAGGAGGATTGCACCATCCTCCTGCAGCGCTTGGGAGGGCATTGTTTGGGGGGCAAAAGTTTGTTGCTGTGACAATGATTGATCCTGGGAGACACCATCTGTCATCATTTACACATTTGATCTCAAAACATGCTCCACATGTTTGTCCATTGTTGAATAGAGCTGTGCTTAAGGCAGCCGTGTTTGTCCCATATCCTTGGTTGTAAAGATTTCCATACCCACAAGCTCCTCCTAAAGCATACCATAATTTGGTTGAAACAAGAATTACACAAGAATGGACATGTTTACTAACATATCTTTATTGGATTCGGGCACTTACCCATTGTACCAGAAGCATCACCGCCTCCATAGAAGGTAGCATGGGCGTTAGACCATCCATCTCCGTAGCCATTAACTGTCCTTGACATGGTTACTAAAGCTAATAGATATATTCCAAGGAATCCCATTTTGTTGCACTGGAAAACAAAAGAATTCCAGCTCACAGGTTGGCTATTAAATATGGTTCGTAAGAGGGAGAAATGCTTCCAAGTAAAGAAATGAGGATTGGATATGCACTTACAGGTCCAAAACTGGTTATAGAAACCAACTGGAACAAGAGATGTCAATGAGTAGCAGAAGACGAGGAGAGTGCTGGGATTGAAAACTTATATACAGATGTTGGAGGGATTATTTTAGGCTAACACGAGCAGCAAGCAAATCAAGAATGCATTAACGTTGTGTAGTAGTGTCTCAATGTACATGTCTAAGGATGGAAAAGCCATAATTGACCTCGTTCTGTGTCTAACATCTAATGGAGTAAATTGCTTGATTGAGTAAAAGAAAAAAGAAAAGTTCGAGAAGCCATATTTTAGCGGATGACTCATGTTCGACTCTATTGCGACTTTATCTCAACTGCTTGAAATCATTCAGTGTTGTGTCATGTAACAGCCTGGAAAACTTTCCAATTTAACTGCCTCTAGTGCTTAATATGTCCATAAATTAGTTGAAGACCTAAAAATATAAGTGATCAGCCAAAGGGACAACTAATCGAGAAAGATGAACGTACAGCAATTATAAAATGTCACTGGAAGGAACTAGAAAACGATAATCAAGGCCGAGAACAAAAACCGGAAGGAAATCAAATTCCACCTCTTTTCTTGTCATTGCGTAACCTACAAGTACTTTTATGGTGCTTTAGTTTTAGTTGCTGTCAAACACTTCTAAATTATTGCATGGAATAGAGGATTCTCCTAAGCGTGCATCACTACTCGTTTGTGTAAATGGAACATTTGTTTCTGTTATTAAATGACTGGACCACACATAAAAGTTGAAGATAAAAAATGAACACAAAAAGAATAAACCGACGCTGTTATCTGAATCCTTGATGTTGTGCGGATAAGAGGAATGTAGTAGGTCTTGATGTTGCAGGAGGAACAAATGAAAATAGGATGATATTCCATAAAACAAAATGTCATCTCTTTGACGTTCTTTTCTTGACAAGTTAACGCATTTATGCAATGTGCTATCACCATCTTGAGATTTATTCATTTTTCTTAAACAAGATATGGCGTATTGAATCCTTCGGCTGTCTTCTTCAGATAAATCCAAAAGAGAACGTTCAACAGTCGCTCAGGCATGCAGTCGTCAACTTATTCCTGACGGTAACATTGTATAACTTTAGCATAATCTTCATTCCATTTTATTCATGATGAACACTACTAAGATGCCGAAAAGATAGTACGTCGCATAAAAGCCAAAAATGATTCTTTTCAACAGCTTGAACAAACAAACATCAAGCTTTTAAAAATTTGACATGTACGTTGAAAACATTTGTCACCAACTTCATTAACCTATAGATGGATCGCTTCCTTCCCAAACGAGATTCAGATTACAATGAATTCTTCCTATGAATAACGAAACAGTCTTATGTCAAAGGAAGTGGCATTAGGTAAAGACATTAGCTTAAACAATTCTAAAAATAATCACAACCCAGGAATCCACAAGTAGAGTTTAAAGAAACCCCACAAAAGATACCAGTCCTTAAGGAACAATCATTACATATCAAAGAAAGTTGAGCAATATAGATGAATATGAATTAGTTGGAACGTCCTACACCCCAAAAAGTACATGGGATCACATGGCCCTTCTTCCTAGCTGTAGACTAAGACCAAAAGAGAAGACATACATGCCTCATTTGTTCATATATTATGCAGAGGACATTTGGAAAAGCCTCAACTCTTAAAGTACATGGAGATAGAAAGCTACTTTACAAGGAGAATATGATAAGCACTGGTCCAAATCATGAAAATCCCACCGGTGGGATTTTGCCTGTGGACTTGTGTCTACAGCCACTCAGAGTTGACGCCGACAACGTTCAACCAACTTCGAGGGGGGACACAACTCGTGGATACATCATCAAGAACAACGGAACAGCATAACTATTGGCACGAGCTGAAATGGATGTGCAGTGACCAAAAAAGGAGATATCAATTTCGGTACACTCCCTTGAAATGATTGCCGAGTCCAGGCTGACAACAGCTGGATAATTTATTTATCAGGAAAGGCCACAAAGCAAAACATCCATATACAATGACCATGTTTTTTGTTCCCCTTACGAATCAGACCAACATTACTAATGCGCAATGGCTCCTGCCATCGTCAAGCGCTAATCCTGGCACGAGTAGCTAGCGCTGGAATCTCGATCCTCGTTCTCTCAACTTATCCATAATCATATGGCAATTTGCAAATTTTCTTTCCCATTTATTACATACAGCTGATTCAGAAACAATCAAATCAACTCTATTCCTAAATTTACCACTGTGGGCTATGACTATCCTGCCTGCAACGCATTAGACCAGCCCCCCCAAGCCTCTCAATAGTGGAGAGCTAATGATTTAAGTACCATATCTTCCAATAGCGCTCAAAGGCAACGTAGAGAATATATTTTTAACTACTATCAACACTAACACGACAAATCCTGTGTTAAAAAGAGGCTGGAACTCTTATATTTAACAAGGAGCATTTGTGGGTTCTAAACATTGTCCCGAAAGAAATGAACCCGAACATCTTTTGAAGTCCAATAATGAAATCTTCAAAAGTATGTTGCAAATTGAATTACATAGAGGAGATTGCTACAGAAACATCCGTTGTTGAACAGCTTCCCAACTAGAAGATAATCCTCTGAACCGACTTTGTACGAAAAATATCTTTACGAGTCTTCCCCTTAAATGTGAAATGCCTTTTCAGACGATTTGTTAATGATGAACTACTGTTACCTGTCTGTGAGATAATGAGATGCCAGTTCCTTCTTGACCCATCCTTCACGTTTGTTGGGACTTCATGGCCATTGTCAGTTCCACTGGAATCAGATATAACCAACTGCCTGTTTCTTCGAACGGATCTCAGGGCCATCTGCAAGGGCTCCGAAACTGAGGGGTATTCTTCTTCTCCAATACTATTCAAGCAAGAAGGGCAAGGAGGGTCATGTATCTGAGTCTTTGGAGTTGCTTGTTCCAAGCATTCAGCATGGAACACGTGGCTGCATGCTAATACCCCAGCAGTAGGCATGTCACCGCCTCTCATGATACGATGGGAGCTCCAGGGTGATTTCTGCCACAATAGTTTTCTACAAACTCCACACTTTGGATCAGCCACAGAAGCACTGGGTGATCTTCGGTTCTCCATGCCCACTTCCCCTGCTAAGTCAAACCTTTCTCCATCGAAGCCCATGTCATAACTGCTGCTGGCACTGCTCCACCTAAAACCATCTTTTCCAGAGCTTGCACCAGGTTCTGGTGAAGTCTCCAACTTTTGTAGTTCAGTGAGGGTGCTATGGGCCTTGAAATCACCGCTAGAACTATTGCCAGGCCAACAAGAAGGTGATGTCCTATCACCAACAGGGGTCAATCTATCAATACTGCTGGTATCACCAAAGGTTTCACATTCTGAAACAGGATTCTGGAATACTAAAGGGTAAACGGATTTTGACATGAAAGAGTGCCGGGCAGCCAAGTTGCGACTGGAGAAGATGAAGGGCCGCTTGCTAACCGATTCCATGTGACCAAACTCAGAAAGTAAGGATGGAGACTTAAAACTAGGAGATCCAAGAGATGGTCTAACAGTAAATTCGCTCTGACAGAGAGAAACACCAAAAATTAACAAACAAAAACATGGTGCACTCTATTAACCAAACAATATTGGGGATATAAATCACCTCAGCAGAGGAATGAAACCAGCCAGCTTGACATTGGGATCCTGATGAATAGAATTGCCTTGTGAATCAATGATAAGAAGAGATGGTATATTCATTGAAATATTCATCACAGTAGAAACATGAATAAATATTTAACACAATGAAAACCCGTAAATGTTCAACGAATGATAATCAGAGATGGTACACTCATTGAAATAAACAAGAATATTTCAGAATGCAGTGCTCAAGTGTGTCCAACACAGACAGTAATTCTAAACTATACCTAGTGGCACACAACATGAAAATAAAATTTCCACATAGCGATTGTAGCACCTAACGTTACATGCAGCATATGGCCAGATGCTCGCTAATTATTATCGCAATAAGTTTGGTCCAGTATCTTATCAACCTTTTTCATTCTCAATAATATTTCAGAATATCAATACTAGCAGAGCCATGTATGGAATGTTCTAACCTATTGGATGGCCTAGCTTTCTTTCTACGCTCACCTTGTTAGCTGAACTAGCAAAATTTTCTGAATAAGGAAGGATGAAGCAAGCTCAAATACAGTAGTTGGCACTTTGGCTGATAGCCCCACATATTGGTTATCTACCAAGTATGTCTAATAGTGCCAAAACAGTACTTAAGAAAATGATGACAATAAGAGAAAGCAAAGACAAAGATACCACAAAGGATTAGAGGGTTAACTAAACAAAAATTAGATGTCATTATTCAGTAACTAGCCCAACGGATAAAACTTCCTGTATCCAACAAACTAAGATGTTGTCATCTAAGATAGTTTGGTGAACATAATGGGAAAGGTTAAATAACAAAAAAGAAGTAACAACAGAATGGGAAAATGAATACACTGGGTCTGGGTCTAATTCTATTGTAATGTGCAGTTGAATAAAATATATGACGAGGATTCTACTCAAATTTGAATAACTAGCAAAGAATTGGAGATCTAGAAACCTTCAGGTTTATAGACGTGTTAAGACAATAAAATTAGAGTCAAAATTCAAAATTCTATTCAGAATCACAAATAGATCAAACAGCTCACTATAATTACTAGGAGAATAGAAAGATATAATAATGTAAACTTAGAATAGTTAACAAAGGCATTAGACTACAAGCAAGACATCTAAGTGAGATTAAGATTAGCCAAAAAGACACTCCAAAACTAATATAAGCTCAGCATTCAATAATTACAAAACAATGAAACTAAAAGTTACCTCTCACTCTAGAAACAGATGGTTCACCTGGATCAAACATTGGCACAGGTGAAGTCCGGCATTGTTCCTGTATATTAGCAGTTGGGCTATCAGAATAAGAAAGTGTAACATCAGACACAGAATGGCGATGGTTGGTAAACCGCCTACTGCCTAAGCAACTTCCGCTTCCTCTACTATTAGAGGTCAATGAAGCAAATCCATTAGATCCACATGGTAAACCATCTGACTGTAACCTACGATCCCACATTCTCCAGGGAGGAGGAGAGAAGCTAGAATTTGTTTGCCAATGTGGCTCACAATTACTGGTAGAGTTCCCACCAACAGCAGGTGATTTTGCTCCATGTGGCCTGGTGGCCACACAACAAAGTGCACCCGTGTTCGCTATGTTTTATTGGGCAACAATAAGGTTTGTACCCCTGTATCGTGAGATATAGCTACAGAAGGAATAAGCTCCACATCTGATGTGATAGGTACAAACTTTAGGCTCCAATGTTACCAGAAATTTTAAATAGGTACAAATTGTGGGCTCTAGTGTTACCAGAAGTCTTAAATACTTCCACCAATTATCAACATGGAAGAAGAGGCCCTAAAACACTTAAGGACAGGCACCAATGGCTTGAACTTGCATCAGAAGCACATGAAACATCCATATTGCATAATGCCACATCCAAAAGAACTTGCTCAAAACCTTAAAAGAACCAGATCAATTGGCAACCATAAACTGTCCTGCAGGTTGTAATCACCTGAAGCTTGCCATTTTCCACTGCATTTACCCAACTTCATCAAATTAGCAATTCACTGCAAACAGGTTATCAAGAGCATAACAATTTTGTATATCTGACATACCATAACATCAAAAGGAGACAAATAGAACAGGGACATAACTAACAGTAATTTGTCAAACCAAGCATCACATGTAATATGACCAGTAAACACTTGATCCCGGAAGACAGATATTTTCTAAATGCAACAAAGAAGGATGAAGTACATCATTGTAAGACATGGGAAGGCATAGAACCTAAAATAAACTTTATGAAATTTAAATGGAAGTGGATGAATTGCACGAGGTTTTCAGCAACTGACCAATTGAAAACTTGAGCAAACATCCATGCTTTACTCAAGTCCTCAAAAGCACTCAGAGCGCACATGGTTCTATTGGCTCTTACACATAAAAAGTTTCCTCAACAACGACTGCACATATGTTGAACATATTTTATGTCCAATCACATAACATATTCTTCATACCAACTCAGTGAAACAAAAGTTGCAGGCTATTTAAAAAGCTACTGGTGCTCCAAAGGTTACAGACTCTTCCCAATATATGAATCAAATAAAAGCAAGCAACAGGTAAAATATCATTCAAATGTAGTAAGAAAAATAAAAAGAACAGATACACTATCATTCAATACAAGGAAAAGGAAGGTATTTCACAAAGTAAAGAGAGCGGCATTCAGAAAAGCAAGATTATGTTAAAACACTCGACATATAAGTATATTATACCAGTCGCCAATTGGACAAACGTGACATTTTAATATATCATTACAAGGTTCCAAAATCATTTCTTTCCATTACGAACAAGCAAACCAGGGATGAAAATACTTCATACTAAACTAAAAAAGAAACCCAAAACTTCTCTTAAAAAATAAAACCCAAATCTTCCATCGTCCATGAATATATCGAAAAGTGAAAACTGATCATCAGTGTCGCCCTTTCAAAAACATAAAATTCTCTTTATGAATCAATTGTCGCCGTCTTAACCCTAAGAAAACAGCAGAAATCGAAGAACGAACCTCGACCCAGGCAAAAGTTAAGCATCATCAACAATTAATAAAGAAAATTCACCAAAATAACACATAACAAGTATATACATACTAAATAAGAATCAAAGCTACAAGTTTTCCCACAAATCAGACATGGAAGAAGCAGAAAAGTAAATACCTCTAAATGGCCAACATAGGTTTTTAATGCAATGAACAATACAGGATTCCAGAGACAAATAAGACAAAGAGAAACAGCAAGAACCCTAAGAGATTTGTGATGGTGGAGATGGCAATAAAAAGTGTATAGCGATTCACTTTATGTAGGGAATATCAGACAAAAGAAATGGAGAGAGAAAGCTAAAGGTGGGGGGTTGAAAGTGATGGGCATAAAGCATGAGAATGTTTAAGACAGTAGAATACCGTTAAATGGTAGTGGCACAGAGTACCGACTACCCGTATACACATGATAAGTTAATTACTTAAAAGTGTTAGTTTTAGACTCGTCTCACGTACTGATTTGTACCTTACAATATTTAGCGCTTAATCATATAGCCCACCAAACTGCTAGTCCAATATATACAATATAAAATAAAATGATGATATGAGAAAATAAAATGATAGCAGCGTTTAGTTTCTAAATTTGCAATACGTTAGTTAAAAGTGAGATCAAGCAAAAACGCTAATTGTTCTTTTCTCTTTCTTCTTGAAAACTTTGTCAAGAATATTCAGCCGTAAAAAAGTGTGGTTACATTTGTCCACTTGAAAAAGTAACTCAAATTTTCTAAATCTTACCCAACATTTTGCATATGGTATTGTACCAACTAGTATGCATTGTATTGGTTACAAATGTTGCAGAGACTCCAATATGAGTCTTGCACCAATTAGATCTTTAGGGACAATTATAATAGGGTTAATTACTAAAAAAAGGCTCAAATTTTCTTCAATTTTTCAATTATAGCTTGAATTTTAGAAAGTAGCAATAAAATATCTAAACTTTCAAAATTTTCAATTTTAGCTTGACGTTACTCTCATCGTTATCTATACTGACGTGGCATAGCTATGCGTCGACACCCCTCATTAATCAGACACCTCAGCTGGTTCAGCAGAAGATTGTTTGATTAGCGAAACAACGTCGTTTAGCTTTGATAGTAAAACGACATCGTTTCAACTAAAATCAGACATCCCTCCCTTCTCCCTTTCTTCCCCGTCTTTTCTCTGTCGATCAATGCTTAAAATTCTTACTTTGAAATCCCTAATTTGTAACCTAAAATCCCTCAAATCCCCTAACATTCATAGGAGAGTGAATTCGTGCATTGATGCTTCTTCTATCACAAAGTTAATTTGCTCCATCAGACCAATAAGTGTGCTTTGTGATTTCGTGCATGACTGCTTTATAAGAGAGTGATTTCATTGTCAAGTAAAAACTAAAGATTTCATCTTGGAACTTCCTGTGACGTTGACTAGGGTACGATTGATTCTCTCTCTCTCTCTCTTGTTCTTTCCACTCTGATTCAGTTTTTGTATGAAAATGTGTGTTGTTGTACTAGGGTTTCAAATTGGATTTGTGCTTCCAAAAAGTTGACTTGTATTGTGCTAGGGTTCCAAAAGCACAAATCCAATTTGTTGTAATAGGGTTTCAAAATGGATTTATGCTTCCAAAAAATTGACTTGTATAGTGCTAGGGTACGATTTGTTTGTTATTGAAAAGAAGGATTGACTTGTATGTGTACATAGCAAATTGAACATTAAAAACCTTGAATACTCGTACGCTTGGTTCTCAACATGAAATGCAAGTCGAATAAAAAAAATTAGAGTAACTAAATGCATGATGGTCGATTCATACTTTGTTTTGTGTTGTATACAAATTATACACATCTTGGTAATTACTAAAAAATATGACATTACATAGTCCATAGCCTAAATATTCAATTATGTGATACTCCATCCTAATTTGTAGGGAACAATCTTCCTCTCTTTCATTTTGTAAATGCGACGATAGTTTAGCTAAAATCTTAATATTAGGGATATTATGCTCACATTTTGGAAATTTAATTCTTTGTTGGGTGAATTTATGAAAAGAAATCATAGTAATGTTACATTTAAGGTAGTAATTAAATATTTGTATGATGATATTGTAACATGATAACCATTTATAGGCATAAATAAAGTATATGTATCTTTCATTGGGTATGCACCTGGTATATATTTCACATGTGAAGAGTGTCAAGGTGTTGTTAATGGATTTAAAGATGCTATTTATTATTCTTTTGATAGTGTAGCAAAAGTTGGAAGGATATATTCTTAATTTTGTGAAGAGAAAGCATTATGTCCAGCAATAAAATAACTGTAATATATATTATTTGTTATATGTGATAATTTAATTGGATTCAAATATAAATAATGTTGATATTTCTATATATAATACATATGTTGAATATTAATTGCCCCAATTGTAATGCCTCGATGAAGTTACGAATTTCAAATGTTAAGCCTAACATTGGTCAACATTTTTAAGAATGCGTCAATACAAAGGCAAGTAATTCAATTATTGTTTGTAACAATGCCAATTGCATAAATTAATGTTAATCAATATTCAAACTGAAGGTCTCTTGTAGGTACTTGGTATTTGTCAAAGAGATGAAAGTTTGTTTTTGTCGTAAAATATGTCAAACAAATTCTATGTGTTGGGGTAAGATTCTTATTTGGAAGATATATTGTTGTTCGCAATAAGTAAATATGTGTAAAAATTTATGTGCATAATGTAAATTTGTCATAAGTCCTAACATTTGTGTTTATATCTTTATTTTATGGGTCCCATATGATTTCATAGCTTGGTCGTTGGATGTAAGTACAAAAAAATAAAGACATTGTAATAGTTAGAAGAGCAAATGTAACTATTATGTTTATCGTGGCTCTTTTTATCTTTTATTCAATCACCTGCCACTTTAATATTTAGTTGTAAGCTTTTCATATTGTTAAGGAAACTGCAATTGTTACAAGGTTTTACATTGTAGAAGTAACTGCAATTATTACAAAATTCCATCTATTAATTATAATTACATTTGTATCATTCATAATTACTTATCCTATGGTAATTACAACGAAGAGTTATGTTCTATCTTTGTCAATTGGCCATTGTTACATTAGAGTAAGAATGAAAAATAGGAGATCGAAAGAGCTAACATTCTTGAATATGAAATATATTTGCAAAAGGAGAAATGTATTGAATTCCATATATAATAAATATATCTAAATGGACATTATAAACTCTAATATATGCTCTTATAAACAATGATATGATTAGCATTCAAAGGAAAAAGAATAGTGAAAAAAAAGCGGTTGGCAAGGATAACAGTGTTGAAGAGTAGCTAATCGAAAAAAGACAACAATCATGTATAAGAACAATAAAGTCATATCATTTTTGAAGAGTAAATTACAGAGTAAGATCAAATAAGCAAATAAATAGGTTACAGACACTAACATTATTCTATAAACTGAAACAATATCCAAAAATACGTTTCTTCAAATGGTTCCAACTTCTAAAGCTCCATATTCAAAACCATGCCTCTATCTTCCAACTTTCTCAGATAGATTGGTGTGCAATTAGCTCCAGCTCCAAAGGCTTAATTGAGGGACTTTTGCAGTGCTTGATCATTCACACCATCCTTACATAAACAGTAACTAGAAGAAATTTAGAAGTATGATTCATCTTAAAAGAGTTGTCATCAAGATCAGACATACATAAACACAAAGGAACTATCACATGTTTCAGTAAAAGCATATAGACGAAAAGAGCAAGAAAAACTTTTTGTTGGATCCCGCTTTTAGGATTTTTATATTTATATTTTATTTTATTTATTTTATTAAATTATCAAGCATGAAAATAAATTAGAA
>JANQBM010000006.1:15262190-15281840 GCA_025594535.1 Erythroxylum domingense
GTCATTACTTCTCTCATTGGTCTCCTCATAGACCCGTTTCCCGAATCCGACCCGTTATGTGGGACCGGGATGTTACACATGGGTCCTAGTGACTTGCTTTAATTTGCTTTCAAACCCCCTATGTGCATCCTCCATGCCTCCAATTTTATCTAAAATCTTATCCAACTTGGATTCTATTGAGCTTTGTTTGTCTTATTGGAAGCCTAATTATCCTTGAGGTCTAAACTATCCTCTAGCATTTTTTGTCCACGAGAAGTTAGGGTGATTCTTCCACCTAGGATTATAAGTGTTGCAGTAGGGATTATTTCCCCCTCCTCGTCCATATTAAGCTCCCATATAATTCACTTGCTCTAGATTGCTTTCTTTCATCAAGAAACAGTCCACCGTATCATGGTCTATTTGTCCACAAAGTTCACACTTAAGTTGTACGACTTTCATCGAAGCTGAGGACGAAGCCTTCATGTTGATGAGTTGTTAAGTTAGGTTGTCAATTTTAGCTTGCATCTCTTTCATTTGATCGACAGCCATAATTCCCTTTTATTCTTAAAAAGTAGTGGTTTGTCTACTCCGCTTGTTCGTCCATAGGTAGCTATTACTCCCCATGTCCTTTATCATCTCTTTCGCTTCATCTACTGTCTTTCTCATCAGTGATGCTCCTAAAGCTACATCAATCATGCCTATCATATGTGGGGTTACTCCGTTATAGCATGTTTACGATAAGAATTCCTTGGGTAAGTTATAGTGTAGGCATTTCCTTTGCAAATCCTTGTATTGTTCCCACACTTCATAGATTGATTCCCCATCACTTTGCTGGAAGTTAGTAATCTCCTTAATGTCTTCGTAGTCTTAGTCGAGGGAAAATACTTATCTAAAAAGGCACAAACTATCTAATCCCAAGTCGTGACATTGGTTGGGTTGAGGGAATGAAACCAAGCCATAAGGGTCTATTATTGATGTCCTTGGTTCGCTTCGTGGTCCAAATCTTGCTGAAATTCCTCGACCATTGTTGCTTTCCCGATTTCCTCTTCTTCTTCACGCTAAGCTTTCCTAATGGATCATTCTAATCGAGTTATGTCTAAATTTAAAGTTTCAGCTGTACGACTCGATCTTCTCGTGACTCTTATGTTCATGTAAGAGCATGATTTCAGAAATAGAAAGAAAGAATGAAAATGAAAATTAAAAAATAACTAAATGCCTTAAACTATAGTAGTACCTAAGGTGTCGATCTCACGAGGAGGGATAATCTAATCCTAAAATCTAAGGCTAAAACAAATCGCAGAAATTCAAATATAATGAAACTAAAACAAGAATGTAATTCAATCAAGCAAATCAATTTAAGAATCAATCATGAAAATATTAACAAATTAGCAGTTGCAACACATACTCAAGAATTAACCTAGGGAATTACTAATTGAGAGAAAGGGAATTTTACCTATCTTTGACACTAACCTAATCAATTATGAATTACTAGATTATTGGTTCTAGACGATCCTACGGTTGATTACTCTCTCTCAAGTTATAACCATTAACCCTAATTTATAAACCCTAATCAGATTATGGAAGTTGCAATTTCTCAATTAACAACCTATCCAACCGTTAATTAGATCTGAATTTGTCTAATAAACTATCAAAAACTATCGCATGATCTCTCTTCACACAATTTTACCAATTTGATTTAATTCTTGTTCTATTAAATCGCTTAACTCTCGTTAGCCCAATTTAATTATTTTCACTCGATTCACCCTCTCAATATATCACCAAATCATGCAATTGCAGAAATTAAATCACAAAAAATCTAGAAAATGTAAAAAAACAAATGTCATTAAATCAAAGATAAAACCCCAAAGGTGAGTTTAGAATATCATCGACATCTAAAAATCTTATCATCAACTACTATTCTAATTATATACAATAATAAAATTGAAAATAATAAGAAATGTGAAATTGACAGACGAGCGACGCAGCGACGTCAGGAAACTCTTGATCTAGGAAATACGTCGGGTTAGCTTCTGCTCTTTCTCTCTCTTCCTTCTTCTCTTTCTCTATCTCTTGATAATTCTCTCTATGGTTTCTCTAAAAGTGGCTGATGCTAAAACTCTCTCCTCTTCTTTTTCTTATTATTTAAATACCTTTTGCATTCTGAGCAGCCCTAGGGTTTTTTCGGAGTCTAAAAGGTCCAAAAAATCCTCAAAACTTGACGTTTTGAAGTGTCTATGCATCTTCCCGATGCAAGTCACGATCATGGCCCTGCATGCCACGATCGTGCCCATGTCCGAGCCTTCTATCACAATCGTGGCAAGCAGGCCATGATTGTAGGCCACATCCTGGGCTTCTGTCACAATCGTGGCTTATGGGCCACGATCATAAGCTGACTCTAATGCTTCTGTCAAAGATCGTAGGCCGTTGTTTTCACCCTAATGTCTTTGAAACTTCTCCGTTCTTCAATGTTAACCCTGGAACACTAGCAAACACATCAAGGTACCTCAAAAATATAATAATTAAGCTCAAAGACTTGTACTAACCCATAAAACACTTAAAACATCAATAATTAACAAACTAACACAATTATAGCCTAAACATATACTAAATGATTGAATTAACCATTAAATACATATCAAACTAAGCCCTAAAGTACGATATAATTCACACTTATATAGTTCATCACTGATAATGATTTTGCTTATAAAGCAATTAGAAAAGGTTGAAAAACAGGTATAATTCTTTTAGTTGAGTCCTTGTGCTACACATTACATTGATATGATGTTGGAAAATATAGAAAATATTAGATACTTTCTTGTCGTTAATGAAATTATGCAGAAAGTAAAGAAAGTGACCAAGTTCATTTATAATCATACATAGGTTCTGAATTTAATGAGAAATGGTTTCACTAATAATAAGAATTTGTGTCATCCTACTAGCTATTACAAGATTTATGACTAATTTTTTATCACTTCATTTTTTGTTTTGATTAATAAGGATATAAGACAAATATTTACAAGTGATAAGTGAGTTGCATCTTAATATGTCGGGTCTAATGTTGGCATGAGGTTTCTAGAATTATAATTGAAGATTATGAAGTTTGGTCTCAATGTCAAATTGTCATCTAATTTTTTGAGCCTTTGGTGAGAGTACTACGTTTAGCTGATAGTGATGAGAAAGTAACATCAATTATTTTTATGATGCCATGAAGAAGGCGAAGGAAGCAATTAAGGCCAATCTAAAAAATATGTTTTTTTAATAAACCTTACCTTTCAGTCATTAATAAAAGATAAGAAGGACAATTTTACTTTTTGTTTTTTTCTACTAGGAAAATTTTAAACCTTTATATCTATTTTAGACCAAATTTTACTAAGAAAGCTGAAGTTGATAGGAGAATACTTTCAACTATCACAACAATTGTTGCATATGAGATATGTAAGATCTCCTTCATTCATAAATGGAGGCATATAAGGATGCGTGAAATGATTTTGGGATGCCTATTATAATTCATTAAAGAGACCAACATAATTTGTGTATATATTTTCTTCACTTTTGTTATTTGTTTAAAATTAATCATCACTATATTTTGTTTATAAGGTTATTTTTGTTGTTTTTACAATTGTTTGGTAGGACTAATTCGGCAGTGGTATTCTATAATTGCAAAAGTTTATAATTCGAATTATAAGTCAATGTGTGAGTGCGACTGGGTGTGAAAAGAATTGGAATATCTTTGAATTCATATATTCTAAGACAAGAAATAAATTAGAATACAAAATATTGAACGATTTGGTCTTTATTTGATATAACTTAAAGCTTCGAGAAAGGTAAGTTATTATCATTATTAAGTTGAATGCAATTTTTTAATTATTTTATTTTATTTGTTTACTATGAATCTTAATAAAACAAGTAGTTCTATAGATTCAATTTACTTTTACCATATCGATTTTTTATAAATTGAGTTTTTGAGGAATCAAGTTTGATAAATGATAATAACTTGTAAAATCATCTTGGATGAGAAAGTATTGATATATCATTTAGTGCAATGAATTTAAATAATAGTAATGATGAAACTTCTTTTAGTAACGAGGATTTTGTACTAAACAAAATTGGGTGAGTGTGATTTGAGCATATGTTCCATTAAATAGAATTCCATGTTTTTCATTTTTTATTTTAATTTCAATTATAATTGATATATATGTTAAATGCTCTATATGCAATATAAATATAAAATTTTTAAATGTATTTTTTTGTTTCACGTTTCACTTCTACTTTATTGTGTTTTTCGGCATGAACTCTTATTGTAATATTTATACTCATGAACCTACATTATTCTTAATGTACAATGTTTTGATATAATTATTCTTTACAATATGATGTAAATTGTAACATTTTAAGTATTTTATATTATTTTTAGTTTTATATTTGTATGATAATTAAACAATTTTTATATTAATTTTGATTATTATTTATATGTGAAATATACGAAAAGTAATATTAATAAACAGAATTTTTTTTTATTAAATTTATATTATTACGAATGTTTAGATATGATTGATATAAAAGTAAAGAGTATACAATGCAATACGTTATTGATAACATTGGGTGTAAGATGTAAACATTAAGGGTTTTACTTTTTTGAACCAAAAGTATCTGCGTGGGTGAGAATCTGGAGATTCTTCTTCTTAACGTTTTTATCATCCTAAAGCCCAGGAATACACAAATGCATCGTCTTTGCCACCACCTACTGAAACCCATTTTGATACCACATTCAAGATTCAATCTTCAACCTTTCAATCACCAACCTCAGCTCCTTTTTTCTAAAACAACTCCACCGCATACCATGACTAATAGCCCTCGCCTGCTCATTCCTTTTTCTGTCTCAGAAAATGATGTTCGTTCTTCCCACACTGCAGTTAGGACCAGCAACAATGAATTTATCAAAGACAGTAACACTGAAGAAACCAAACAAGGAGCTCAAAAGAACTTCTGGGGTGCTGTCAGTTTGATCATTGGCACTGCAGTTGGACCTGGAATGCTGGGCTTGCCTGCTGCAACCATAAAATCAGGACCATTTCCATCAACCTTTGCAATTCTCCTTTGTTGGGTTTACGTAATCTCCTCTATCGTTCTCGTCGCTGAACTCAGCTATGCTGCAATGCAAGAAGATGGGATTGCAGAGGTGAGCTATACTGGCCTTGCAATAAAAGCTTTCGGAAGTCATTTTGGAGCCCTAGTAGCCGTTGTATATGCCAGTTTGAGTTTTTCTTTGCTAGTGGCCTGTGTTGCAGGCATTGGATCCATTCTCTGCCAGTGGCTTCCATGGATGAATCCTTTGTTGTCTTATGCATTGTTTCCTGTTGTTGTAGGGATTCTAATTGGGTTTTACCCATTTAAGGCAATCGATACCGCAAACAGGTTGTTATGTTTGCTTATGGTTTTATCAATTAGCGCACTAGTGGGCATTGGTCTGTCTGTGGCTAGAACAAGTGTACTAGGTTCCTTTGCCCGCATCTCCTGGAGCATTTCAACAATTTTGCCTGCTATCCCTGTAACTGTACTCACATTGGGGTTCCATGTTATTACGCCATTTATATGCAAAATTGCAGGAAATGATGTATCGGAGGCTAGGAAAGCAATCCTGATTGGAGGGATTGTTCCTTTGGTCATGGTCTTGTCGTGGAATTTGATAGTTTTGGGACTTGCTGGGGCTAATCCACCTGCCTCCACAGGTGACCCCATATCCCTCTTGCTTTCTGTCAATCCTTCTGCTTTATCTGCTGTTCAGGGATTTGCATTTTCGGCTTTGGCAACAAGTTTAATAGGATATGCTGTTAGCTTTCCAAAACAGCTTCTTGATACGTTTGAATTGATATTTACAAAGGAGAGGTTAGAACAAAAAATGCGCCCTGGAGCTGCAACCTTTTCAGGTGGGGACGGAGCTGGAAGAGTTGGGTATGTGACCTTCTTTCAGAGAACTGCTCTTGCAAGTGCAGGGAGGGTGGTGTTTGATGGATCAAATTGTTATGGTCAAAATTTTATAATGTTATTTGTCCTTGGTATACCTGTCATAGTAGGATCCTACTTTCCTTCTACATTTTCGAAGGCTCTCGATTTTGCTGGAGTTTATGCAAATTGCTTCTTGTTTGGGATACTTCCTCCAGCAATGACATACATACAGCAATCTAAGAACAAACTCAGGTATTGCAAAACATTCCACAACTGGTTTCTTCTTCTTTGTTAGTGATTTTTTGACTTCATGTCACAAAAAGGTAATTGCAGATGGTCGTGGAGAAAGACTTTATTGGATTCCTAAATTATTTCTTTTCTGTTTGAGCTTGGTATTCATCTTATTTAACCTCATTTTACAGAAAACGATTACAAAGTCAGAGTCAAGAAAACTTCATTACGTTGCAAGAAATAAGTATTTTTCCCTTGCAACTTGATCTGGATAAATCATTTTCAGAATAAAAAGATATGTTTCCTGCAGCTTTCCTGAAAAAGTAATATACTCCATCTACATTCATAGAAATTTGTTTCAAGTCCGATAATCTTGGTTTTTAACTCAAAATATTTTTATAATGTCAACTTAACCGTAATTTTCCAATGAAGTACTCTACTTTTCTAACCGAAGAAAAGGAGAGATCCTTAATGTGTCTCTTTTAATTTTTTTTTTCTGTAGGTCATCTGTTCTGCCAGCAGGAGATCTCACACTTCTATTGCTTTTTGTGATTGCTGTTATCTTGGGAATATGGCACTAGATGACTGGCGACCAAACAGAGTTATTAAATTTAAAACTGAGATTTAACTGTATTTTCATATGGACGACATTCCACTAAGGAACTTATCTTCGAAGCATCAAGCATTTTTAGTTCAGTTGCAGTGATTTCATGAAACCGTGATACTGCTTAAACAAGCTGCAGAGTTTACCCCGTCTCTGAAAATCGCTGGATAAAGTTTTGAGGCAAGTACTGAAAAGATAATGTAATCTACATGAATGTTTTTGGTTGCAGTTAGAATAGAAGAGAAATATGGAATGACAAGACACTAGAAAATCAGAAGTTGGAAACAAATTCTGACCTAGGGAAGAACCCTGCTTTCATAAAATTGAACTGAACTAAAAGTTGATATACTGTCGGTTTCACCTCAGAAATGTACATATAACTTAATAACTGCCAATAACTGGATAAATTACATGAAAGAAGCACATTTTATGCTAGAGTATCTGCCAATTGAACCATCTTAGAATAGAGGGCAACTCATGAAGGATAGTCAAACCTCTATTTCGAGTTCTTTGCCCTGTAACTTGAATTTTAAACAAATCTGCCCCGCTCAAATAGGAATATTTATCTGGGGTCTTTTAAAAAGCTACTGATTCTCCATGATAAGGAAAAATTAATTCCAATTGCTTCCAATATGGATGTGTCCATCAATTTTGATGCACTTCCCATGATAAAACGAATTAGCAACATGAATATCAATAGTATTAAATCTTCTCCTCTCCCCATATCCATGGATCAACCTGCAAGCCTTTATATCTCCCACATTCCAAGTAGCCAAAAAAATAGCAAGAATATATTTTTTTTAATACAGTGGAAGGTGATACACCAAATTACTAATATGTCCCTCTAATCGGATTACAATGACCGGTTTACAAAATGGACTTCAGCTCGATCCCCAAAATGAATAGTATGTCGTTCATTTTGTCTGGATGGAGACACCAAGCTAGGATGCATCAGATGCGGGGAGCTTCGATTGACGGTCGATTGATCGAGGGGAACTGTTGAGGGTTGCGAGTTGAAGATATATCGTGCGAACGTGGTGTTTGAAAGGCCGGTTTTGGCAAGAGAGTTCGCTTGACTGTTCTCCAACCTGGGTATGAAGAAGAACTTCAGATTGTTCCACTTTGTTGCAAGCTGGCGAATTTGAAGGACTAGTGTTGGAGCAGGTATGTCCTCCATTGTTGCATTTAATAGATTTATTGTTTCTTGGCAATCAGAATAGACCTTAAGCTTTCGAACTCCCTTTTCCCATGCTAAGTTACAACCTAATAAGATTGCCCATAACTCTGTTAGTAGCGGGTTAGTTCTTCCCACCTTTTTCGTGAAGCCCACTAACCATCTACCATTTGCATCAGTGATAATGCCAGCAGCAGCTACAATTCCTGAATTCCGACATACAGCGCCATCCGAAAGTAGTGAGAAGCTTTCAGATTCTGGTATGGCTTGAACAATGTTAACATTAGGAGAGTTTGTTGGTCCAGCTTCTTGGGCTAATCCGATATCGTTTCTTGCTGAATGTAATGAAACATCTTGAGTCCTAGTCATGAATAATGTTTTGTGAGTCTCTTTGATTATGGCTTGTATGGAAATGTATAGGCAGGCATCCACAGTTGGTTGATCTTGAAATATCTCTACATTTCTTGCGGTCCATACTTTCCATGCTGTGATTGCAAAACATATATTCCAGTGTGATAAACCCTGAAACCTGAAACAGTCTAAGTTAGCGAATAACCATATTGTTGGATTAGTTTCTATCCAAAAAGAGCTTAAGAGGGAAGAGTTCAGTTTTTTCCAAATTTGTGTGCTTCTCGGACAGTCTCTTAACACGTGTAGAATTGTCTCATCAGCTCCACATATGTGACAACTAGCTGAATCCGTAATCCTTCTTCTAGTTCGCTCTGCATTCGTCCACAGAATTCCTTTGGCCACCTTCCAAAGGAATAACTTAACTTTATCTTGACGTTTTATACCCCAAATTAGTTTCCAACTTTGGTCAATTGGGTTCCATGCATCATTGAATTTTGCCTCATACGCTGAAGAACATGAAAACCGTCCCGAGGCTGTCCACTTCCATTTTATTCTATCTCTACCAGCTTCAAGGCTCGGTGGAGGTATAGCTTTAATTTCCTCGAGTTTCTCCCTGGGGAGTAAAGTGTGCAATTTGCTCCAATCCCAGTCACCTGCAGGAGAAACATAAGAAGCTACTGTTTTATTAGTATCCAAATCTATAAGAGGTCTCAAAGCAAAAGTGTATAGGGGAGAAGTGTTTCCAGAACGATACTCAGTTTCCATCTCCTATATCCCGACTTATACTGTCATGAATAAAGTTGAGAGTCTTCTGGATATGCCTCCACAGATGGGAACTTGCTTTGTTTGCCCTGTGATGAAGAAGGCTTTCTTTGTTCCGGTTATATTTAGAAAACATAACATCTTTCCATAACTTAGGAGAATCTGTAACCAAGTCCCAAGATAATTTGACAATAAGAGCAATATTAGTGTCGTAGAGCTTCCTCAAACCAAGTCTGCCCTTGTTCTTAGGTTGACATACATGGTCCCACTTCATTATTGAATTTTTCCTCTAGGAATTGCTCCCTCCCTAAAGAAAGTTTCGTATGATTCTATCAATATTGTTGCAAACTCCCTTCGGTAGTGCTGTTGATTGCATAGGAAAAACTGGTATCGCCCCAAGGACCGATTTGCAAAGTGTCAACCTGTTAGCCATCGATATTCGTTGGGCTTTCTAGGCACTTGCTCGATTTTCCACTTTGAGTAGTACATCTTTATGTGTGCTTTTAGAGACTCTGCCATGTATTAATGAAACACCAAGATAGTTGCCAAGATCTCCCACAAGCTTAATATCAAGTATCTGTCTGAGTCTTTCTACCTTTGCTTTGGGGATGTTCGGAGAGACATATAACACTGACTTCCTTTTGTTGATCAATTGGCCCGAGGAGTCAGCAAACCTCTGAATTGTTTCTAGAATTGAAAAAGCTTGAGCTTCACTTGCTTCACCAAAAAGTATTAGATCGTCCGCAAAAAGTAAATGTGAAAGTGGGTATTTATTTTTTCCAAAGAGAAGTGGTTTCCACTCTCCTTTTCTTGTAGCTTAATTTATCGCATGTGAAAGCCTCTCCATACATTGGACGAAGATGTAAAGGGATATCGGGTCCCCTTGTCTTACCCCTCGCCTTGACATGAAAGTATCTCCTCGCTGGCCATCCCACAGTATTTGCATGTTGCTAGAATCAAGTGCACTCATAATGACTCTATTGAGATAATCCGGAATGCCTGCATCTTGGAGTGTGTCTAAAATAAATTTCCAGTCTATTCGATCAAAAGCCTTTGTTAAATCGATTTTAACTTCTATCTAACCATTTCTCCCTGTTTGGAGCCTTATTGTGTGCAAAGCTTCCTGTGCGCAAACAATATTTTCAATGATATTTCTTCCTTTGACAAGACTCGATTGTGTAGGTAAGGTCAGCTTGGGCATTACTATCTTCATCCTGTTAGCAATGACCTTAGTGACGATCTTAGCTCCTATGTTGATGAGACTGATTGGCCGAAAGTGATCAATCCGCTCAGGCTTTGCTATCTTGGGTACCATGGTGATCATTCCACTGTTGAGCAAAGACGGCAAAGAACCTAACTGAAATATGTACTTTATAGATGTAACCACAGTAATTCTAATAATTTCCTAGTTATTTTGATAGAAAGCAGCTGAGAACCCATCAGTTCCATCTGGAGAATTTGAAGTAGATCCTGTATCATGCGATTGAAATAACATCTTATAGTAGGCAGAAAACTCCTTTAGGATGATATCATTGTTTGTACACCACTGTAGGTTGTCCAACTGGATTTTCGTGATATGAGATTTCTTTGCCCTTTGGCGATGTTTTGCATGAAACTGCTTTATATTTCTGTCGCCAAACTTTATCCAAGTTGCTCTTTGGTTTTGCGATTTGAGGATCTCTTCTTGTGTAAAAGTATGCTACAACTGTTGTCTTAGTTTTTCTTCTAGCCTTCGGAGATAGGAAGACGAAGAATGAGCCATTTGTTTTTGAAGACCCTGTAATCTACCTAGTAGTCTTCTCTGCCTCTTGAAAATATCACCGAAAATATCATTTTTCAGTAATGCAAAGAAGACTGCAATTGAGAGAGGGCATCCTCCAATGGAACGTTGTGATTCCACTCTTGAGCTAACCAATGATTCCATAAGTCATAAGATTCCCATATGTTCCAATATCTGAAAAATTGCTCCCTGCACCCTGATTGTTCTTTATAGGTGAGCTCAACCAAAACAGGCGAATGATCTGATGCCACTCTAGGTAAATGCCTGGTTTTAGTGTTTTCAAAGAGAGCTTCAAGGCTGTCATTACATAAAGCCCAATCCAATCTTTCGTGTAAGTTGCCTCTCGCCCAAGTAAACCTAGAACCTATATAACCCATGTCATGCATACCAATTCGGTCGATCCAGGAATTGAAAAGCTTACAGCCCAGTGTCGATTTGCCACCAATTTTATCTTCTTTGTTTAAGTAAGTATTGAAATCACCAAGGCATAACCAAGGCCCCAGAGTCGAACCTGCAATATAGGTTAGTTTCCCGCATAAAGTCCTCCTTACCTGAGGATGGGGGCTACCATAGATAGATGAGACATGAAAATTTAACGAATTTTGGCAGACTACATGCATATGAATGAATTGCCAATCATATTGAATAATATGAACATGGAATGTATCATGCCATAAAATCCAAATTCCACCCGAATATCTAATGGCTTCTACCCGAACAGAATTTATGCCTGTCCAATATTGTTAATCACATTATCCGCATTTATGCCATTCGTTCTTGATTCTAGTATGATTAAGAAATTGATTGTGTAAAGCTTAATGAGCTTTTTTAAAGTAGAGATTGTTTTATCGTTATTAAAACCTTGACGGTTCCAAGTTAGTAGCCTAATATCCATTGAAAAAGAGTTTTTGGTAGAGGGTTTACCTGGTTTCTTCTGGTGGTTCATCCGGCTCCATCTTGGAGATTAGAACAGTCTCTATTTGAGGAGGTGTCTCTGATTTTGCCTCCATGCTATCCAAACTTGGAGATTGTTGTTGTGATTTATCCTTGGATCTGATTATAACCCTTTCTCTTTTCCTTATGTAAAAACCTTTATGGTCAGCCATTTTAGTTGGAAGCTTCCCGAGACAGCCTGTGACCTCTGAGCTTTCATTCAACGGATCCTGTGGGTATAATGGGTGTGGAACGAAAACAACTTGGTGTGAAGATTGGTTCACTTGAGGAGCAGTCATATTGTTTTGAATTGGGAAGGAGTTCGTTGGGATTACTGCTTGGGTTTGTAAGTCCTGTGGAACAGGTAAATTGACAAAGGAGGGTAGATGAGGGTGGTTTTTTTAACCCAGATACTTTCTTTAGCAGTTGAAGTGTTTTTCCTCTTGCCTTTTGTCTCAGACTTGTTTTGTTTATTGGTCTTTGAACTAATTCCCCGAGCTTGGAATGTGTGATTTTTTATGACTTCAGGGGCTGATTGTAGGTTTTCGCTGTTATCAACTCCATTTGTTTGCTCCTCAAGGATGCTAAACTGTGAAGATGTTGCAAAGGGATTCTGCATTGAACTGTTTTGGTAAGAAACACTTTCCTTGCCACTGATTAAAGTACCATCCTTTGATTGTGCCTGCGGTTTAAATTGAGGTGATTTCCTCCCCTTTTTTTGGGCCACTAGCCAAGGGCCTGGTTTGGAAAGATCTTCAATATAAGGTAAATATTGAATTTGCTAATTTTTCCTTATTTGACTCTGCTGTGTAGTCGAAGACTGCTAATGTTGCGCTCCTTGATTGTTTTGCTGAGAAGGAAATTGAGGATTCCTTGTAGATTCTAGAATATGGCCGTTGGAGGGACCGCCTGTTCTAGTGGCAGAGATTGCTTGTTATCCAGCCAGGGATGGTTGCGCTCTGAGCACACCGACTTGAACTTTTCTAGTATCAAAAGAATGCGATGAATTTTGTTGTATGCCCTAATCACACTCCTCGGACCAATGCCCATAGCGCGCATAGGAGAAGAAAATTCTATTAAGATCCTCGTATTGAATAGGGTATGGTTTCCCGTCTACTATGACAGATAGAGTTAGCGGTTTTCTTAGATCCAAACAGAGTGCAATTCTCGCAAACAAACCCCTTTCTTCAGACAGTGTATGCTCGTCTCCTTTGATGTAGCTACCAATTGGACTAGAAATTTCCTTTAATAGATCTTCATGGTAGTATTGAGTCGGTAGACTAGGAATTTGAATCCAAGAAGCCATAGATTCGATGTGATCATCTTTTGTATCAAAATCCCTATGCCAAGGGAACACCCTGATGTAATGTCCCAGAACAGTCCAGGGTCCTTGGAGAAGGGCTGTATTATAGTCCTCCTGATTTGTCATTTTCAATAGATAAAAACCGTCAGCAATAGCAATAAGTTTAATATCACTTTTAAGTTTCCATAATGACATAAGTCGGTTGTATAGAATCTTAGAAATATGTCTCCCTAGAGGCCGAATAATCAGTGTTGTCACCATGTTATGATCTATTTGCTCATGGACTCTTTCTGCAAAGGTCACTGTGGGACCGATGCCATTATGGGCGTGATGAACATCTCCAGGCAACAACTTTATTACCTTTTGCTCAAAATGATTTCCTTGGAGAAGACTACTTTTGAAAGAAGAACTGTTGTTGGGCTCCCAAGCATTTTGTTTGTTTGCTTCTTGATTAATAACCTCCGTATTCGCTCTCTGGGAAGAATTGGAGGATTCTTGTTGCTCAATCTCCTTATTCTTCACTTTTTTGGTTGCCAAACTTTCCTTCAAAGGAGGAAAGGCTTCGGCGTTGTCCATCACCACGTCCGTTCTTCTCTCCCTTCTCTTCAAATAGTGTTGTCAGACAAGATCTTCCGGCTTGAATCTATTGCTTACTCAGTGGAAGCTTTTTCTTTTACAAAATCGCTGAAACGTTTTCTCCCAATGCACTTTCTCATCAAATTTTAATTTCCTCTTTGACGTACAAAGCTCCTTAAGGAATTTAGCATATCTTGGAATCTGTTTAATTGCATCAAGGAGAGGAATATTTACCTGAACTTTTCAGAAAGTCTCCAAAATCTACTTCTCTTGTTCTTCTTTCTTCGCTTTTGCAAATCGACTCGGGAAAGGAGGCGGGAGCACTTTTCTTTGCACCTCTTTTTGCGTCAAGTCTGTTTGTGAAGGTGCTGGTTGCGTGATTTCTTCCTCTACCTCTCTTCTGGAATTTTTCAAAAGTGGTTCCTGTAGTTCCTTACCACTCCGCAATGTGATAGCCTTCGCACTTTGTCTAGGATTAATCTCCGGTTGCGCTGGAAAATTTTCAGAATTTCGTGCCTCTAATCTATTTATGGCAGTTGCCATTTGACTTATCTGGTTTTCGATGTTTCTCTGTTGATTCTCAATGTTCCTTTGTTGACTTTCAATACTACGGATACTTGCTTCAGTACTCCGCTGAAACGTCAAAGTGTTAGCAGTCAAAGTTTGAACTATATCTTTCAAAGAGGACTTACCTTTGGTATTTGTATTTTGCCGAGGCACATATGGTTGCCGATACTGCTGTAAATTTGTGGTCGCTTGCTGTCTTTGAGGATTCCCATATCGCAAATTTGGGTGATCGTGCCACCCTGGATTGTAGGTATTGGAAAATGGGTCGTACTTTCTTTGACTCAGCCCAACAAATCCTCCCACGGCATTCACCTGCTGTGTGTTTTCCTCCTGCAAAATCGGACATAAATCAGTTGAATGTCCTAACATTAAACATATGCCACATACCTTTGCTTCTTCTTTCTTCGTGACCGCCAATTGTCGCATCAAAGAAGTGAGGTCATCCAATCTTTTCTCCAACGTGGTCACGTTCACTTCATTCACAACTTTTGATCCATGCTCAGTATGTATTTCGAATTGTTGAGTGTTCGAAGCCATGTTTGCAATCAATTCCCTTGCGGCCGCCGACGTGTTATCAACTAAGGCACCACCACTTGCTGCGTCAATCATACTCCTATCCATGAGCGAAAGACCTTCATAAAAATATTGAATTAACAATTGGTCAGTTATTTGGTGATGTGGGCAAATAGCACAAAGTTTTTTAAATCTTTCCCAATATTCGTAAAGTGTTTCTCCCGTATGTTGTCAAATTCTGCAAATCTCCTTTCGAATATTGGCTGCTCTCGATGCTAGAAAATATTTCTCGAAGAAAATTTTCTTCATTTCAGCCCATGTTTGCATGTTTTCTGCGACTGAATAGTACAGCCACTCTTGAACATCATCCTTTAGAGAAAACGGGAAGGCTCTTGGCTTAATCTGCTCTTCTGTCACATTCATCGGCTTCATTCCTATGCAAACTACATCGAATTCCTTCAAGTGCTTATACGGATCTTCTCCCGATAAACCCCTGAAAATAGGCAACAAATGAATCAGCCTAGATTTTAATTCAAAAGTATTGTTATCACCTAAATTTGAAAAATTGATGCAATGAGACTTGCGCATCCGTGGGTGCGGCTAGTTCGCGAAGAGTGCAGTTTGCTGCTATTCTATCCATTCTTTGCATCTCTTTTTGAAATTTGGTCTGTTTTTGAAGTATTTTCGCTGTCTCCTCGATCTTAGGATTGTACTGCAAATTCTTCGATTGGTTTGAACGCGTAACGTACATAAACCGTTAAAAATTACCCGGCAACGGTGCCAAAATTTGGTAATGTTGTCGCCTGCACCCACATTAAAAAGAATCCAACTTTCGTTAATACAAATTAATGTAGTAGTGGTAAGTGGATATCGTTCCCACGAGGAATCTTAACGGTAAAGGAACTACGAATTCAAAGCAAAACAAAGTAATGAAATGGGGGAAATTTTAATTTAAATCACGACTTAAACAAAATTTAAATGGAAAACAAAATTGGAAAATAACAAATAGCGAAACAATGAAAATATAACAATCAATAAGAACAAATCTTGACTTCCGGTCTCCTTTATTATTGAACTTGCGTTAATCATCGACACTAAAAATAACCAATTTATCAGTTAAGCATTCGTCGTGGTAAATTTCTCTACCCATTTTCTCTTATGTTTAGTTAACCAAAACATGTATTTGAATTAACCCTTATTAATTAATAACCTGGATACGATCTCAGATTTAATTAATTAATAGCTTTACGAATCAAGAAAATCGACGAACTAGACAACATACATACGATGTATATTTAGCCTAGACAATTATTTTTCCTAGAATTATGTCCCTAACGTAGTAGACAAAAATCCTAGTCGCTACTTTTGATTAAAAGAATTGAACGTCAACCTATTTAATCTAGCAATTGATTGAATAAAATCACAAACTAGTTGCGCACCTAGTCGTAAAATCAAACAATCAAAGAATAACCCAGAAAAATAATTAATACTTGACTGATAAATCAATTAAAACAAAGAACAAAAGTCTCACAACATTCAGAGTTCAATAACTAGGATTTCGTAAACCAAGAAAAATATTTAGCTACTCATAATGAGATTAAACATAAAAGAAATAACAAAATATATATCTCCATCCCAGGTCTTTCTAAAAAAATCTGAAAATATGTATGAAAATATTGCAGAAAATAAAACCTAGTTATGGCTGCTGAAAAACAAGAAGAAAGACTGCATAAAACGTCAAAAACTACTCCTAAGGTGCTTTCATGAACAGTAACCGTAAGATGAAAACACTGCAGAAAATATATGAAACTAATCCTAAGGTGGATGATGGTTGTCACACACGAACGAAAATACTGCAGAAATTGTAACTTCTTAAGGTAGATGATGAAAAGCAAAATAAAAGACTAATCCTGAGATGGTTGTCGCAAAAGATGAAAACAAAGAATGCAAAGGTTCCAAGAAACTACCCTACGTTGTGCGTTAAAAACTAGAGGAAAGAGTGCAGAAAATATAAAGATTTTCCCTAGGTGGCTATCGAAAACACAAACTAAAACACTGCAGAAAATCCAGTCTTTTTCCTATGTGCGTCTCAGTCTGAAGAAAAAGCAAGCAACCCTCGAATAAAAGACTCCTTCTTGGTCTCTATGAACAGTGCCGTAAACAGTAACATCTCTCACTGTTCACGTTTTTGATATTTTTTTTGTCTTTTCCTCTCTCTTTCCTTTCCTTCTTGTAATCTCTTGCAGATAATCTTTATCCCGTTTCAAGTTGCAAATCTCCTTGATAAGGTAGAAGTCTAATATTTGAAGTTTGTGAAAATTCTGGAATTAAACTTTGAAACAAACTCTGCAGAATCTTTCTCATCCTGGCCACGTTTAGTAACTACTTTCCTGCCAGGTTTAGAATTTCAGATTTTGTTTGTTTCTTTTTCATCTTTTTGATTCAATTTCGTCTCCAAGGTATTGAAAATCATCTGCAAATAATTATAAGACAATTCCATCAATTTTCAATAATAATTTCAATACATTAAAGAGATTTAAGTGCAAAATATGTGCAAAATTGATGACTTAACAACGTGATATCACATCATCACCTTCTTGGACTAGCACTTCAAACTTCACCTTCTTCACAACCGTCTCACTTTCCTTGATAGTCAGCTCGGGTGCAACATCTTTTGCCTTCAGCATTGCCGACTCATTGAAAATGACATCTCTCAAAATGAGAAACTTAGATGATTTAGGACACCACAATCTATACCCATTCAATTTTTCGGGATACCCAATAAAAACACACTTCTTTGATCTAGGTTCCAACTTCCCTTCATTCACATGTGCATAAGCAGGACAACCAAACACCCTCAAATTCAAATAATCGGCCGACTTACCGGACCACATTTCTTCTATGTCTTCAATTTAATTGAAGTGGTAGGAGATCGATGCACCAAATAGTGTGCTGTATTAATGGCTTCCGCCTAAAACTCCTTACCCAAACCTACATTTGAAAGCATACTTCTAGACCTCTCAAGTAATGTCCTATTCATCCTTTTAGGAGTACCATTTTGTTATAGAGTGTTGACCATCATCTTGTGCTGAACAATCTCTTCGGCACAAGATGGTGAGGGGGTTTCAAGAGTAAGGATTAAGACTGGAGCTATTACTTTGTATCCGGATATATTGGATATGGAGATATCCTGAAGATTGCAGAAAAGCTTTAAAACCTTTACGTAGATGGGTAAAAATCTATGTCAAGGTCTCATCTTTCAGATTGATGTTTCTTTTTGAAAGTTTTTATTTTATGAGATTGATTGTTATTTATACTTGCAATTTTTTGGTATTTAGGTTTAGTTTTGTTTTTGTACTGCTGAATACTAGTAATCCCTTCTACCTTCTCTGTCACTTTATGTTATATATCACTCTATGGGTCTATCAGCTTGCTGACTAATATGACACCTACCTTTCCTTTTGTTTTGATTCAAAACCTGCTCTAGTTTTACTTCTCTTCCACTGTGGTTTCTGTAGGATGGTTCTTGCAATGGCCTACAACACTATGCTGCTCTTGGTAGAGACAAGGTACTGGCATTATCTGGAAATCAAATCACGTAATCGGATGTTCAATCTATCTCACCGATTTGGCTTTTTGTAACATTCTAATACTATCTTCAATTCAAGCTATTACTGTAAAGCATATTGTTCTGAACATTTTGTTTTGGCCCCTCAGGAAAGAACTGGGGTTGCTTTCTTTTAAATGACTGGGTTCTTACAAGATTGAAATCTTTTTCAGTTGGGAGCTGCAGCTGTTAATCTTGTTGCAGTAGAGAAGCCTGCTGATATCTACTCAGGAATAGCTGCTAGGTAAGTTGGTTGCTCATGGTTACTCGAGTAAAACCTTGAACCCACAGGGAAAGCTTTTCCTAACATCAGGATATACTATTGAGTCAAAGCTTATAGTGACATTCACATCTACAGACCAAAATTCTATGGTATCACTGCAAGGAGAATACTGCGTAATGTTGTTTAGATTGTCTTGTATATCAAGCAAGAATGGTCTTAGCATATAACTATATGGAGTTATTTTAAAGTTATATTGCTTACTGTTAGTCAATGGGTGCCTTAAATGCTTGGCGCCCCTAAAGAATAAAAGTCTTCAGTTTGTTGTCATTTTTTGACTAATACTTGGACAGAAAATTGGGACATTGGTCTAAACACTTCTTTATCCTGAAATAGATTCTTATTCCTTGTTAAGGATTGCAGAGATGAGTATGCTCTACACTCGCCTTGCATAAGGATCTCGTGTATCAGAAAGTCTATGACAGTCTGTAGAACTGTTGCTTCTAAATCCACTGCCTAGTTGTTTGTCAGAAGCATTAACGGGGAATGACGAGTAAGAGTGTGTGAGTGAAGTAGGGTTCCTAAGAGGCGACAGCAATAAGTCCCGTATAAGCTGAGGGGAAGGCGTTGAGGGCAGTAAGACTGCGATAACTGGAACACCTATGTAGTAAACACACTTCCAATCCGACTTTGGTTAGTCAATGAAACCAACCTGTGGGTGGGTTAGAATTGGAGTTAGCCAAGAGGGTTAACTAATAAGGTCATAGTTTTCCTGTGTCACCGCCTACAACGGACCATAGGTGAGTAAAAGTGGTATCAGAGCCACCAGGTTGCGGCCTGGGTTGCCTCGACGTCCCAAGTTTGAATCCCACAATAAACAATGTAGGAATGGAACTGTGGAGGCCAGTGGGCTGGGTCCCTTGTGAGGGCCGATTTTGCGGCAGGGTATATTTGTCCCTGAAAGATAAGGGGATAAGTGTGTTTGATTCCCGTTACCTGTAACTTAAGTTATGGGTAGCTCAATGGTACCAGGTTGCGGCCTGGGTTGCCTCGACGTCCCAAGTTTGAATCCCACAATAAACAATGTAGGAATGGAACTGTGGA
>JANQBM010000006.1:15287430-15331865 GCA_025594535.1 Erythroxylum domingense
CCAAGAACTCAAGAAGATAATAGATCAACTCATCAACCAACAAAATCAAGTATCAACAGATTCAAATTCAACACACCAAAAAAATTTTTTGAACCATCGGGTCGGGTCTTTTCTTCTCTTTTCAGGTTGGGGCTTCGGGTTGACCGTTGTCACCGTCCACTTGTGAGCGTCGGAGGGTGGTTGGTGGTCCGGTGTTGTGGGCTTGCGGTGGTACGACGAGGAGGAGAGGTGAGGTACGGAGTGAGGACTTCGCAAACCCAGATCTACACGATGAGGCGAGAAGGAGGACCGGGGTGAGGAGGAGAACTGGAGAAGATGACAAGCAGGCGTCGACGGCGGTGAGATGATCCAGGCGCCGGTGAGAGAGACGACGAGAGTGAGAGAGTGAGAGAGAGAGGGTGAGAGTTAGAGAGAAAAGTTGAAGAGCGGAAAGTAATGGACGGTAGTCGGGGTTGGGGGGGGGGTTAGATTTTAGGTTTTTTTTTTGTAAATCAGTCCTCCACGTTTCTGACATTTCTGAAACTATCCGAAATTTTTCGGTATATTGGGTACCGGCCGGTACTCAACGGAAACACCCGGTACTGGCCAATATTTTTATCCGGTACCGAAGATGAGATCCAGGTACCGGTCTCCGACCGGTAGGGCACCTTCCGGCCGGAACGGTACGTATCTCATCACCCTGGAATAATCTCTCTGTTAGCTATAAAAATAAATACGTTAAAAAAATGGGATAAAGAAATTTTGGTGGAGTTAACGTCTTGATAGTTGGTACCTCAATAGCTTTGGTACTATTCCTTTATTTCGAGTTATTTATACTGAAAAAATTTTAATAATTGCTATTTACTAAAGGTTTTTATGTTTATTTACTTTATTAGGTATATTGAAACTTTGAGAGCATATTTTCACTTTGATAGTGATAAAGGACAAAAGTATTATTCGGACTCGCAATATGTATAATGTGAACTATACTACAGTTACGAATAATTACAAAACTTAAATAATATGAATGTAATTACAAAGAATTGAATATAGTTACAATTAATTACAAGAACAATTTAGATTATAATTGCATTATTGATACTGTAATTGCTGCAATTAAAAACTCTAATTTCTTCTAATGATAACATTCTAGGCTTGCATTTATTTGTTAGTTGGTATTTCAGAAAGTATAAATAATATAGGTACTAAGATGTTCTTATTTAAGCCTACACTAACAAAGTTGTGAGTAACGAAAAACTATGGAATGGAAGTGGAAGTAGAGATTGATAATGCTGAAAAAGAAGAATCCAAAGAAAAGGCAAATTACTCTGGCCTCTTTCTAGATTTCCCCTCTTCCCCTCCTGGCCTTCTATTTTCGAAATTGATTTCTCGTGTCTCCTCCTCTATGCACTATTCATCCCTTTCTCCTGACTTCTTCACTAGGTGCAAGCGTTCCTAGGCCTGAAGTATGGACGGGAATGGAGTGGCTCTGCCTCCTGGACTCAGACGACTTCCTTTAACTTCCTGCAGCAAGCACAAAACTGAGAATCGCTCCCCCTAGCTTAGATCCACTAGTTCGTGCCGACGAATCTCCACAAACTCAAGGGGCTTAGACGAACAAATTAAACATCCAACATCATAAAGGTAAACTCAAATACTATCCGAACGTACTTAAGGATGGAGTTCTTTCTCCTCCAAAAGAGTTGCTCTAGACTGAATCCATGGTCTGGTCTTCATCTCTAGTTGGCTATTTTTAGTCTAAACGGCCAGTGTTTCTAATGGTCAAAGATTGGGTCGTTGCTCGCTAGAGAAGCAAGAGTCTTGAGAAACCACTGTTGATGGAAGATGGTAACTTTTTGTTTGTTTTCGTTCGAGCAGTAGCTGCTACACATTATAGAATCTAGACCATGACATATGAGTGGGCAACCACTCTTCTTAAAAAAATGGCGGCTAAACGTAGACTATGACTGGGGCAATATTGATGTTTTCCCTATATGGGTTCATTTTCATAGCATTCCCCTTGAACTCTAGACCATTGAGGACCTTAGTTACCTAGCAAGTTTTATTGGTAAACTTTGTTGTATGAATTCACAAGCTGCCAACATGGAGCGAATTTGCAATGCCAAAATATGCATTTAAGGGAGCTGAAACTCAGCATTCCCAAACAAAATTCCCATCTAAAAGCTAGATGGAAGTGGAGAGCTTCACAGTGCGGAAGTACATATCTCCTATCCTTGGAAGCCATCCCCTACATATAAAAAATGGAAACCTACTGGTAAGCTCTTCAAAACTGGGTGGCATGATGTCCTTGCATGCTATAAACTTGCTTCTTGACTGCACCGACACTCTACAAAATTATACATTACCTGTATGTCCAACTGAACAACTAACTCATTCCTGCTCAGAGCCATTAGCACCTACCCACACTTCAGCCACTTGCTACAACCTAGGGGCACGGGAAGTCATTTCTGACTCTACATTGCCTTCCAAAAGCAAAACCTGCAGAAAATCTGCTACGAAGAGGAGTACGAACACTTCAAATGGGGATTCGCCCCCCACTCTCATGATCCTTGTTTGGAACGTCTGAGCGTTTAACGGCCCTCATAAGCAAGTTATGGTCAAAGATGTCATTTTGGAACATAAACCTCGTATAGTTGGGTTACTAGAAACTAAAGTTAAAGATTCCCAACTCCATAAGGTATCCAAGTTTTTGGGTTAAGATTGGTCTGTTATTTTAATCAATCTTCTTACTAACGTGGCCAAATCCTTCGATTTTATCACGCTCCTAGGTTTTCAATCCAAACGCTTGGTGATAGTGACTAAAATTTACATCTGGTAGTTGTGATTTGCATTATGTTTTAGGGTTTAATTTGTTATGTATTTAGTGTTAATTTGAGTTTTGAGTGTGCATTTATGATTTAATTGTGTTAGTTTATCTGTTTAAGTGTTTTTATGAGTTAGTATGAGTCTTTGAACTTAAATGTTATGTTTTTGAGGTACCTTAATGCATTTGCTAGTGTTTCAGGATAAACGGTGAAGAACGGAGAAGTTTCAAAGAGTTTCGGGTCAAAACTATGGCCCAAGATCATGGTACAATAGGCTACGATTGTGACAGAAAAAGGTTAGCCAACAGGACCCAGTCCACAATCATGTCATTTTGGTCACAATCATGATAGAGAGCTCTAAACTAGGCCACCATTGTGGCCCACTCTTTGGGCCACAATCATGACAGTGATGGTTAGGCACTAGCCACGATTGCAGCAGGTAGGACCACGACCGTGGCCTGCATCGGCAGACTCGAAAACAACTAAAACCGTCAAATTTTGCAGTGCTTTTCAGACCGTTTTGACCCTGAATCAACCCTAGGGCTTCCAAGATATAAATAGAACATTAAAGAACAAAAGAAGCAGCCTTTGAAGTTTTTTTGCATTAGTCAATTCTGAAACTCTAGAGAGCATATCGAGAGATTTGAGGAAGGAGACGAAGGAAAAGAGATATGAAGAAGAAGCTTGACGCGAAGTACTTCCTGAAACAGGTGGTTTCCTGCAGTCGCTGGCTCCATGAGTCCATTCTGACAGTATTTTTCGTTTTTATTTCAATTTTATTGATGTATAGAATTAGGATAAATGTTGAGAATAGTTGTTGTTAAATGTTGATTTTGTCTAAACTCTCATTCGAGATTTTGATTCTTGAGATTAATAAAGTTTGATTTATTGTGTTTTCATTAAGTTATTTATGATTCAATATTTGTGCTTAATAATTCGCTAATAAATTGAGAGGGTGAACCGAGTGAATATCATCAAATTGGGCCAACGAGAGTTAGGTAGTTTGATAGATAAGAATTGAATCAAACTAGTAAAATCGTGCAACGAAAGATCGAGCATAGGTTTTCGGTAGGTTATTAAACAAATTTAGGTTTTGGATAAATTGAAAATCGAGAGATTACAATTCCATAATTAAATTAGGGATTATAAATTAGGGTTAAAGATTGTAACTCGAGAGAGAGTAATCCACCTTAGGACCGTCTAGACCAGATAATTGATAATTGATTAGATTTTTATTAATTTCAGATTAAACCCCTTTTTTCTCAATTGGTAGTTTCTAGGTTGATTCTGGATTGGGTTGTGCAAAATTGCTATTTTGTTTATATTTTATGAGTTCAATTTTAGATATTGATTGTTTGATTCCTTAATTTCTGCATTAGTTGTTTATTTTGAGTTATTGTGAAATTTAGTCAAGCTTTAGATTTTAGGATTAGATTAACCCTCTTCGTGGGATTGATATCTTAGGTACTACGCAAATGACCTGTGTGCTTGCAAAAATATCGAGGTTATAAATATTAACATTTTTCATATTGTAACACCTCGATCAAGTTTTTGACGCCATTGCTGGGGAGACGATTAGTTTAGTTCTTTAGTCCAAGGTTTTTTCACTATCTTTTGTGTTTAAAAAAAACTATGCATAAAGTTGACGACACATCAACTTGGATATCACAACAATGGGGAATCTTAATAGTTGAACGCTAAAAAGGGATGGAAAGAACGATGGTGGAGGAAATACATCATGGAGAGCGACGAACCCTTATGGATGTTAAGAGGCTACAACTCAATGCCTATCATCAAGGGATTATGCGACCACTGGTGCAAGCGAATATGTTCAAGATCAAACCATAACTGTTAAACATATTACGAACCAACGTGCAATTCTATGGATTAGCCAATGAGGATCCCAATACTCATTTAGCTAATTTCTTAGAAATTTGCAATACCTTTCGATATATTGGGATGTCAGAGGTTGTTATTAGGAGTAGGCTCTTTTCCTTTACACTTAAGGAGTAGGCTCTTTCCCTTTACACTTAGGGATCAAGCTAAGGCCTGGTGGAATTCTCTCCACCCAGCCAACATCTCAACTTGGGAGTAGTTGATGCGAGTTTTTTTAGATAAGTATTCCCCTCTAAACATGATAATAAGACTAAGAAAGGATATTATCAATTTCTAGCAAAATGACGGGGAGTCTTTATATGAAGCATGGGAGCAGTATAAGGAGTTGCAAAGGAGCTATCCTCATCATAATGTACCCAACGAATTGTTATTCCAAACCTCTTACACTAGAGTTAATCCACCTATAAAGAGCACCATAGATGCAACTGCTGGAGGATCAGTCATGAGGAAAATAGTTGAAGCAGCACGTGATCTGTTGGAAGACATGATATACACTAGTTGTCTTTGGACATCCAAACAAAGTAGAAAGATGTCAACCTTTTGGAACCCAAGAGGAATGATTGTTACTGCAAACTCAATGACAACATTGCAAGCTAAGATTGGCAACCTAACCAAGCAATTGAACAGCTTAAAAGCCACCTCTTCCTCTTCAGTCATAGAAATGCAGCACAAATATGAGTTATATAGACAAAAGAGTTATATTGTAGCTGATCGCTTCTTAGGAGAAAAAAGCAACGTGGAGCAATTCAACTTTAATGGAGCAAAAGTTGGTCAGGCAGATAGCAATCTTTATTCCAGCACATACTAGTCAGGGTGGCATAATCACCCAAATTTTCATTGGTCTAACAATACTAAGATTCAGTTTAAAAATTAAAGGTCACATGGATATCAACAGAATAAATACAATGACTATGATTCCAAACTAGACAAGATCATGGACAAGCTCATAAGTATGGATGAGGCTTAGAAGAGGTTAGAAGAGCATATTGACTAAGTAACAGGGACTTATGCCTCTTCTATTCTCAGTCTGGAGGTTCAAGTGGAATAACTTGCTAATGTGTTATCTACAAAAAGTGAGGGAATTTTTTCAAGCAACACGGAAGTATATCCAAGAGAGCAAGTTAAGGCTATCACACTTAGGAGTGGAAAAGAGTTGGGAGAACTAATAGATCAACCAGTTGAAACCTGCTCTGTAGAAGAATAAGAGAAACAGAAAAAGGATGAAGAAAAGAATGAGGACCTCCCTATGACCCTCCTCTGCCTTACCCACCAAGACTACCATTCATAAGAGTTGATGATGTCGAATCTTCAAAAGAGCATGAGGATGAAGAACAGTTGACAAAGGGCATCGATTTTGAAGAAGCTATGAAAGTCTTTATTCATGAAGCAAAAGAAGAAGAAGAAAAGGGAGCGACTAAGGAAGAACAAGAGCAGCTCACCCTTTTACCAAACAAACTGGTAGACTTAATAGATGATTCAGGGAGTTTCGTTTTTCCTTATTTTGTTGACAGTTTGTTACTGAAAAGGACATTACTGAAATTAATTGGTTTTAATAATTTTATCAATATTGTCCTTCTGATCATTTTGCAATTTGTATCTTACTCACAAGCTACAAAATTGATGTTGAACGAAAATGGTGGAAGTAAGCTGCTCATAGTTGATCCTAATTGAGTTTTAAAGGATGAAGGTCAAGCTAATGACCATAAATTAGCATGTTTAGTAGTTAGATTTAAATTCTTGTTTAGCTATGTTTGTTTTAAATTCCTAAATGTTTTTGAATGATTTGGAACGATTTGGATTACTAATTCTTTTGCTCTCTTGAATCACTTATAAGATAAGGAAACACCCTTGATGTCAAGTGAATTTGGTCTTAACATTATCTCCATCACCACCTCAATCATCATAAACGGTTTCGTGTTCTAAACCTTTTCTTTTCATTTTTGTTAGTATTTTATTCTTATGTTTTTTATATATTGTGTTTTAGTTCCCTCTAGTATGTTTATGTACCTTTCTCATATTGAGGACAATGTGTTGTTCAAGTATAGAGAGGGTATTGTATTTTTACTTTAAGTGTGAATTTTGCATTTTGTATGATAGTTTGTTTAGGTTGCATGGTGTGAATTATTTGAATGTGTAAATGTCTTAAATCGAGTGAAAGTTTTTTAATTTTGAACATAGTCAAATAGGTTGTGAATAATCATTAGTCTGCACAATTAGTGAATTAGGGATCTTTGGATAAATATAGAGCTTAATTTGGATTTAGTGTAAATTTAACACCCTTTAGGTTGTCACATTCATTCATAATTTGAGGCCTTTTAACTTAAGTAAAATAACTAGTATTTTTTATAGAAATGAGTAGCTTAAACAATAGGTAGGAAATAAAATAAATAAAAAATGTGTTAAATAAATCACTATTCTGCTGACCTTCAGGTTATGAATAGAGCTATTAGCCAGTTGAAAACGTGATATAGCTGAGTAACTGGATCGACACGCTTCACAAATGTGTGCCTTTGCGTCAAAAAGCTATAATGACGTTTTAACTAAGCTGTTTAATAAAAATGACTTAGTCAAGTAACCGGATCGACATTCATCACCAATGTTTACCTCCGAGTAAAAGACTAAGTACTTGCTTAAATAAATAAATGAAAAAATAGGTGTTTTTAATAAAAACCTACCGGACTTATAATAAGCTTGACCTTTCATGAAAATATACTTATGAATAATTACAAAATCTGAATGACCAAAGAATTATTAATGTGTATGTACAATTAAAAAGGGTAAATAAATTAACACTTAGATCTCAATTAATTTGTATATTTCATTTAAAGCCTCTAGACTTAGATTTTGCATGTTAATGATTAGATATAACTTGTATGACCGTGTTTAAGATTAAATTTATTTCATGAAGTTGAAGCCAGTTTCTCATCATTGCATTGTGTGTTGTATGTTAAGTATGTGTTTGTTGTTTGTTTACTTGAGGACAAGCAAACATTTAAGTGTGGAGTTGTTGATAGTTGTGATTTGTTTTATGTTTTAGGCTTTAATTTGTTATGTATTTAATGTTAATTTGAGTGTTAAATGCGTATTTATGTTTTAATTGTGTTAGTTTATATGTTTAATTATTTTTATGGGTTAGTATGAGTCTTTGAGCTTAAATGCTATGTTTTTGAGGTACTTTGATATGTTTATTAGTATTTCAAGGTAAACGGCGAAGAACGGAGAAGTTTCAAAGAGTTTTAGGCTAAAACCATAGCCCAAGATCATGGAAATATAAAACTCTAAAACCATGGCCCAAGATCATGAAAATAGGCCATGATCGTGACAGAAAAAGGCGAGCCAACAGGACCCAGGCTACGATCATACCATTTTGGTCACGATCGTGATAGAGAGCTCTGAACTAGACCATGACCATCCACTTTGGGCCACGATTGTAACAGAGAGGGTTAGGCGTTGGCCACGATCATGCCAGGCAGGGCCATGATCTTAGCCTACGTTGGGCAGACATGAAAATAACTGAAATCGTCAAGTTTTGCAGGATTTTTTAGATCGTTTCGACCCCGAATCAACCCTAGGGCTTCCAAGATATAAATAGAACATTAAAGAATAGAAGAAGCAGCCTTTGAAGCCTTTTTGCATAATTCAATTTCAAAACCCTAGAGAGCATATCGAGAGATTAGAGGAAGGAGACGAAGGAGGAGAGACACAGAGAAAAAGCTTAATACAAAGTATTTCCTGGAACAGGTGGTTTCCCACAGCCGCTGCCTCTATGAGTATGTTCTGACAGTATTTTCCATTTTATTTCAATTTTATTGATGTATAGAATTGGGATAAATGTTGAGAATAGTTTTTGTTGGATATCGATTTTGTCTAAGCTCACCTTCGGGATTTTGATTCTTGAGATTAATGAAGTTTGATTTATTATGTTTTCATTGAGTTATTTGTGATTCAATATTTGTGCTTAATAATTCAGTAATGAACTGAGAGGGTAAACCGAGTGAATAACATCAAATTGGGCTAATGGAAGTTAGGTAGTTTGATAGATAAGAATTGAATCAAACAGGTAAAATCGTGTAACGAGAGATTGAGTATAGGTTTCTAGTATGTTATTAGACAAATTTAGAACTAATTTAGGCTTTGGATAAATTGAAAATTGAGAGATTACAATTCCATAATTTAAATTAGGGACTACAAATTAGGGTTAAAGATTATAACTCGAGGGAGTAATCCACCCTAAGACAGTTTAGACCCGATAATTCAATAATTGATTAGATTTTCATTAATTTCATATTAAAACCCCCTTTCTCTCAATTGGTAGTTTCTAGGTTGATTTTAGATTAAGTTGTGCAAAATTGCTATTTTGTTTATATTTTATGAGTTCAATTTTGGATATTGATTGTTTGATTCGTTAATTTTTGCATTAGTTGTTTATTTTGAATTATTGTGAAATTTAGTCAAGGCTTAGATTTTAGGATTAGATTAACTCTCTTCGTGGGATCGATATCTTAAGTAATATGTGAATAACCTATGCGTTTGTAGAAATATCGAGGTTTAAAAATATTAAAACTTATCATATAGGAACCTGCGATCAACATCTATCTTACCTTTTGGCTAGTACTACCACTAGGTTCACACTCTATATCATTTACACTTCCATTTTTCAATTCTAATGGGTAGAGTTAGGGAACAATTTACAGCAACTAGATAGAACTACCTCAGTCCCTTGGCTTGCGCTTGGTGATTTCAACTACATTAAAAATACCTCTAAAACTGAAAGTGGCAGAGGACTCCAAACAGTCAATGGAAGAGAACTGAAATCTTTTATGCATAGAGTTCAACTGAAACTTTTTTGCTACAATGGTAGGATTCTTACTTGGTATAATAAATAGCAAAATTCGTACTTTATTAGATGAAAACTAGATAGAGCTTTGATTAATCCCTTTTGATTGACGACATATTCTCAATCATTTGCTTACTTCGAGGATTCACTTATATCAGATCATTCTTACATCCTTATTCATAATCTCAATCTTCCTGCCACAAGAAGAGCTACTTTTCGATCTTTCAACGGACTCACAAAACAAGTTGGCTTTCTGGATCTAATTTGTGACTATTGGTAACACCGTATTGAGGGTTATTACTCCTATCAACTCATGCTAAAACTTAGATAGGTCAAAGTAGCTCTTAAATCCTTCTTTTTAGACAGTCTTCACCTAGTCCAAATTGCCAAAATTAAGCTTCGGGGGGCACAAGATGTGTGTTAACAGAACCCCCATAACTCTCAGTTGCGTGACTCTAAATTATAGAGAACTACTGAATATCAATAAGCTCTTTCATTACATTTGTCCATCCTACTCAAAAAAGTTCGAGTCCAATGGATCAAAACACTAAATACTTTCATACTTTAATACTAGCACCCAAAAATTGCAACGGAATTGTGGAGCTTTAAGATATATTTGGGGTCCTCCACTCCTCTCAATATGATCCACTACATATCACAAAGGACTATTTCGCCTTACTTTTTAGTGACTCTCAATGTACCAGCCCCCCTCCTGATATGACCAGATATTTTACCACCCCCTCTCTCAGGCTACGAAAGACCTTCTAACTACTCTTTTTCAGAACATGACATTAAAGAGGTTATTTTCTTTTTAAATCCCACCAAAGTATCAGGTCTTGACAGCTTCACTACTCAATTCTTCCAACAGACTTGGAACATTACTAGCCCCCTATTCTGGAATCTTTGGTTGCATGCAAGCTGCTGCGAGAAGTTAATCACAATTACATGTTTCTTGTGCCAAGAAGCCAACTCCCTCCTTTATAACATACTATAGATCTATTTCATGTTGCATTGTTGTTTATAAGGTCTTATCAAGGCGTTTGGTTAACTGTCTGAAGCAAGCTTTAAGGAAAATTGTATGCCATACTCAAAGTGCATTCTTGAAAAGAAGATCTTTAGGGGATAACTTCATGCTTATATAGTAGCATATTTCTAAAGTTTCGATTGGATTGAATCTCTTCTTTGCCTGACTGCCCTATGTGGTATATCCCTCCCTGGAATGAAAGAAAGTCCCTCCTCACCTTCTAGTAAGACCAAAACGGAGGTCTCTCCCAAAGCGGTCTCAAAGATTATCAATCAAGGAAACATTTAAAGATTTGCATTTGGAAAATTGACTTCTATGAAGCTTATGATATGATCAATTGGGCTTTTATTCTCGTTTGTATGGATGCTCTAGAATTTCTTCCTCAATTCATGGCTTGGAATAAAATGTGCCTTCAGATTATCAATCAAAGAAACATTTAAAGATTTGTATTTGGAAATTTGACTTCTATAAAGCCTCTGATATGATCAATTGGGCTTTTATTCTCGTTTTTATGGATGCTCTAGAATTTCCTCGACAGTTTATGGCTTGGATTAAAATGTGCCTTTAGACCTCTTCCGTGAGCATTCTTGTCAACGGAACTCCCACTCAACCTCTATCATGCGCTCAAGGAATCTGACAGGGAGATCCACTTTTTCCATACTTATTCATTTTAGTTATAAAAGGCCTCCAATAAATGCTTACATAGTTGATTGCTTATAATGGAAGGTTCAACTCCAACTCACTCATTTAATGTTTGTCGACGATCTTTTACTACTATCCAAGGTTGATCTATTTTCAATCCACATCCTCAAAGACATTCTAAATAGATTCTCCACTATATTTGGCCTGCAAATCAACCTTCAAAAAAGCAATTTCTACTATTCTTCAGACATTCCCCACCCCACCAAACTTCCTCATGATATTGGAATGAAGTTGCATACCCTCCCGTTTTAATACCTGGGAGTGCCTATTTCTCATGCCAAACTCCCTTAAAATGATTGCCTCCCTCTTCTTGAGAAATACCGATCTAAAATCCTAGCTTAGCAAAATTGATTTCTCTTCGTGGCTGCTAAAGTCATTTTAATCATTTTTGTGCTTAGCAATTTACACACTCACTGAACTAGTCATTTGATATTACTCACTGAACTAGAATTATTAAATTTTGATATGTGAACTCTAATTTTAAAAAATATATAAAATTAATTAATATTAATTTTAAGATAATATATTTAATTTTAGAATCAAAATTAATTTAAATATTAAAGTTTTTTATTATTAATAAATCTTAATTATTTTGAAATAAGTGCAATTTGATTATTTTTAAAATGTTAAAATTATATGTTTAATTCACGTATATCAAATTATTTGTAGTTGTTAATATAATTTAATCTTTTTTTAAAAATTTTGTATAGATCAATTACAAATTATAAAATAAAAAATTATCAAGTCATAAATATTAGATACTGTTAATTATTATTATATTTTATTATTTTAAAATATATAAACATTTTGTATTTATAATATTAAAATTATACATTTAATAATTCTTATTTTTATTAAATTACTTTGTAAAATTAATATATATGTATATTTTTTAATTTTGAAAGAATAATATTAATGAAAAAAGTTCTAAAAGGAGACATTAAAGAAGCATAAAGCGTTTACAAGTCAATTTGATAAGTAGTTAAGTACAAATAACTAAAACATTGGTCCTATCCAAATAAATTTATAAGCACATCTTAAGTTCTTTCCATGTAGAAAAATGAGATATAGTAGTAATTTCTAGGTGTTCATTACAGTTGGAATGCTTTAAACAAGTCTAATAGTTAGTATTTCATAAAATAGTGTCATTTGCTCCTTACAAAACATATTAAGTCAGTGTAATCACTCTAAATATTCTTTTCTAGATATCAACAACTAGGTACTATAATACATTCAATTCATTGTTCATCTTCTTATCATACTTGCTGAAAGTAAACTAACATTTATGTTTAACATAATGATACCTCTGATCCATTCTATTGTGCTTTGATAGAATATCAACTTGCCTTAAGTTTTGTTATTGAAAATTTTGTTCATTCCTAGAAAAAAACATATATGCCAAAAAATAAAGCAATCTTAAATAATTTGTAGCCTTCTTTATCTATGTGTAATCATTTAGGGGCCTACATAACTATTTGCTCCCAGTCATCATCACTAAAGAATTGATTTTTTAGCACTTGAATTCAATTCCATAACTCCCTTGAGTAGTAGAATTTGAAGAATAGATGGTCTCTATTTTTGAATTCAATGTTGCATAACCTATGTAGGAATAAAGAATGAATAGAAAATGTGGAAATGTTCTTTACATTTCAATGTAAATAATATGATGTAAATCCACCTATTTATACACTCTAGGTATCTCTAACTAAAGTAAAAAATCAACATAACAAATCAACAAAACATTAACATACATGGATTCAGGAGAAAATAAAGGCTAATTACAAGGGATAGTTGATTGAATAAAAATTATGTGAATATCTGTTCATATACATTAATATACCCCCTCAAACTCAAGGTGGTATTGAAGATGATAACTTGAGTTTGGAGAGAAGATCTTGAAAAAGTCAAGGAAGATGTGATTTGGTAAAAAAAAGTAACAATTTGTACTTGAGATGAGATTGGGACAAGTTGTATAGTTCCATGAAGCACATGATGACACAAAAGATGACAATCAATCTTGATGTGTTTAGTTCGTTCATGAAAGACATCATTATGAGCAATCTGTATAGTATTGTGATTATCATAAAAGAGAGGAACTGCTGAAGAAAAGGTGACACCGATGTCTTAGAGTAGCCATCATAACTATAAAAGTTCAGAGGTAGTGTCAAATAGGGCTCACTATTCTGATTCAGTGCTTGAGCGAGAGACAATTGTTTGCTTCTTACTATGCCAAGAAATTAGAGTTGTTCCTAAAAAGAAATAGTGCCCAATAGTAGATCAATGATCAATTAGATCTCTAGCCCAGCCGATTTCTGACTACACGAGTAAATCTAATGAAGATGAATAACTAAAGTGAAGTCCATGAAACAAAGTGCTTTGAATATATCAAAGTATACAAAGAATAACAGAAAAGTGAGTGGTTCGAGGTATAGACATGATCTAACTAACAATGTGAACTACATGAGCGATGTCTGTACGAGTGTATAAGGTATATAAGATAATCAACTAGTAATTAATAAAGTCTACCATCACTCAGAGGAGTTCCATCAGTGGCAAGGATATGATTATTAGAGTCTAGTAGAGTGCTAGCAATCTTAGCATCCTTGAGACCAGCACAAGAGATGAGATAAGTGGCATACTTGACCTGAGATAAATAGTAGCCTAAATCATCAACGGATACTTTAAGGCCTAGAAAATATCTTAGTGAACCTAAATCTTTCATTTCAAATTGTTGATGAAGACAAGAGTTAAGAATAGGGATCCCTTAAGTGTCATCGTTGATTATTATCATATCATCAACATATAAAAGGAGAAGAGTGCACCATTGATCTATTTTCTGGACAAACAAAGCATGATCATAAGAACTGGATGTAAAGCCAAAATGACTGATGGTGGAGCTGAATTTAGCAAATTATGCTCGAGGAGCTTGCTTAAGGCCATATAAGGCTTTGCGAAGACGATAAACTTTATTAAGTGGAGAAGCATACCCAAGTGGAGGTTATATATATACTTCTTCATGAAGATCACCATTAAAAAAGACATTCTTGCATCTATTTGGAACAATTCCTAATGTTTTCTTGTTATTATGATATTATGACTATAGATTGAAGTTAGGAGAGCTACTACAGCAAAGGTCTCCTTATAGTCAATGTCATATTCTTAAGTAAATCCTTTTATAATCAATCATGCTTTATATCTTTTGACTAATCCATCAGTTTGGTTCTTAATTTTATAGACTCATTTACAGCTAATGACAGACTTATTTGAAGGTAGGTCAATTAAGTCCCAAGTGTTGGTGTTGGAGAGAGCCTGTAATTCTTCTACCATTACTTGTTGCCATAAAGAGTTAAAGTTAGCCTCGTAATAGATGCAAGTTTTATATAGAGAAACAATAGTGGAATAATATGGAAGTCTTTAAGACAAATAGATAGTTGACTTACTCGAGAGGATCGATGGAGGGGTTATAAAGACTTATTAGATTCTGGTGAATGAATAAGAGAGGAAGAACAATTTGGTAAGGATGAAAGATCTATATTTGGAGAAGATACAATAGAATCAGACGTCAGTTATGTTAAGCTGTTAGAACTATAAGATGGACCAATAGAAGAAATATTAGGAAGCAATGGTATGGTAGGATAAAAAAAATTGTTTGAGGGTTCGCTGACTTAAAATTGACTCAGAATTTTGATATTGTGAAAATATTTTATGTTCCTAAAACGTGAAATGTCGAGATATTTGTAGTCTTTGATATAGTGGATCCCGAATTTATTCCCTTTGTGTTCTATCCCATATCATAGAAAACAATATACATGTGCTCTGAGTTCAAGTTTGGTGTGTTCATAAGGTTATAGTAGAACAAAGCACGCACATTCAACAACTTTTAGAGACTAATCATTGGAAGCATGATTGAATAAGCGCTCATATAGAGAGATATTACCTATAATAGGATTGGGAATGTGATTGATGTTATGGATAACACTAAAGGTTGCTTCTCCCCAAAAGGTTTCAAGATAAGAAGATGATATAAGATGGGCTCGAGTATTGTGAAGAATATGTCTATGTTGGCGTTTTGCCTAACCAATTTGTTGAGATGTGTTTAGACATGATCTCTGAATGATGGTCCCTTAATGATTAAGAAAATTGATAAATTTTGTATCTTTTTAGTCCATTGCATTATCAATCCAAAATAATTTAATCTTGTAACAGAATTGGGTGTGAATCATATATCGCAGAATGAGAGTAAATGGAGAATAGTTTAAATCTATAGTGCATTAAATAGATCTATGTATAAAAAGAAAAATCATCAATAAAGATCACATAAAATTTCATGCAACCCATATTTTCATATGGTATAGGACCCTAAATATTAGAATGAGATCAAAAGTTGTTAAAGAGATATAATCATTGAGAGAAAATAGCAAGGCATGAGTTTTAGATAATTGAAAAAGGACACAATCAAAATGTTCAGTTTTAACATGACCTAGGTTATACTAGAAATTAAAGACCCTAATTTAGAGGTAGAAAGATGACCTAAACTATAGTGCCATATATAAGAGGTGACAACACCAACAATAAGCTTGAAGGAAGATTTAGTAAAGTACGCTCAAACAATCGTCCAATCTTATGCTCTTTTCCAAGTATTTTGCCCATCTATGGATCTTGTATAATGCAACTATAACTCGAAAAGGATAAGTTAATACCAAGTTCACATAACTATCCATTAAAAATAAGATTAAATAGGAGTTTGGGAACAAGAAAAGTTTCAAGTAGCTGTAATGCGGATGTGAGAATAGTTCCTATATATTGTACAAGCATAGTAAAATTATTAGTAGTATGAATAATGTGTGATATAGATGCTTTTATCAAATATTCAAAAATAGAAGAATCATAGTTCATATGTCTACAATAGGCATAATCGAGATACCAAGAGTTTGAGGTACCTGGAGTGACAAATAAGGTAGAGGAGGAGATTTTGAAGTTGTTAAAGAAGGGCATGGAGGTCCTTTAAAGAGAATTTGAGAGAGATGCTTTTTGTTAGGCCCTTAGTGGCAGCAACAACAATGGAAGCAGACTAAAGAGACTTGGAAGAATTACCTTATTTAGAGTTCTCTTTAAGCGATTTTTTTACATTCGGAGATGTGAGGTTTAGGATTTTTACAGTAGCTGTAAGATCCTTTATAAAACTTCTTACCTTAGATGTGAGAAGTTTGAAATGAAGTAAAAGTTGCAAGGATAGAATCAAAAGATCATATTGTTTTCCATCATGGGGCATATCTTTTCTCTAAGATGAGCTCCTCAATAATAGTGTCGACATTGGGTGGAGTTCCTTTATAAAGAAGAGAAATGCATATGGGTTCAATTCATCCTTGAGAGTCATAAGTAAATGCCATATTTTGACGATCTCGAAGATTTGTGTAGAGTATAGTAGCATTAAGACTAAGCCAAATAGGATCAGCAAGTGCTAGTTGATCCCAAAGTTCTTCCAATTCAAACACATAATTGTGTATTGTCTGGCCAGTTTGTTGTTGCGTGAAATGAAGTCTCCTATATAATTGAAATCGATAGACATTATCCAATACAGAGTAATAATTTTTCAGAAAATTCCATACCTCCTAAGCTGTGTCAAATCATTGAAAGTCAAGTTTGATGGCTTTGGCATATGTATACCAAAACCATATTAATATTTGATGGTTCATTCCATCCCCATTCCACTAATCATTTGGTGAATACGTCAATGTCTTCATCTTTCTTTTAAGTGGGTTTAAATATTTCTCTAGTAACAATATGCTAAAGGAGTCTCTCCTTAATAAAGCTAAACGTTTCCTTAGCCAAAGATCATAGTTAGAGTGGCAAATGATGTGTCAGATGACATGCCAAGTGATGTGGGAAATGACTAGTATTTTAGGTTATGAGGGGAATGATGTGACGTTGATGTGTTGAATAACGTGGTGCTAACGTTTATCTCCCTTCCTTTTTCTAAACGACATTGTTTTTCCTTGGAGTGAAACTATGTCATTTTAGTCGTCTTCTTCCTCCAGAAAACTTGCAACTAGTGTTTTGAAGATTAGAAGCTATGGATGGTGTATGGGGTCGTTTGGAGCTGTTTCTAAAGGTGAAATTTACAACATTATGTTATGCTCAAGAGGAACAATTTGGTATATGACAAATTATTTTTGGAGCAGATTTAAAAACCCAAAATACGAAATCAGAATGCTTGAGAGAAAGAATGGAGAAGGCTTAAGAATTTTGATTCCTTTTGTTACAAAGGAGACTTTGATACTGTGTAGAAATAGTGAATGGATAGAAAATGTATAAATGTTCTCCATATTTCAGTTTGTGAATAAGATGATGTAAATCCACCTATTTATACACTCTACTTGTCTCTAACTAAAGTGACAAATCAACACAACATTAATGTCCATGATTTCAGGAGAAAATAAAGGCTAATTACAAAAAATAGTTGACTGAATAAAGATTGTGTGAATATATGTTGATATACGTTAATAACCTGCATATTAGATGAAGACACAAAGAACTTGTAATTTTATCAAATAACCTATCTCTAATGTAAAGCAACATAAATAATGAGATCTTGGAAGAGACATGCATACACCAAATAAGCTTCTTTTAGTAAATTTTGGGTGAGCATTTGAAAACTTGATAACATGACTAATTAGTGAACCATTTGATATTTTCCATTTTTTATTAATTGGTGAAGTGCCTTGATTTCTGCTTTAGCAAATTCTCTTTGATAATATTGAGTCATATATGTTTGATAAGCTAACTATTTTCTATGTTACGCATAATCTCCTTACATAACTAATTTCTTATTTTAAGTATCTACAACATAATCCAAGAGAAATTAGTCCTTAATTTAATATGTATATGTATTAGATATAAAAAAATGAATTCACATATAACAAAATATTCTTAATATGCTATTACTTATAAAATACTTTTATGGTATGAAAGTAACAATAATTTTTTACAAGTTAACATATATGTTGTAAAAATATGTGTATGATATAAAATTATTTTTAATATATATATTTATAATTTAAAATATGTATTTCAAATAATGTTATTACAATTACATTTCATGTCTATGTATTAAAAAAAGTTAATTTGATTTTAAACTTAATAAAATATTAATGTTTTCTTATAACAATTACATATAAAAGTAAAACTACTCATTTATAAAAATGAAATTTACTTTAAATAATATCTTCACATATTCAAAAAATTATCATAATTATTCTATTATATAAAAAATATATTTCTTGTTTTTAAATAAGCCTTTTAAGATTAAAAATACAAGACTTTTGAAATTTTTAGTATTTTTTAAAGTATACACTGAATAATAGTTATACATCTAAACTTTTTTTTAGTAATTCTTAAATTTTTTTCTTTTTTTAACTTCATATTTATTTTGTGAGAGAAAAATTGATTAAAAAAGGTTTGAATCGAGATAGTTATAACTTATCCAGTATCCATATTATTTAATATAAGCAAAAAGGCAAGAGAATTTTTAATTCAAAATATGTTAGTTTTGTTTATTAAAAATTAAATTTAAATATAAATATGTGAATAAATAAAATTTTAATATCTTATTAGAATTTTAAGAATTACTTTCAAAATAATTAACATTCATGATAAAATAAAATAATTTTAAACTTGAATATATTCATATGTTCTAACTTTCTCTACAAAGTATAATTATTTAACATAAAATCAATTCAATTTTCATAATCATTGATATTAAAAATGTTATGAAACATTATAAAATTGATTTTCTCTTTTACAAAAAACATTATAGTTACTAATTTGATATACATTCTTTATAGTGGTGATTATAATAAATAAAATATAAATAAAGGCATAAATTTTAATAAAAATACCATATTAATAAAATAATAATTATAGGTCAGGAAACGGTGCACAGTAATTGTAGTAAGATACGGCGGGAAGAAGCAAGAAGCCAAAGCATGACAGAACCGAGAATGCTTGCCGTTGTTTCCAGTGTAAACAACGTGTATTCTATAAATGACTGGACGTGAAGTCTCCGTTCAACCGTGTCTCCTTGTTTTCATGCAGCAAGTAAGACCTTTCCCTTACAGTTGTTAGAATATCATTTTCTCTCACATTTATAACGCGTAAAGTGTAATATTTGTCGCAAACATAAATTACTTTGTAAAAGAAAAACTAGCCATTCATACAATATTTCGCTTCCACTACCAGCCGTACAGCTAGAACCAACAAATTGGTGATCCAGTGACCAAAAATGGTCGGTTAACTTCCCTGCAAGTCTCTTCTCTCTCATCAAAACCTTCTCTGGAATATGAATCATGTTGGAATGGTTAATTACATATAAGGCCTGCAGGGCTATCTCCAACTAAATGCAGTCACATTTCGTGGTCTCTTACAATAGCCGATTCACTTACCTTTAACTCTTTCCTTCATTTCCCATATCTCTAATATAAATCCGTCGAACGCCGAGTTAATTTCTTAGGTGGAGGATAGGATAATAATGTAATGAACTTAACCCGTTTTTAAGTGCTTCTAATGCTATCTTTGATAGAAACCGTATCTGGGTACAGTTTTATGCATTTATAGTTTGATTGGAGGTATCAAAAATGTAATTTTAGATGTGAAACAACTCAGCTTTTTGTCAACAAAATCATGATTTAATCAAAAAAGCCAATCTTTTGCGCTCCATTCAAGATTAATCCCTTTTAGAAGAAACCTTATGACTATTAATTGATATGATCGAATTAAGCTGTCGTGAGAGGCATATGATGCGCACGTATTCAGGAATGATACATAGTTCATTGGATTGCTTTTCAGGGTATCTAGAAAGAGGGGTTGTTGATTTTGTTGTATTTTCAGTTTGAGAAGAAATTGTATTGTGATGTCATCAATGATGTTTCCCTTATTCCATTTGATCGTATAACTTTTGTGTCAAATAAAATGAACTATTAGCCAACAGTAAGGTCAGTAAGGAAACATGATCTGTGGTTAGAGAAAAGTCTACTACCAAGAAACAATTTACTGAAGTCCTCCTTATCATAAAGGAAACTTCCAGATAATAAACCTTTTTTTACTTATTAATAGTTACTCATTAATCGACTATTTATCTGAACTTGAAAAACTTATAATATATAAATTCATATATATAATATTTGCAAGTCTAGAAGGAATTCAAACACGTTGACACAAGCATTTATAAGTTTGATAGGTGGAAACTAATACCATTAAACCACTCAATTTTAAGAAAAATCATGTTAGAAGGGATTCGACTGTCTGAGCTGCACCATTTGAATGCTCCTCTAAATAAGAATATTTCAGTGATTTGCACTTGGAGTTCTCCTAGATATTTTTTTTTCTTTTAATAAATTTCAACTTTAAAAAATAGTTGAATTGGATTTCAAAGAATGTTGGTGGTGTAATCAAATGCTTAACATTAAAAGTTCGATCACTCGCACTGCTCTATATTCCAAAATGAATAAACCATCACTAAAATGAACTAATTGAAAAGGTATGAACAAGAACTTAAATTAAGTGAGCCAAGAATCAATAGAAGTGTACTAATGTGAAAAAGTTACACATGAGAGCTTCTATACCCATGGTATCTTTCACACAGTGTCTATGAATAAAAATGAAACCTGTTTAATTTTTTGATACAATGGAACTAATATGTACAAAGTCTGTCTGAAACCAGGAACACGCCAAACTAAACAAATTTCCAGTTAAGTCTTATAATTTAATTGACAGAAAAAAGGAGAGAACTTTTAAGACTGATGAAAATCATCTTTCCTAATTAAGAAGTTGAAGAATAGATTCTATCTTCAGTAATCCCACAAGCATTCCAAATCTGCAATAGGACCAACTGGTGGAGTTTCAAGATCTTCGTATCCCTTGTTATTGCTTCCCCTGTCGTGCTTCGATAACACCGATGATATCTCAGTTGTGTTGATATCGGTACTAAGTCCAGTGTCCTGTGACAGGGTGACCATTGATTGATGGGAAGAGAAATGCTCAACCTTGCACTGGTTGTTTGATCCAGATGTTTCATTGCTGTTCCCCACTGTCAATGCTCTCAAAAGTGTTTGATTTTCTCCACCATAGCTAGACCTTGGCAAGCTTGCAAATGAACGACTAGCACTTCCTTGATGCAAGTAACCAAGCATGTTTGGGGAAGTTAAAAGAGCGTTAGACACTGGAATTTGAGTATGGAATATGGAGCTTGAAGGCTGGAAAAAACTTCGCGTATTGCCATTGATATTTGTGGACAAGTGAGAGAAGTAGTTTCCATCTGACGATCTTGATGTCATTTCCTTGAATTCATTGTCACCGTCACTGAAACTTGGGACAGGTCTGCTAGAGTAAGGCAGGTCCATGAGGGGTGGTAGCGAAGGGCTATCCAAGAAATCATCAGCAAAAGAGTTGACACTCAGAAGATCGTGAATTGGGGTTTTCTTGGTCCCTGAGCTCTTGTGGAAAACCCTACAGACAACCCATTCATCCTACAAAGCAATTGCCAACAAAAGGCCCCTATATTTAATCCTTGATTCTTCATTGACACAAAAGAAAAAAGGCATGCTAAAAAAGAGGTACCCCATGAAAGAAACTCCTTACCATCACTGAAGCGAAAATGATAAAGATTTAAAAGATATGATAAAGAAATAAGAGCTACTTTTTCCTTTTGGAATGAAGTAAAAAGGAAAAAAGAAAAAAAAAAAAAACTGATGCATGCAGTAAATACATACCCTTGCAGCTTTGGGAAGGCTATAGTAAGAGAATTTTCCTTCTAGCCTATATTCGTGCATTACCCAATTAGTTTTCTCTCCTTTTGGAGCTCGGCCTTTGTAGAAAACAAGTGTCTTCTTCATTCCAACAAGGCAGTTTTTTCCCTTGTAAATCTCTCTGTCTTTTCCGGTGGCCTTCCAGTAACCAGCCTCGGTAGCACGATTAGTCCTCAAACCGGTAGGATACTTCCTGTCCCTCTGGCAAAAGAAGTACCATTCTTGCTCTCCCATCTTTGCTTTCTCTGTTGCAACAAACGCAAGAATAAAGGACCGGACACAGGTTGATTTCACTAACAAGTTCCAGAGTTCAAAAAGAGCAGCAATCATAAAGTCGAAAAAGAGACAAATTAGAAAGCATACTGGGCATATCCCAAGGCTCACACTTGTTCAGATCAACATCGCCAACAGCAATTGCACTGAAGCTGCTTTTCATCACCTTCTCCGTAAGGTAATGAGTAATGATCTCTTCGTCTGTGGGATGGAACCGAAAACCAGGTGGCAAATCGATGAGATCATCTCCTTTGTTGACCACAGTAGCCTCTTCCATGGTTAATTTTGCAAACCAGACACAACCAAGGCGAACTGCAGAATTCTCTAGTTGTATATAGTAATCAGAGAAAACAAATCGAACCCAATAATCTGAAGCTGTATATATACAAACAATAAGCAATTAAGGAAATAGAAAAGGGAAAAGAAAGAGGACTGATGAATAACTGTTTGCAGGAGAATTTCAAGAGAGAACTATGACGAAAGTATAGCAAAGGCAAAAAGAGAAGCTTAAATAGAGGAGCTTGAAGCTTGTTGAGGACAGAATAGGCTGACTAAGATCCGTGGAAACCAAGAAACTCTTGTTGAAGTATGCAGGAAGCCTCTGAATAAGAGCTTTTAGTTTGTTTAAGTGTGTGTGTGCGTATATGTATACACACATATACAATTCTCTCCTAAATTAATTAACGTGTTTTTTCCTAGGCCATATCTACCTGATTGAAAATGAATGTGAGAAAAGAACTGGTAAAACAAGGCTCTCAAGTGTATATCTCACCTGGTTTTTCCCATGACTGGGTATATATTTCACATACAAATTTATTGAAAAAGAAGTCCTTTTTATCTGCTCAAACTACCTAACTTTTTGAGAATTTCAGTGCATGTTCTCTGATGGTGATTTCACAGTATTATCGGTTAATTGTCTGTCCTTGAACATAGTCCAAGTTCAAAGCTTTTGAACAGTTTCTCTCTCGTTTGTTAAAATAGTTGCTGGTGTCTGATATCATCAATTTTATCTATTTTTTTTATTGGGTTGATTCATTCCTCTTGGCTTAGCTTAGAATTATTAGCCTAAGCCACTCAACAACTTGACAAGGGCCATATCTCACATTTTTGTTTTTTGTTTAATATATATATATATATATATATATATATATATAGACATTCATGTAATGACCAGATATGCAGCTTCCAGTTGAAGCAGATAGGTTAATTCCCTGCAATATGCAAAGCATTCCATATGGAGGGAATCTAAGGTGACATCAAAACTTTTGCAAGTCAAATGGTGAGGAAAAAAGGGAACATCGAAGAAATTTCACAGAGGTATCCATCTGGCCTGTTAAGACTAATTTCTCAATACATTTCAATTCTTCGTATGGATTATACATGCCGATAATTAATAATCCTTCCCACCAACTTTGGCTTTTGTCGATAGGATCATAGAAGACTTTGCACTTTTGGCTTTAGAGACTATTAAAAAAGCTCAAGATGGAATAAAGATCTAAATAATTTTAGTGGTTTCTTAATATTTTATAGCCCCTATTTGTTTCTTTATTTTCTTTACAAGTGTAAGAAGTGGACCCTTGTAATGAACAAAATGAGGCAAAATTATGACAGATCAAGAGTGAACTCTAAGTAGGTGCCCTTCCTGTCTTTATCCGAGGACGGGCCTAATTTTAGTGTCATCGTCTGTTTTTATGTTTTATGCTAACTTTTTTAATTATAAATATATCCTATTTCTAATCAAATTCATTATAAACAAATTTGTTGCAATCCCCCCAAGCAAACAAATCAGGTAGCAAAAGCATTTTGTATGTTTTACAGAAGAGTAAGTTTGGTTTCCACTGCCGTAAGAAAATGCATTTAAAAATAAGAACCATACTATAGATCCCTCTCTACAAGGTTCAACGATCCATTTACAATAGTAGATCAGCTTCAATACTTCCATTCAAAATATTAATTAATTAAAATAATCAAAATACCGCCTATCTTTTAGTTAGCATAAATGTACAATGTGAAACTTAAACTATTATTAGAAATGAGTCCTAATCACCCAATCATACAAACTCCAAATAGCTCCTTCTTAGTTAGTATTTAACTTAACCATTACTATTGGCCTAGTATTAAATTATTGACTATATATATACATATGCAAGGTATTGGGAGGTCTGAATTAAAGGAAATTAAACATGTGCTGCTGGCAGATACGTCTGACCAGCGCGCAGCAAATGCCAAAAATGGCAAACATATCGGCGCCGACAAGTAGAAAATGCATATCAAAACACCAATAACCTCCATAACTCCTTGGATTTTGCATTTCATCCTAGCGAGTACAATTAACCTTATAAATGCCTTTACCTAATTTAGTTAGTATATATAGAGATAAAGAATTGTTCTTAGTTTTGGGAAGCAATCATGTCATTATCTACGTCTTCACATTCTCAGTCTAATTCTTGCCGAGTTGGATCTTACTTCCCAAATTACATCATCTGTTACGTGTTCATATTTATGCCTAACTTTTCATTTTATCACTTCTTCTTTTTTATTTGATTAATGGATGGAGCATTACATAGATGTTACGTGTGAGTTTTATGTATCTTATGAATTAAATCATTTGTGTATAAGCTAAACTAAGACATGTTTGCCATATCAATTGACATCTAGAAGTGTACAAAAAACTTCCTTCGGTTTGCGCATTTAAAATTGTAAATAAAATTAGAATTTAGATTGGCTTTCAGTTTAAATAAATTGGACCCAAGATAAGTGCTATTAGTATTATTTTGATCAGATTATGTAACGAACAATACGGAATGAAATCCGGAAATCGTGAACAACTAAATTGCGATTTAGTGAAACAAATAAAATTTTAACGAGAGTGTGGCGTGTGGACCCCGGCAACATAGAAGGGTCGAGATACTTTTTTTTAATATATAGTTTTAATCCTTGGAGTCTCACTCCAAGCTATACAGCAATTAATGTTGACTTTTGAAGCTATACAGCAATGTTGGATGACGAATGGTGACGGTTTTGTACACCTCACGCCAATATTTGGCTGGGCCACATATTGCATCGTCGTGTTCGTGTGTAGAGAATACAACTCCAACGAGCATGCGACTGCAGAATTTCTAATTAACTTGGACGACCCGGCCGGGTGGTTTTAATGCACACGAGGAGATAAATTGGTATGGGTTTCAAATAAATACAACCAAATGGGTAGACTTGAATTATTTCTTTTTGTTACTCGACAAAGAAAATCAAATATTCTTAAAACGACAAATGAACTAGCATCTTATGCCTTGATGCCGACAATAAATTTCCTTTATTAGCTGCTCCTTACATCTTATTGACATATTTACTTTTATCTCTCTTTTTTTTAGCTTAAAGTATATAGACAAAATGTTACTGTGTATTTCACCTTAATCTTGGAGACGTTGACCATGATGCCATCTATAGCTCACCATGTTGAGAATTCAAGCCTCTCAAACTCACACTCAAGGATATTTTATAGACAAAAATATCAGAAAATAGATAAATAATAACAACACAAGAGAATTTACGTGGAAACTTTCAAATCGGAGAAAAAACTAAGGGCACCGACAAAAAAATGCATTATGTAAAAAATTCTTACAATCACATAATTTTTTTCTCACCCAATACTCCAATACACTTACAAAGAAATACTCAAAACAAACTCTCCAACTCTTACCTCAAAAGAGGAATTTAATTAGAGTCAAAATTTATTATACAAATCTTTGACTTTGGTGCACCTAACTAAGGAGGTAAGACCCTCTTTATATTGTCAAGAATTTTTCCCCAAATTTGCTCCCCAACTAATATGGGACAAAACGAAAAGAGTCAAACCCAACAATCTCTACTTTGGTGACTTTAACTGATCTCACAATCACACTCCACCTCAATAAAGATCTCCTAAAAATAACATAATTGTTATTGTAGAGAATTATCATGCTTCACAGCATCATGCTTAACAATAAAAGTATACCCACTAATAATAAATCAATTCTAAGCCTTTCACTTTGGCATATGTCGAACATAACTTTGCTGAAAAAATTATGGTGCAATTCCCATGTTTGGTTTTCCTAAAAATTCATCAGCCATCGACATAAATTTTACCACATACCTTGCCAATGTTGCGAATACCATACCAGATTGGGTTTTGGTACGATACTGTACCGATACCGGTAAATACTGGGTACCGTTTCGGGTAATTTTTTAAATTTATAAAATAGTCCCTGAATTTTTTTAAAATTTGCAAAATAGTTCATTATCATATTGTACAGTTGTACTGTATATTTTTAACTCTGACTCCAAAAATCATAATAATAAATAATAATCACAATTAAAATGAAATAATAATAATTTTAAGATATTTCACATATAAATAATAACCACAATTTTTATGAAAAAACGACAATCATCATCATATAAATATAAAATTAAAAACAATACAAAGTATTTAAAATATTACAATTTCAATTTTCATTTTATAATAAATAATAATTACATCAAAACATCCAATAAAAAGAACAATAAATATCTTTAACTCTCAAATTATTATAATTTACAACAAGAGTTTGTGATAAAGAAACAATCAAGTAGAATTGAAATATGAAACAAAAACATATATTATTTAATTTACTATCAATTAAATATATTATATATTTAATTAATTAAAATTAATTATTGCAAAAATTATAAATATCTTAATTTAATTTAATTTATAAAATTAATTTAATAATTATTAATAAATATAATTAAATTTAAAAATATTTTAAAATATATAAATTTCGAATAAAATTTTATTTAATAATTGAAAATATATAAAATAAATATTAGTGTATAAATTCTTTATTTTAAAAATAAAATATTTTTATTAATCTTTATTAGTTTATTAATAAATATTATAAAAAAGATTAAAATAAATTTAAATAAAATAATTTATTTTTAAGTTTAATTTAATGTATAATTATTATTAGTAAAAAAAATATTTATTTTATTTTAAAATTAAAAATTAAAAAATCACAATAAAAGTTTAACTAGTAATTAATTATAAAAACTTTGAAAAAAAGAGGAGGGGATTTTTTAAATTTTTTTTGAAAATTTTGCAAAAAAGTTCTGATATTTTTCAAAATTTTCGATACCGGCCGATACAGACCGGTATCGGCCGGTACTAACCGGTATTTACACCCGGTATCAAAGACGTCAATATCGTTCCGTTTTCTAGTCAGTATGGTACCATCCAGCCAGTACGGAACGGTACCCATAGCAGTGCACCTTGCATCAATGCCAAACCAATACCCATGTGCAAACTTGTGGACCCACTAACAATAACATATCCTCTATCATGGCAACTTTGGAATTAGCATGCCATGAGGATGTGCATGCCCCCTTTTAGAGAGCAAAATCATCATCCATGGAGACAATGTTAGCGACATTGTTAGTCTCTCCATTAACTGACCCAAAGCCTCTTGCCAAATCCGCTCCACCTCTTAGACAAATTTTCTTCACATGCCCAGATTATCCACACGTCTAACATACTATATTTTTCTTCACAGAGTTCTTCTTCTTATTATATCCAGCTGCCACCAGAGTTGAGTCTTTAGGAGAAACATTTCTTCCACCACCCAACCTTCTCTCTTCTGAAAAGAGTTTTTCGGTAACTTCAGAAAAACTATCTTCTCGTTCCTATGAATCAAAATAGGTTTCACGTGCTTATAAGAAGGTGAAAGAGACTAGATAAGTCTCAAAGCTTGATCCTCATCATCTATATTAACTCCAATTGCCTCTAGTTCAGAGACGATCCCATTGAGAACACTTAAATAATTTGAAATTATAATACTTCCCCTCATCTACATCTGCAGTGTATAAAACTGCTCTTTTAGGTACATCCGATTTGAGATGTCCTTTGTGTGATACAACTCCTTGAGCTTTTCCTAGAGCTCCTTTGCCACAAATATTCCATGGACATTCGCAAGGACATTCTTGGCCAAACACAGTTGTATCCCACTTGCCACTCTCAAATCTATATCCTCCCAATCTTCATTGCCCATATTAAATCTATCTGTACTAGCCATTTTGCTAGTATCACTAGTAGTAGTACCAATATCAGGGATTTACCTACCTTTCAATGCCTTGTGTAACTCCGACTAAATCAAAATGTACCTGACTTGCACTTTCCACAAGCCAAAATTGATTCTCCCATCGAATTTCTCCACCTCAAATTTGACAGGATTCGAAGCCCTATTTCCTAATATTTTTTTCTGTCCACTTTTGCTTTGATGAATTTTACCGTAGAAATAAATAGTATATCAGGTAAGTTCCCAGGAAGGCGAGGTGGGTTACAAACGGACACACTTAAGTACCAAATCTTTTCTTAGCCAGAACATTCCTAGACATGCACTTCCACACTACCACACTAAAGCTCCACCGTACCAAATGAACCTTTCTTAAGAAAATCTTTTCTGATATGGAAGATCAGTTAAAAGTGCGACCATAAGGCATACTCAAAATTTTCAAGAAAAAGCACACCTTAGCTCTGATACCAATTGTTGTGAATTTAAACCTCATAAACCCTCACCTAAGGATATTTCATAAACAAAAATATCAGGAAATAGAGAAATAATAACAACATAAGAGAATTTACGTAGAAACTCCAAAACTGGAGAAAAAGTTAAGGGCACCGAGAAAAAATGCATTATGTAAAAAATTTTTACAATCACACAATTTTTTTCTCACCCAATACCTCAATACAACCACAAAGAAATACCCAAAATAAACTCTCCAACTGTCACCTCAAAAGAGAAATTTAACTAGAGTCAAAATTTGTTATACAAATCTTTAACTTTGTATTGATGCACTTAACCAAGGAGGTAGTACCCTCCTTATAAAGGCAAGAGTCTTGCCCCAAATGTGCTCCCCAACCAATGTGAGACAAAGCAAAAGGAGCCAAACTCAACAATCTCTACTTTGGTGACTTTGGCTGATCTCATAACTACACTCCACCGCAAGGAAGATCTCCTAAAAATAACATAATTCTTAATGTAGAGAATTATCATGCTTCACAGCATCATGCTCCACGATAAAAACATACCCACTCAGAATAAACCAATTCCAAGCCTTTCACTTTGGCACATGACGAACATAACCTTGCTGAAAAAATTATGGTGCAACTTCCACGTTTGACTTTACTGGAAATTCATTAGCTATCGAAATAAATTCTACCACACACCTTGCATCAATGCCAAACCAATGCCCGTATGCAAACTTGTGGACCCTCTAACAATAACATATCCTTTATCATAAAAACTTTGGAATTAGCGGCATGTCATGAGGATGTACATGCCCCCTTTAGAGAGTAAAATAATCATCTATGGAGACAATGTTAGCGACATTGTTAGTCTCTCCATTAACTGACCCAGAGCCTCTTTTCGAATCCGCTCCACCACTTAGAAAAATTTTCTTCACGTGCCCAGATTGTTCACACATCCAACATACTATATTTTTCTTTATGGAGTTCTTCTTCTTCCTATATCCAGCTACCACCAGAGCTGAGTCTTCAAGAGGAACATTTCTTCCACCGCCCAACCTTCTCTCTGCTGAAAAGGGTTTTTCGGTAACTTCAGAAGAAATTATCTTCTCCTTCCTATGAATCAAAATAGGTTTCAAGTGCTCATAAGAAGGTGAAAGAGACCAGATGAGTCTCAAAGCTTGATCTTCATCATCTATATTAATTCCAATTGCCTCTAGTTCAGAGACGATCCTATTGAGAACACTTAAATAATTTGAAATTATAATACCTCCCCTCATCTGCATCTGCAATGCATGAAACCGCTCCTTTAGGTACATCCGATTTGAGATGCCCTTTGTTTGATACAACTCCTCGAGCTTTTCCTAGAGCTCCTTTGCCACAGATATTCCATGTACATTCACAAGGACATTCTTGGCCAAAGATAGTCGTATCCCACTTGCCACTCTCAAATCTAGATCCTCCCAATCTTCATTGCTCATACTAGATCTATCCGTACTAGCCATTTTGCCAGTGTCACTAGTAGCAGTACCGATATTAGGGATTTACCTACCTTTCAATGCCTTGTGTAACCCCGATTGAATCAAAATGTCCCTGACTCGCACTTGCCACAATTCAAAATTGATTCTCCCATCGATTTTTTTCACCTCAAATCTGACAAGATTTGAAGCCCTATTTCCTAACTTTTTTTTCTACTTCTGCCTTGATGAATTTTACCGTAGAAATGAATAGTACATCAGGTAAGTTCCCGGGAAGGCAAGGTGGGTTACAAACAGACACACTTAAGTACCAAATCTTTCCTTAGCCAAAACTTTCCTAAATATGCACTTCCACACTACCACACTCAAGCTCCATCGCACCAAATGAACCTTTCTTAAGAAAATATTTTCTGATATGGAAGATCAGTTAAAAGTGCGACCATAGAGCATACTCAAAATTTTCAAGAAAAAATACACCTTGGCTCTGATACCAATTGTTGTGAATTCAAACCTCCCAAACCCTCACCTAAGGATATTTTATAATAAAAATATCAGGAAATAGAGAAATAATAACAACACAAGAGAATTTACATGAAAACTCCCAAACCGGAGAAAAAACGAAGGGCACTGAAAAAAAATGCACTATGTAAAAAATTCTTACAATCACACAATTTTTTTCTCACCCAATACCCCAATACACCCACAAAGAAATACCCAAAACAAACTCTCCAACTCTCACCTCAAAAGAGGAATTCAACTAGAGTCAAAATTTGTTATACAAATTTTTGACTTTGTATTGGTGCACCTAACCAAGGAGGTAGTACCCTCCTTATCTAGGCAAGAGTCTTGCCCTAAATGTGCTTCCCAACTAATGTGGGACCAGAAAAAGAGCCAAACCTAACACACCACTCATAGCTAGCGTCGAATCCTCTATTAAAAGGGGGAAAATACAATTAATCTAATTTATATACTTGATAAACAAGTTGGAATAGGGTTAAGCCAAGTAACCGATATTGGTCCACTTTCCCCTTCCGCCTCTAATGCTAAATAGCTATTATTTCATAGGTAGAGAAAGTTGGTCACCTTAGAGACAGATAAATGCAAAGGTACATGACTAATAAAGAAAGGCTCATAGAGCTCACACGTCTATTATTTTAAGTTTGATTTCTTATCAATTCTTTTGATGAAAATATAAATTGGGGTGCAAGGAAAAAAGTCAATAAACTAGAGTTTTGTATGTGGTTGCCTTTATGGGCTAATCCCTTCTCAACTCTTTATACAAGAAAATGCCCAATCAAGATTTATACCAATATTTTGAAGGCTGTGTCTCTTTCTGGTTTTCACTAAGACAAGAAGATAGGTAGGCTAGCTACATTGTTTTGATCTTTATCACCATTGCTAAAAGTTGAGACTATAGTAATTTATTTAGTTTGTTTGCCACTATTGGTTGATCTTCAATCTAGAAACACTAACACACTTGACCTCTCCGACAATTTGTACTTTTCTAAAATACATTCTTTAAATGGAAATAATTATAAATACATATATAATAGTAAAAATGCTATAAAGACCTTATATTATGTATTTATTAAATTATTTTAATATAATCATCACATAAATTAATTGCATAACGATGTATATATATAAGCCTTTCAACACAATAATCAATTGCATAATAATTTATATAAAAATGGTTAGATAATTTTAAATTTTTAGTATTTTTACTATTACAAAATATTTTTAGTTCCAAAACGGTGTAAGTGCATTTAATAAAATACACCTTATCTTTAAAGAAACTTCATTTAATATTCAAATAAATAATTTGAGCATGACTTCTATATGTTTGCTTTTAAAATTTATAAGTTATGCCTTACTTTTTTTGTTTATTTATTTCTTGAGACTTATATTTTATTAATACTACAACAAAAATTGTAACTAATTAAGCTATAAAAATAGTCATTAATAGTTATTGACGACAATTTAGTTTTGTCACCCAAAACATCGGCAAATCCTTGTAACAGAAAACTATAGGCAATGTTTCTGGTAATCGTCACTAATAGTTTTTGGCCACGTTTTATTTTCGTGGCTAAAAAATATTAGATAAGTTTTGAGAAATCGTCGCCAATAAGTTTGGCTAGGCTTATTTTTCGTAGCTAAAAACTATGAGCTACATTTCTAGGATTTTAGCCTAAAGTTTTTAACTACATTTCTAGAATCGTAGATAAATATAATTGGCTGTGTTTTCCCAAACGTAGCGAAAAATTTTTAGTTACGTTTCGAAAATGGTAGCCAAAAGTTTTTAAAATAGTTTTAGCTACATTTGTAAAAACATAGTCAATTGTTTTTAGCTACGTTTTATAAAATGTAGTCAAAATTTTCTAGCTACATTTTGACAAAATTTTATAGCATTTTAAAATAAATTATTTGTTACATTTTTAATCCATATTATCGTATATAATGTATTGATATATTTTTACTGCTAATTTATTAAAACAAATGTACAAAAATAATTGATAATTTGAAGGATTGTATATAAAAATAAAATATAATTAAATTTCTTCATATACAAGATTTTAATTACAATTTCAACAATTCTTGTATACAAAATAATAAATACAGAGGCTAGTTTACAAATGATAAATGCTAAGATTACAACATGTCGATGAACTAAAATAATCCAAAAAGATTAGTTAAATATAGTTAAACTATTGTGATTACTGAAACAATATTGCATAATTAAAGCAAACATCACATAACTTTACCATTCACAACATAATCACTTAGCCATTGAATCTTCTTCAATTATGAAATCTCAGAAAAAAGTGTTAAATTTAAATTGTAATACAAACATGAATTAAAAGAAAAAATATAAGAGATGTAATTAATACGATTCTCTTTTATCTTCACTATTATTATAATCTGGGCTAATTTTTTTCATTTATGTTGTAATTCAGCCGCCTTAAGCATCTTGTTTTCCTTTTGAAGAATGTTTCATTTGATGAGGTTGAAATAAATATTTAATGCAAATATTATTAGTTACTACTACATGAATAAATAACCTTAAATATTAAACAAATTTTTATATTTGCAAAGTTATTTTCTGCTTCTTTTGTCATCCACCATTTACCTTCTATTTCCTTATGTACTTTTTTAATTTTATTTACCTCTACTCTTAGCATATCAGTTTTCATCTGCATCATTTTTATTGTCACATCTGCTTGTGGGTCTATTTGAAACAACCTCTCTACTATGTAGGTATAAGGCTGTGTACTATCAGATCTCCCCAGACCTCGCTTCATTGCGGGATTTCAAAATGGGTGATGATGATGATGATGATGATGATAGTAAGTGACTTTGTATAGTGTGATCCTATCACACTCTTGTCCATATAGTTCCTTCTCACTCGATTTTATGAAGGAAAATTACAAGGCGCAACAAATAACATAATGTTTTTTGATATAATTATAACTTATAAACAAAGTTCTTCCATATTCATTTCAGAAGACTATAAATGATTTAGACCCTTGATTATGAGCTGTTCTTATTTTTAATCTATTGATCTTTACCTTCTCACAATTTTCCTAAATAAAGAAAAAATATTAGCTAATAGTTAAATCATCTAACATGATTAATGGAAGCAAATGTGAATATCATCATTTATAAATAAATTATTAATATCATCATTCCTAACAAGCATATAAAGAACTCTTAAGAAAGAATCAATTAAAAACAATCCATCTATTTTGTTCAATATCTTAGGTTATAGGGCATAACAAGTGATTGTTGGTGAACGTTGAAAATTACAATATGCAAGGATGAAGAAAGCTTTTTGGACTTATTATGTAATATAACTTACTCTTAACTTGACCAAAATTTTATATAGTTTAATGTAAGCTATGAACACAAACATAATGTTACAGCATCAACATCCTTTTTTAAAGAATATCCTATTAATAATATTTCTTAAATAAAGATAACATGTGCCTTAAATTGAAAATAAGAACATTTCTTAAATAAACATAATAAGAAGTTTCCAATTTGACCATTATATGAACGTAAATTATCTACACACTCTTGTAAGAATTCATTGAAGGATTTCATGCTAAAGCAAGCAAGTCCCTGTTAACAATATCTAAAAAAGAACACGTTTTAGTCACTATACTTTTATCTCTATTCTCAGAGGAAGTGTTCTCTAAAGCAAATTCATATGCTACAACTAATAACTTTACTTTTATCTCTATTCCCAGAGGAAGTGTTCTCTAAACCAAATTTATATGTAATTTGCCTAATTTCTTTGATTAGTTTCTATACTTATTACGTAAAGCATTTAAAAAGCATCCTAAACAACCATTATTATTTTAAGATTAACATATGTAAAAGTACATAAATCAAGAGAAATTTTCATTGATCCAACTAGCTATCTTTTTTCTCTCTTAAGCTCAAGCTCTAAACAAGGTCAAACTAAGCTCAACTCATAATGAAAACTTCCAGCTAAGTATGTTAAAATAATGCAAGAATTAAGCATGAGTTTAGCTTAGTAATTAAAAACATTTGTTAGTTAAGTATAAGTTCAAAATTTATCCTTTAACATGTTGCCTTACTTAACTCAATTCTCATATCAACTTTGAAGAACAACCACAAAAGACAAGATTTCTTGAGTACATTGAAAATGAAAAAAACCAATGATAGGTGTAGTTTATACTATGTTTTAATAGGTTAGTTGAGCATGATTTTAGAATTTATCCTTCAACTAATTTCCTTACTCAATTCAATTCTTATATCAGCTTTGAAGAACAACCACAAAAGACAAGATTTCTTGAGTACATTGATAATGTGTAGTTTATACTATGTTTTAATAGGATTTTAGTTTATTTATAGGTGTTTATTAGATGATTATTATGTGCATAGGCTTAGAATTATGTTATTGTCAAATTTTTTATATTCTAAGTATTTTTAGAGTTTAGAGTATGATTTGAATCTTAATTTGATTTTTTATGAGGTGTTTGATGTGTTTGTGAGTATCGAAAATAAGATAACTGAAGAAAAGGAAGATTTGAAGTAAATTATAGATACATAACCGTGTCTATGACTATATATGTCTCTTATCCCATATAGAATCATGATTTTTGAGACTTTGAGTTATACATGATTTGATACATGGCAAGTATCAAACAGTGTATCTCTCAGATAGCAATTCCAACGAGTTTCAACTTTTCCAACACACGAGTTGTTTCAGTTTTTTGACATTCTGGGGCTATTTTTGGAACCAAAAGAAGTGAGGAAACCATAGAAACCTCGAGAATGTGAAACTCTCCAAAAAATGCAGCCACCACCTTGCAAAATTAGATCAAACAAGGAAGATCGAAAGGGACATCCAGGATTTCCAAATTTCCAAATCAAGCTCCGAATCAAGGTTTTTCTTTCTTGATGTGTAAACTGGATTTTCAAATGTCTATTACATTCATGATGTTTTAAATTCCAGATTAGGGTTTGTTCTTGAATTATTTAATGACTTTGATTTTGATTGATTCAATACATAATATGTGTTGTGCTAATGGTACATGTACATACTTTGACAATAAATTAAGAGAGTCAGTCAAATGAAATCTAATTAAATTGAACAATGAGAGTTGGTGATTTAATATGTCACATGATTAATAAATTAACCATCATTTGAAGAGAGATATTGTATAAGAACTTGGTTATTCGATAGATCATGTCAGAACTAATTGAAAATGTTAAGGAAAGAGTTGTGAATTGAGAAATTGCAATTCTAAAATTTTCATATTCAATTAAGGTAAATCAATTAAGATTAATTGATTAAGTCTTGAGAGAGAGTATTCAATCCCTTAAGATATGGAAGAAACATATAATTAAATCAATAGGGGTTGAAAGACCAAAATAATGACAGAATAAATCCTAAGTTATTCAACCTTGATCAACCTTACTTTAAATTGGTAGCTCACTTGATATTAGCTATTTGATTGCTTTATTTAGTTTTTTTAATTTTCTATTATTATTTTATTAAAATCATCTTTTATCTCTTTAGACAAAGTTAGGTTCACTTAGTATAGCTATTTTCTCCTGGGATCAACACCTTTGGTACTACAAGTTACAATCTATAGACTTGCGGATATTGGTAGTTTTATTAGAGGTAAAACTTGCTCAATAAGTTTTTGACACCATTATTGGAAAGTTAGCTTAGGAAATTTTGAATTTATTTGTTATAAGGAATTATTACCCTTTCGTGTGTTTATGATACTTAATCACAAGAAATTAAAAATTGAAAAAAAAGAAGGATGTGTGGACGCAAAGTAGAACACTCATCAATTTGGACATCATCAGGCAACAATGAGGAATCAAAAAAGTTAAATGCCAAGAAGAGATACAAAGAATGATAATGGAGGAAATACATCACAGAGAGCAAATTATGGTCTTCATAAGGCCATGGTCTAACACCCACCATCAAGGAATTTCATGACCTCTAGGTCAAGCAACTCACAAGTTATTTGAAGAGTTGGTGAAAAATAGTTATCTTTGGACATTGGAACAAAGTAGAAAGTGGTCAACCTTCCCAGATCCAGAAGGAATGATTGTGGTGGATTTCGTGATAGCATTGCAGGATAAAATTGACAACCTCAGCAAGGAACTAAACAGCCTAATAGTTGCTTTTTTTCTCCATTTAAAGCAGTTTAATACAATTGCAATCTATATGGACAAAAGAGCCATATCATTGCTAATTACTTCCTAGTAGAAAAAAAAACAACATGCATCAATTCAACTATATAGGTGCACAATATAGTTGAGGAAGTAATGATCCTTATTGGAGCACGTATAATTCAGGGTGGCAGAACCAGCTAAATTTCTTTTGGTCTAACAATGCAAGGACTCAAATGGAAAATCAAGACTTACTAGGATTTCAGCAAGATGAGTCCAGTTCTTAGGATTTTAAATTGGACAAGATCATGGGCAACCTCATAAACATGGATGAAACTCATAAGAGGCTAGAAGTGAAGATCATAAGCATGGATGAGGCCCAGAAGAGGTTAGAAGGAAAGTTTGAGCAAGTAGCAGAAGATCATGCCTCTTTTATTCACAACCTAAAGGTTCAAATGGGCCAACTTGCCAATGAATTATGTATGAGAAGTGTGGAAAGCTTTTTGAGTAATATGGAAATAAATCCAAGAGAGCAAATTAAGGCTATCACATTTAGGAGTAGGAAAGAGCTAGAGAAACTAGTGGAAAAACAAGCTGAACCCCACCTTATAGAATACCAAGAAAGAAGAAAGAGGATGAAAAGAATGAAAACCTCCATGCATCCCTCCTCCACCTTTGATAGGTGTATATTGCATTATATTCTATAGGTAATTGGATATGTGTTTAGTGGTTAATTTGATTGTTTGCTATGTGTTTTCGTTAGGAATTGTCTTAGTTTACAAATATTTGTGTTTTAAGTGTTATTTGGGTGAGAACATGTTTTTGAGTTTCAATTATATATATATAAGGCACTGTGATGAGTTTGTTAGTATTTCAGCGCATTCAAAAGAGTTTCGGAGGAGAACTAGACTAAAACACATGTCCACTATCGTGGAGAATCTGTCACGATCGTGACAGAGAGCAAGTAAACTGGCCACAATTGCCAGTTTAGCAACCAATATAGGCAGGCTAGCTATATTGTTTCGATCTTTATCTCCATAGCTAAAAGTTGAGACTATAGTAATCTATTTAGTTTGTTTGCCACTATTAATTAACCTTCAATTTAGAAGCACTCACACACTTGACCTCCCCAATAATTTATACTTTTCTAAAATACATTCTTTAAACGGAAATAATTAGAAATACATTTATAATAGTAAAAATGCTATAAATACCTTATATTATGCATTTATTAAATTATTTTAATATAATCATCACATAAATTAATTGCATAATGGTGTATATATATAAGCCTTTCAAATTAATAATCAATTACATAATATTTATATTAAAATGGTTACACAATTTTAATTTTTTAGTATTAATATTACAAAATATTTTGAATTCCAAAACAATGTAAGTGCATTTAATAAAATACACCTTATCCTTAAAGAAACTTCAGTTAACACTCAAATAAATAATTTGAGCATGACTTCTATATGTTTGCTTTTAAAATTTATAAGTTATGTCTTACTTTTTGTTTATTTTATCTCTTGAGACCTATATTTTATTAATACTACAACAAAAAATTGTAACTAATTAAGGTATAAAAATCATCGTTAATAGTTATTGACGATGATTTAGTTTCGTCACCCAAAACATCGCCAAATCCCCATAATAGAAAACTATAGGTAATGTTTTTGGTAATCGTCGCTAAAAGTTTTTGACTACGTTTTATTTTCATGGTCAAAAAGTATTAGATAAGTTTTGAGGAATCGTCGCCAATAAGTTTGCCTAGGGTTATTTTTCATAGCTAAAAATGATGAGCTACATTTTTAGGATCTTAGCTTAAAGGTTTTAACTACATTTCTATAATCGTAGATAAATATAATTGGCTGTATTTTCTGAAATGTAGCAAAAAATTTTTAGGTACGTTTCCAGAAAGGTAGCTAAAAGTTTTTAAAATATTTTTAGCTACATTTTTAAAAATATAGTCAAATGTTTTTAGCTACATTTTATAAAATGTAGTCAAAATTTTCTGGCTACATTTTAAACAAATGTTATACCATTTTGGAATAAATTATTTGTTACATTTTTAATCCATATTATCGTATATAATGTATTAATATATTTTTATTGTTAATTTATTATACAAAAAATTGTAAAAAATAATTTATAATTTGAAGTATTGTATATAAAATATAAAATATAATTAAATTTCTTTGTATACAAGATTTTAATTACAATTTCAACAATTCTTGCATATAAAATAATAAATACAGAGGCTAGTTTACAAATTATAAATGTTAAGATTGCAAAAAATTACAACATGTAAATGAACTAAAATAATCCAAAAAGCTTAGTTAAAATATGGTTAAAATATTGTGATTATTAAAAATATTTCATAATTAAAGCAAACATCACATAACTTTACCATTCACGACATAATCACTCAATCGTTGAATCTTCTTCAATTTTGTAATTTGAGAAAAAAGTGTTAAATTTAAATTGTAATACAAACATGAATTAAAAGAAAAAAAAAGAGATGTAATTAATACCATTCACTTTCATCATCACTATTATTATAATTCGTGGCCAGGTATTTTTCTAAATAACTTATCATGTTTGGCTAACATTTTTTGGAGTACATTTTAATTCAGCCTTAAGCATCTTGTTTTCCTTGTGAGGTTGTTAAATGAATGTTTCACCTGATAAGGTTGAAACAAATATTTAATGCAAATATTATTAGTTACTATTACATAAATAAATAAACTTAAATATTAAACAAATTTTTATACTTACATAATTATTTTTGCTTCTTCTGACATCCACCATTTACCTTACTTATAGTAGGTGACTTTGTATAGTGTGGTCCTATTAGACTCTTGTCCATGTAGTTCCTTCTCACTCTATTTTATGAAAGAAAATTATAAGGAACAATAAATAATATAATGTTTTTTTGATATAATTATAACTTATAAACAAAGATTTTCCATATTAATTTAGGAGTACTATAAATGATTTGGACCCTTGATTATGAGGTTTTCTTATTTTTACCTTATTGACCTTTACCTTCTCAAAATTTTCCTAGATAAAGAAAAAATATTAGTTAATAATTAAATCATCTAACATGATTAATGGAAGCAAACGTTAATATCATCGTTTATAAATCAAGTATTAATATCATCATTCCTAATAAGCATATAAAGAAGTCTTAAGAAAGAATCAATTAAAAATAAGAATAAAGAATCAATTAAAAACAATCCATCTATTTTGTTCAATATCTTAGGTTATAGGTCATAACATGTGATTATTGGTTAAAGTTGAAAATTACAATATGCAAGGATTACAAAAGTTTTTTGGACTTATTATGCAATATAACTTACTCTTAACTTGACCAAAATTTTATATAGTTTAATGTAAGCTATGAATGCAAACATAATGTTACAACGTCAACATCCTTTTTTATAGAATATCCTATCAATGATATTTCTAAAATAAAGATAACATGTACCTTAACTTGAAAACATGAACATTTCTTAATTAAACATAACAAGCTGTTTTCAATTTGACCATTATGTGCAAGTAAATTATCTACACACTCTTGTAAGAATTCGTTGAAGGATTTCCATGCTAAAGCAAGCAAGTCCCTTTAACAATATCTAAAAAAAGAACAAGTTTTAGTCACTCTACTTTTATCTCTCTTCCATTCTCTAAAGCAAATTCATATGCTACAACTAATACCTCCATTTTTATCTTTATTCGTAGAGAAAGTGTTTTCTAAACCAAATTCATATGCCTAATTTCTTTGATTAGTTTCTATACTTATTATATAAACCATTTAAAAAGCATCCTAAATAACCATTATAATGTTAAGACTATCATATGTAAAAGTACGTAAGTCAAAAGAAAATTTCACTTATCTAGCTAGTTATCTTTTTTTCTTATGCTTAAGCTCTAAACAAGGTCAACCTAAGCTCAACTCATAATGAAAACTTCTAGCTAAGTACGTTAACATAATGCAAGAATTGAGCATGAGTTCAACTTAGTAGCTAAAAACATTTGTTATATGAGTATGGGTGGGGTTTAAAATTTATCCTTTAACATGTTGCCTTACTGATAGTTGTGATTTGCATTATGATTTAGGGTTTAAATTGTTATGTATTAAGTGTTAGTTTGAGTGTTTAGTGTGTATTTAGGTTTTAATTGTGTTACTTTATGTGTTTAAGTGTCTTTATGGGTTAGTATAAGTCTTTAAGCTTAAATGTTTTGTTTTTGACGTATCTTGAAGTGTTTATTAGTTTTTAAGGGTAAATGGCGAAGAACGGAGAAGTTTCGAAGAGTTTCAGACTAAAACCATGACCCACGATCGTGGTAGAAAAAGATGAGCCAACAAGACCCAGGCTACAATCATGCCATTTTGGTCACAATCGTGATAGAGAGCTTTGAACAAGACCACGATTATGCACTTTGGTCCATGATTATGATAGAGAGGTTAGGCACGAGCCACGATCGTGGCAGGTAGGGCCACGATCGGGGCCTGCATCAGGTATGCACGAAAACAGTTGAAAACGTCAAGTTTTGTGGGACTTTTTGGACTGTTTCAACCCCGAATCAACCCTAGGACTTTCAAGATATAAATAGAACATTAAAGAATATAAGAAGAATCCTTTAAAGAGCTTTGATCAGCCACTAAAAGATGAAACCCTAAAAGGGAGAACCTTGAGAGATGGAGAAAGAGACGAAGGAAAAGAGAAGTGGAAGATGACACAAACATGACCTACTTCCCGGAATAAGAAGCTTTTTGTAGTCACAACCTTCCATCATCTAGTCGAGTTCTATTTCCTATGTATTTCAGTTTTATTTGATTATAGAATTGGGATATATAATTTGATGATAGAATTGCATTGTGATTGATGTTCTATACTCACCTTTGGATTATTATTTTTGATTTAATGAAATATGATTGTTTTATGTGTTTATTGAATTAATTGTGATTTGATTCTGCACTTCATATCTTGATATTAAACTGAGAGGGTGAATTGAGAGAAAGCGATTAATTTGGGCTAACGAGAGTTAGGTAAATTAATAGATTTGGAATTGAATCAAGTTGGTAAATCTTGTGTCAAGAGATCACATTTAGGTTTCCGATTGTTTATTAGAGAACTTAAGAACTGATTAGGTTTTGAATAGGTTTTTAATTAAGAGATTACAACTTTCCTTTTTCTCTTTCGGTAAACTCATTAGGTTGAATTTGAGGGCCTACTATTATAGTTCAACAAATCGATCAATTCCTATTAATTGTTATTTAAAATTGTTAATCATCATCGTGATTGTTTCTATTTAAGTGTTAATTGTCAATTATTGTTTTGTTAGTTGATCTGGTTATTTGATTTAGTTAGTCCTCATGTTAAAATTCATTATCTGTTAATATTTATTTAATAATCTCTGACCTTAGATTATAGGATTAGATTAACCGACCCTTGCGCTTGTAGAAATATCGAGGTTATAAATATTAAAACTTTTTCATAACATAAAAACTGTCGATCAAGTTTTTGGCATTGCTGTAGGGGAGGCGATTAGTTTAGTTCTTTAGTCTAACATTTTTCCACTATGTTCTGTTTTTAAATTAGGTAAAAAAATATTTTAGGGTGTTAAGTAGAGACACATCAAGACATCTTAGAGTGGCAATGAGACATCTGAAGAGTTGAATATGAAGAAGAGATAAAAAGAATGATCATGGAGGATGTATATTATAGGGAGCAAGGGACGCTTGCAGAGTTCAATGAGACCCAATTTGTTTGAGGAAATCATCATCTTTATATGAACTCGTACACTCTAGGGTGGCAGAACCACCCAAATTTCTATTGGTCCAATAATGTAAGGACTCAATTAGGACATCAGGACCTATTAGGAATTTAGCAAGATGAGTCCAGTTCATAGGATTCTAAGTTGGATAAGATCATGGATAAGCTCACAGATATGGAAGAGGGTCAAAAGAAACTAGAAGAGCAAATTGAGCAAGTAATGAAAAATCATACCTCTTCTATTCACAATTTAGAAGTTCAAATAGGCTAGTTCTCCAGGAAATTTTGTAAGCAAAGTGTGGAAAACTGTCTGTGCAGCATGAAAGTAAATTCAATAAAGCTATGCCAGGCTATCACACCTAGAAATAGGGTAGAGCCAGAAGAACTAGCGAAAAATCAAACTAAACCCTACTTTAGAGAAGACCAAGAAATCAAAGAAGAGGATGAAGAAAAGAATGTCAACCCTTTAATTTTATTCATCAGTTCTTGTTATACCATTTTTAAACATTGAAAAATCTTAGGTAAATGTCCATGATGAGAACCCTATCTTTCGAATTAATGATGGCCAAGTGGCATTCAACATGAATGATGCATTAAAGAATCTGAAGGAGAGTAACCCATTCAGGATAATTGATGTGTTCGAATCTTCTAAAGAACAAGAGGGCGAAGAACATATGACAACAAACATCGAGTTTAAAGAAAGTATGGAATTCTCTATTTGGGAAGCAGAAAAAGCAGAGGAAATGAAGGTGATTAGGGAAGAAGGAGAGCAATTCACCTTCGTACAGGACAAACTGTTGGATTCATTGTAAGATTCAGGGAGTTTCATTATTCCCTATTTTATTGACAGTTTGTTAATGAGAAGGACATTGATGAAGTTAATTGGTTTTCTCAACCTTATCAATATTGTCCTTTTTTTCATTTTGCAATTTGTAGCTTACTTATAAGCTACAAAGCTGATGTTGAATAAAAAAGATGGAAGGAAGCCACTTATAATTGATCTTAGATGATGCTTTAAGAATAGAGAGTCGAGCTACCGACGTTAAAATAAACGCTACATGGGAGGCAACCTATGGAAAATTATTTCTTTGAGTATTTTGTTAGAATGTTTGAAATTCTGTAGTTAGGATTTTTTTTGTTTTCAAATAAAATCAAGAAGGAATAGGATTTCAGAATAATGTGGATGATGTATCAAGCAAGCAAAAGAGAGGTAAAAAGGGGCTACAAAAGAATCAAGAAATGAAATTTAAAAGAGACTACAAGCTCACAAAAGCTCTCATATCTCTCTAGAAATTTCAACGTTTCACTTTTCTTCCAAATTCTACGCAATTATGCCGCGCATTAAACAATCTGCCTGACGAGAGCCATATGGATGATAGTAAGTTGTGGGACTTGGGAGAAGAAACCAAGCAGCAGACTTTGGCATGCCCTTCCCGATTTATATAGAGGAGGAAGGTACTCATTTCCGATCTCTTAATGCTAGACATATTTTAGTTCCAAATTACTTTGATTTTGACACACTCGATAGGCTGGGGTTGTGTAACATCCCCTCACTTATGGCAAGGGTATATTGGTAATTTGGAATGATTAGGAGTGCTTAAAGTGTTTTACTATGTTCATGCATTCATTTATGCACAT
>JANQBM010000006.1:15331965-15354789 GCA_025594535.1 Erythroxylum domingense
ATGATGAGTTTCATATCATGATAGTAGTTGACTATTGATAATGGCACTATTAAATGAATATGGAATCAAGTATGTTTATAAAGAATAAAGTGGACTGTTAGTTTAATCTTAAAACATACAACTTAAGCATACGTTTATTATGGTCTATAATCTTGATGAGTGGTAAACTCATATATGTTTCATTATAATTCTTGATATGATTGGAATGGATTTTTACAAAGTATTAATCTAGTGTCTGCATGTTAGAATTATTAATTGAAACATATATCAGGGAACATTCACTCAAATAAAAAGTTTATAGTGATATCATCACCTCTAGATGTTTTATGGAGATTGGTGATTAAACTGACGCCAGTAGCTTGATGGACTAACTACCATTAAGTTTTGACACCAAGATGAGATCTTGTGTGTTAATCACCATATAGAGTAAAACAGGAGATTTAAAAGGAAAAACCAACATAAGGGCAAAATGGTCATTTTGCCCTTTGTTATGTGGATGGCTATAATATGGCTCAATTAGAGTTTACAATTGGACATATTGAAACATGTGTTCTCATAATATTTAGTAATTCAAGGGTTCAACTAATTATCTTTAATGGAATGACATTTAGTTAATAAGCTAGAATTAATTCTAATGAGATTAAATTAATTATGGGCTTATTGGAGATTGAATTATCTAAGTCCAATAAGATTCCCTATTTGGCTTAAAGGAAGGTTATCAAGTTAAGTAAGAAATATAAATAGAGGTTTTAAAGCCTATGATTGAAGGTTGGGCTTGTACTAATTAATGGTAAATTAGAAGCCTAAATGAACATTTAAAAATGGGCTAGGCTTTGGTTTAATTTGATTAAGTAAATTAAAACAAAGTTATTAAAGATAAATGGAGATGGAATTTCGGTTTTAATTGGTAAATGTGCAGTTGCACATTTAACATTAGTTTGCCACATTTAATATGTTTTTTAACATGCTTTTTCATCATTAAATGGAGTAATAACCTTATCATTAAATACTTTAATGGTGGTCTTTTAATGATAGCATGTAACCTATTAGCATTCACTGGATAAAATAGGAGGAACATTTGATGGACCATCTTCCTTCTTTCATCTTCAAAAATTGAAATTGGTATGTCAAATTTAGGTTAATAGTCATTTCATATAGCCATATTAAAGAAAAATGAGAAGAGTTTCATTTATTGGCTTCTTTATGATTGATTAAAAAAGTTGTGATGCATTTCATGCAAATTTCCTTTTTTTTCCTTTAAGATTAATCGTAATTTGAGAGGGGGCAAGAAAGGGTTCTTGCATTGTTTTGACTCTCTCTCTCCTATCTTGCATGTTGAGCCAAAAATTGCATGAGAGCGTGTCATTTTTGGCTATTTTCTTCTAAGAAAAATCTCCTCCACAATTTTCTTCTCCTTTCCCACCAAAAGATCCTATTAACCAAGTTATTCAAGAAGAACAGGTGGTAGATCGGATTGGTTGAGGATACAATATCAAGAAGAGGATACAATAAGGTGAAGAGGATACATCACCTAGGAAAGGACACATTGCCAAGGATAGGATAGCACAGTGAGAAGTTAAAGCTGTAGCGAAGGAGTCCGTAATATTTTCCACCATGTTATTATGCAAATTTTTTTACTTATACCGTATCATGTGTAGCTATGTATGCTTATTTGTATATATTACTTCCACTGAAATTTTGATTTCTAAAAATTTTTGAAGTCTACTGTTTCTTCCAAATCGATGTATGTTTTATTTTTCGATCCAAATCGACGCATACTTAACTTTTTTTTAAGTTTTTTTAAATCTATCATCATGCATACATACATCATGATTTTATATAAAGTTCCAATTATGTTGACTAGCATGCTCATGTTTTAATAATTTATAATTTCAGACATAATCAACCACAATATGAATCCACACACTTTGCTCTTGACAAATAACAAATTGGAAACGAAGAGTATTTTAATGAATGGAGATGTAACCTTGACATTGTTCTTCAATATGAACATATTTCATGGGTATTAACTAAAAATGAGCCTGAACCTCCAAGTGGAGATTCAATTTTTGAGCAAGTCCAACAACATGAGCATTGGCAAAATGTCGATAAGACTACTAAATGTTATATTCTAGCTTCTGTCAGCAGTTTGTTACAAAAACAAATTGCTTGTATGAAAACTGCTAATGCAATGGTTCATCACCTATATGAGATGTTTGGTGTGAGGACCAAGTCTGCAAGAGTGAAAGCCATCCATACTTTTCATAATCTTAGACAAAAACCTGGTGAATCGATGCAGGATTACATACATAAGGTAATCTTTGTGGTTACTGAGGCTGAGATGCTTGGGGCAAATATGGATGCAAACACGCAGATGATTATGATCATCAATATTTTAAACTCTTCTTTTCAGCAGTTTAAGTTAGACTATGAGCTGAATAGCAAGGATTACACCTATAGTGAGTTAATAAATACCCTCCAGAGTATGGAGGAGATATTTAATATCAAGGCTCATGGGCCAGAAGCTAATGTAACATCCTCTTCTAAGCCCAAGGGTAAGAGCAAGCAAAAGAAGAAGAGTACAATGAAAAAGAAGGCCCAAACAAGGGGTCAAGGCCTAACCTATGAAAAAGAAAGGTAAAGCAAATACTATAGGAAAGTGTTTCCACTATGGTGAAATGAGCTACTGGAAAAGAAACTGTGCAGTCTATCTTGAGTCCCTTAAAAGCAAACAAGGTATAGGTTTCGTAAGTTTATTAGGAACTAGAAATTTGGTAGATTTATCTGATTCTTGGATATTAGATTCAGAAGCCACTAACTATATTTGCAATTCTTTGTAGGGGTTCCAGCAAAGGAAAAGACTACCTAAACGCTAGCTCCAAGTCAAGATAGTAGATGGATCCTATGGTTCAGCAGATGAAAAGACTACCTAAACGCCAGCTCCAAGTCAAGATTGTAGTGGTTATAGGTTATATTTAGAGGATGTTTATTACATACCAATGATTGTAAGGAACATTATTTCTATTTTTTGTCTAATAAAATCTAGTTATTCCTTATATTTCAAAGATGTTGTTTCAATATATGAGAATAAGGATTTTATTTGTAATGCGATAATTAAACAGGGATTGTTCTTTATAGAACCTATGACAGGCTACTAAACTCCACAGAGTTGATAAAACCAAGATAATCCAATGTCTCTAACATTAATTCAAAATATCTGTGGCATTTAAGAATCGGTCATATCAATCTAAAAAGACTTGACAGGTTAGTAAAGGATGGGATCCTTATGGGCTTGGATAATGATCCATTAACTACCTATGAATCTTGTATTGAAAGAAAAATTACAAAGGCGGAAACATATCTAAATCCACGTTGGACCTAGTACATATTGATGTGTGTGAGCCCATGAATGTATAAGCTAGGAGAGGTTATGAATACTTCATAACCTTTATAGATGATTACTTAAGATATGGCTATTTGTATTTGATGCATAAAAAGAGTGAATCCTTTGAAAAGTTCAAAGAATTCAAAGTCGAAGTTGAGAAGCAGCTAGGCAAGTCATTAAAACAACTTCGATTGAATTGAGGTGGTGAGTACTTATCTAGAGAGTTCCAACAATATTTAATTGACAATGGAATTGTTTCCAATTTGTCAGCTCTTTGAACACCTCAATAGAATGGTGTAGCTGAGAGGAGAAATAGGACTCTATTGGAAATGGTAAGATCAATGATGTCCTACGCTAGCCTTCCAGAATCATTATGGGGATATGTTATACAAACGACAACATATCTTTTTAACTTTGCTCCGTCCAAATCAGTGCCTAAAACACCAAGGGAGTTGTGGATTGGCCTAGTGCCTTCATTGGGATACTTAAGGACTTAGGGCTTCCTAGCCCATGTTCTAAGGCTAGAATCCACAAAGATGGAACCAAGGTTAGAAGTATGTTTGTTTGTAGGATGTCCTCCAAGAACTCGAGGGTACTAATTTTACAGTTCTCAAGATAGGAAGGTATTTGTGTCAACAAATTCAACCTTCCTAGAGGAAGAGTTTGTGAGAAATCACAAAGAAAGAAGTGAAGTAGTACTCAAAGAGTTAGTGATTTCATCCAAACTAAGAGTTGATTTGGATATAGCAGAACAAGATGTCGAAATGGATTCAAGAGTTGAATCGAAATAGCAACTTGAGCATCAAGTTGTGCGTAGACACAGTGGGAGGGTTATGAGATAGCCAGATAGGTATCTAAGTCTAGGAGAAGGCATTACAGCCATCTCAAATCAAGAAGAAATGGATCCCATTACTTATAAACATGCTATTAATGATGTTGATGCAGAAAAATGGCTCAAGGCGATGCAATTGAAAATAGATTCCATGTACGCTAATGAAGTCTGGATCCTTGTAGATCTACCACCAGGTATAAAAGCCAAAGGATGTAAATGGATCTACAAAGGAAAAGAGGATTAAATGGAAAGGTAGAGACCTTTAAAGCTAGATTGGTAGCTAAGGGCCATACTCAAAAAGAAGGTACAGACTATGAGGAGACTTTTTATCCAGTTTCCATACTTAAGTCCATCATAATTCTTTTGGCCATGGTAACCTATTTCGATTATGAAATATGTCAAGACTGCATTTCTTAATGGTGATCTTTAGGAAACCATTTATATGAATCAACTAGAAGGTTTTGTTGAGCTAGGTAATAAGCATAAGATATGCAAATTGCAAAGATCTATTTATGGATTTAAGCAAGCATCTAGGTCTTAAAACATTAGGTTTGATAAGTTTATCAAAACCTATGGGTTCATACAAAATCTAGATGAACCTTATATCATAAACTGTCAACAGGAAAAGCAGAACATTAAAAGCCTGCAGGATTAATGTAACCCCTCTTATCCCATAATAGAAGTGGGAGAAGATTACTATGGACTTCATAGTAAGACTTCTATAGAGTCAAAGGGGGTATAATGCTATATGGGTGATAGTAGAAAGGTTGACATAATCCACACATTTCTTTTCAATCAAGAATGATTATCACTTCAATAGGTTAGCCCAACTTTATATAGATCAAATAGTGGACTCCATGGTATAGTTAGATCAGATAGTGGACTCTATGGTACACTAATTTCTATTGTCTTAGATCATGACCCTAGGTTTACATAGAGATTTTGGCCCAGCTTACAGAAAGTCTTGGTTACGCGCTTAAAGTTTAGCACTGCCTTTTATCCCTAAATGGATGGACAATTAGGGAGGACTATCCATACACTTAAGGATATGCTTAGGTCTTGTGTCATAGAGTTTAGAGGGACTTGGGACACATACCTACCATTAACATAGTTCACGTATAATAACAGTTATTAGGCCAGTATTGGCATGACCCTTTATGAGGCACTTTGTGGAAGAAAATACAGAACTCCAATATGTTAGGATGAGGTAGGTGAGAGGAAATTGATAGGGGCTGAGTTTGTACAAGTAACAACAAATAAAATTGAAGTTATTTGGGATAGATTGTAGATAACCCAAGATAGGAAGAAAAACTATGCAGAAAATCATCATAGGAATCTTAAATTTCAAATTAGAGATGAGTATTTCTCAATATTTCCCCTTGGAAAGGTGTACTTAGATTTAGGAAATGCGATATGCTAAATTTGCATTACATGGGACCGTATGCAATCACAGAAAAAATTGGGTCAATGATATATGAATTGAAACTACTTAATGTGTAATGTCGTACTCCTTAAGCCCTTTTTGTATTGGTTTATACTTGGAGATACTGCTTTATATTGATATATATATGGTTGCATACAAGTTCCAAAAATGTATTTGAATCTTTTTGGTATATATGCCAATGATATAAAATGTTATATGCCCTTACATGATATATAAGCTTCTAAGTGTGTAAAACTAAGTCCATTGGATGGATATAGCCATGGTGGTCGAGTTAAATGTGTTCTAATGCCTTATAGCTGATTAGACATAATTTGTAGAGTTATTGGACATTTAGAAAGCTTAATTGGAAAAGTTGATGTACATAAGGGATTTAAACGTAATTATTCAATTCTTGGAGGACTAATATGTAATTTTATAAAGATAAGGGGCTTAATTATAATTTTTAAAAGTCTGGGGACCAAAATGAAAATAAAAGTTTTGATCATTCTCAAATTTTAGGCTTAATTGCAAATTTAGGAAAAGATGTGTAAGTATTGGATCAAAGGCATTAAATGCCTTAGAAAATACAAAAGAAAATGTATGCAAATAATAAAGGAAATAATCTTGTGGGAAGCTTAATGGACAAACCCTAAAGCTTAAAAATAGTGATATTGTGTTTTATACACTCATATGATGATGTATATGTTGGATCCCATTTTCGGAGCCCAATTATCTAGAATAATAAAAGACGTGAACGTATTACCCTATAAGGTTATTTTCATAGGATCTCTCCAGCCAAAAAATATTTATAACAGTGGAATCACAAATTGACTTCTACATAATAATTGTAGCTCCATGTCTCTAGTTTATTTTGAAATAATAATCGTCTCATTCGGAGCTCTACAGGTCAAGATATGATTAAAATACCAAAGTATGTTCGATAAAATAATCAATTCATGTTCTTTTGGTCGTTTCCCTCACTTTCTCTTCATAAATCCTTTTTTAATCAACCCCAATGGATACCAAAATTTTATAGAAAGGTAGAGAAATAGGTTAGGAATCTATTAGTTCAATAATCACTTCATTTGGAGATCGGTTGATGAAGTTATGGCTAAAAGAGTCAAACCTGATTATGTCCTCAATCGTATTGTATCTATCTTGGGACAATTGGCATAACTTTCACTAAAGATGTCAGATTTTGGTTGTTTTAGGATGATTTCAAAGAGGACTTCGAGATCTACAAATTTTATGAAGACCTCAAGTAGATCAGACAAATTTGTCTAAGACGATGCATGCTAAGACTATCCAGATTAAGATGATTCAGACTAAGACGATCCAAACTAAGACGATGCAAACTAAGACGATCCAGACTAAGACGATTCAGGCTAAGATGATCTAGAATAAGATAATCCAGACTAAGATGATCTAGACTAAGATGATTTAGACTAATATGATCCAGACTAAGACGATTTAGATTAAGACGATTCCGACAATACAACTGAACATACCAAGCATCTCCAATGATTCCTACATCCACTCTAACATCACTTTCAGTAATAATCTTCCTAATATCACTTCTAATGCAATGTCCCAACATTTAATTACCAAATTGATTTCATTAAACTCCCAAATCTCAACTCCATTGATTCATCACTTACAAAAAATTCTCATCTTTCACTATAGTTGTCCTATATGCATCGTGAACAGTATTACAATCTTATGATGATCGTATCTCCCAATTCCAACTTCTAAAAATTTCATACTTTATATCATTGGAAAGCTAGAAAGATAATCTACAACTTTTATGAAGACAACTTTGGCTAATCCTACCTAAATCGATATAGTTTGTCCCTTGAGTTCTGGATACAATTTATACACCTATAAAAGCTTGCAAAATGCCATATCCCTTCATACCAATTCAACTACTAATTACTTTTGTTAAATTCTTAAATCTCACCTCAAATGATTAATCCCATATGAACTTTCCAATCTTTAACAAGCTATTCTAAAACAAACAACAATTTTGCAATCTTAACGAAGAAGAATATGCATATACCCATTCCACTTCCACAGCCATCATACTCAACTGGTAAAATAACATCATCATACACAAAAACAAATTCTCAAATTCTCAATCTCAATACTGAGCAAAGTAAATTTTTGAACAAGCTTTACTTACATATCAACACACACATGAAGGATGTTCATGTTCGATATACCTATAAAGCAATCCAAAATGTTCACTAACTTAGTATAAAAGTCTCTAATTATCTTGAAGTTTCCGATGCCTTGCAAGGATTACTAACTGTCTCGTTTTGCACCTGAGAAGTGGAAAAAGGATGGGTTGAGCTACATGGCTTAGTGGCTAATGCATTTATAGCCATCGGCAATCGATAACACATCAAGCATATGCATATGTATAGGTAGCAATTTAAGTATTAATCAATTTAGCTTAAAGCTCATAACACAATACATGGATTTTAACCATTAAACATAACACTCAAATGCATCATACTTGATAATTCAAAGATGCAATGCATAAATAAATGGATCAAGAGTTCTGTGGAACGAAATGAAGAAATTGAAGTTTACGCCATGAACAAAATGAGTCTAATTTCTTAGGATAGCGTAGCCTCAAGCAAGCAACTGGGAGAAGGCTATAGGTCAACATACACATGATTAACGAAACGGGTTCCTCTCTTCCCTAATCACAAACAAATTTTATGCTCAATACAGTCAATCACAAATCCATAATCTCATGCTTCTTTTAATTTTTCTTCTTTCCTTTTATACAATTATTATAATCTTTTTCAAGGCATAACATAATCATAATTCATCATGCATTTTTCAAAATTCACAAGGATTTCAATTTCAGGTAAATCAAATGCTAGTAAATCAACGTATACACATATAGGCAAGAATTTACCCAATTACATAATAACTACGAATACATTACCCACTTAAATCCTTTGCAAAAATCCAACTCAAGGTTGTCTTTCCTCTTGCTCTTGAGTAGGATTCTCTTGGTTTCCTAAAACAACTAAGGTTCCATTCAAAACAACATTCTAATAAAATTTATAAACTTCAATAATCATAGAAATAATGCAATAATCACAAATTAAGCTCAAACCTAACCTACCCATAGCCCATCTAGGTTAGAAAACCCAAGACTTAGTTTAGAAACCCTAGGAATCAAATGGGTTCCTTCTTCCTCTTCTTTCAACACATCATCCTCTCTCTCTCTAATCCCTTCATTCTCAACATAACCCATTTCTTTAATAAAGCAAGAAGAAAATATGGCTAACTTACCTTAACAAGCTTGATTTCTCTCCTTTCCACGTTTTCTTCTTCTTCTCTAACTTCTCTCTTTTATTGTCTCTTCTATGACTCTCTCTTCTCTTCTAAATTTTAAGACAACTTTTTATCCTTGGTCTCCTAATTATGCCCTCATCATTTAATACAATGTACATTTTCCCCTTCTTTTGTCTTTATCTACTTCTCCTTAAGCTAACTTAATTCTAACATTCCCATATTAATTCTAACTTAATTCTAATCTTTCCATCTAGTTCTAATCTCTATTCATGCTTACTAAATTTAATGACTCAATTCTAAGATAAATAAATAAGCAAACAAATCCTAACTAAATAATTAAACAAATAAATCGATAATAATTGAAAAATTTTTTTTAAGGTCCAACAATTCTCTCCCCTAAAATAATTTCGTCCTTGAAATTCTTACCAGAGTCCACGAAGAGATGTGGATACTTCTCCTTCATTGCTTCCAAAGGCTCCTATGTTGCCTCTTTTGTCGAATGGTTCTTACATAAGACTTTAACTAGTTTCATAACCTTTTTTCTCAAAATCTTTTTCCGTCAAATCTAATATCTCCACTGGTTGCTCCTTATACGTCAAATCCTCCCTTAATTGGACCTCTAATGGTTGAACTATATACGAAGGATCTGATCGGTACTTCCTTAAAATCAATACATGGAAGACATTGTGAATCTTAAACAATTTCGATGGCAAGACTAACTAATAGGTTAAAGGCCTAATCTTCTCATTAATCTCATAAGGGCCCATGTATCTCGAACTTTTCGTCCTATCTTGAACTTCTTTAAGTCTCTCTTTCACCAATTTAATCTTATCAACTGTGAATTGCACCAATTTAGGCCCTAAAAGCCTCCTTTCACCTTCCTCATCCTAACAAATAGGAGTTCTACACCTCCTACCATACAAAGTTTCATAAGGTGTCATTTAGATTCCCGAGTGATAGGAATTATTATAAGAAAATTCAATTAACAACAAATGATCATGCCATTAGTCTTTGAAATCTATAACATAAGCTCTCAACATTACCTCCAAACTCTGGATTGTTCTCTCCGATTGTCCATTAGTCTATAGATGGAAAGCTGTACTAAAGTGCAACTTAGTTCCTAAAGCCTCTTGTAAGCTTTCTCAAAATCTAGAGGTGAACCTGGGATCTCTATTCGAGACTATAGAACTCAGAATCCCATGAAGCCTGATTATCTCATCTATATATTTCTTGGCCAAAGCATTCATGGAATTCGTCTGTTTAATTGACAAGAAATGTGCTTACTTAGTTAGCCTATCAATAATCACCCATATTGCATCATGCTTCCTTCTAGTTCTTGGCAATCCCATCAAGAAATCCATCTTAATCTTCTCCCATTTCCATTCAGGAATCGATAAAGGTTTAAGCTTACCGATAGGTGTTTCATGTTCTGTTTTAACTTGCTGATACACTAAGCATCTTTTAACATACTCTGCAACATCTTTCTTGATTCCTTTCCACCAAAAGATTCTTTTAAATCTCTATATATTCTCGTACTTCCTAGATGTATTGCATAAGGCAAATTGTGTGCCTCGTCAAGAATCTCATCTTTCAACTCTTGTATATCAGGATTCCATAGTCTGTTACCTACCACCATTAATCCATCTTCCCTTACCATTTTTAATCTCTTCTCTAAGCTTGCTTAAATACTTATCTTGCTTCTGTAGTTCCTTAATCTTCTTATTCCACACTGGCCTTACTCTAAAATTAACTAATATACAACTAGATTCAAATTGTTTTAATGTCACCCTGAGTTTGGCTAATTCCTTTAACAAAGGAAGATACATTGTCTCCACATGTTCCATAGTTTATTTTATACTCAGTGCATCCGTTACTACATTAGCTTTCCCTGGATGATATTCTATCATCAAGTTATAATCCTTTAGTAGCTCTATCCATCTTTTCTATCTTAAATTTAACTCTTTCTGGCTCATCAGATACTTAAGACTCTTGTGGTCTGTAAACACCCTAGTGGTGACTTCATATAAATAGTGTCTCCATATTTTCAATGCAAATATTATAGCATCTAACTCCAAGTCATGCGTAGCATAATTCTTCTAATAAAATTTCAACTGTCTAGAAGCATAGACAATCACTTTATCTCCTCGCATCAACACACACCCTAATCCCTTCCTCGAGGCATTACGATACACTATGTATCCATCACTACTAGAAGGAAAAATCAAAATTGGTGAAGTTGTGAGCCTATTCTTCAATTCTTCAAAACTATTCTATCACTCCTCTGTCCACACAAACTTCTGATTCTTCCTTGTCAATTTGGAAAGTAGTATTGCTATCATAGAAAAGACCTCCATAAACCTACTATAATGCCCGACTAAGCCCAAGAAACTTCTCACTTCAGCTAGATTTTTAGGTGCTTCCTATTTCACAACCACTTTTATGTTCCTCGGATCCACATATACTCCTTGCTCCAAAATCATGTGTCCAAGAAATGTCACTTTATTTAACAAAAATTCACATTTGTCGAATTTGACATATAACTCATCCTTCTTTAATGTCTTGAAGGTAGTCTTCAAATGTTCCTCTTGCTCCTTGTCACTCTTGGAATAAACCAATATGTCATTAATGAAGACTATGACAAATCGGTCTAAGAAAGGCTTGAAGACTCTATTCATTAAGTCCATAAAGGCGGCATTCGTTAATCCAAAGGGCATAACTAAGAACTCAAAGTGCCCATACAGTGTTCTAAAAGCAGTCTTTGACACACCAGACTCCTTTATCCTCAACTGGTGATAACGTGATCTCAAATCTATCTTAGAAAAGACCCTTGCCCCTTGTAATTGGTCAAACAAATCATCTATGCATGGAAGCGGATATCTATTCTTGGTAGTGATATGATTGAGCTTCCGATAGTCCACATACATTCTTAACGATCCGTCTTTCTTCTTCACAAAAAGGACCAGAGCTCCCAAAGGAGAAGATCTAGGCCTAATGTACCCCTTCTCCAACAGCTCTTCCAATTGCTCCTTAAGCTCCCTCAATTCTATCAGGGCCATTCTTTAAAGTGGAACCGATATTGGTGCAGTACCCGAAAGAAGCTCAATGGGAAACTCAATTTCCCTAGGTGTGGTAGTCCTGGTAATTCCTCAAGAAAGACATCCGGGAATTCTATGACCACAGGAATATCTTTGAACTGTCCTCTATCTGCCTTCGTGTCTACTATATAGCCCAGAAATGCTTCATATTCTTTCCTTATCATCTTCTCTACTATTAGAGCTAAAACAATTCTAGGCGAGCTTGCTTTCTTATCCCCCATAAACACTACCATTCTACTTTCATGGAATCTGAACTCCACTGTCTTCTGTTTGCAATCCAGATGGGCGTTATACTTTTCTAACGTATCCATGCCAAGTATCAAATCTAATCCCCCCATCTTCAATGGCATTAGATCCACAACCAAGTGTTCCCCACCAACACGTACTTCATAATCTCTATAGACTTGACTAATAATAATATACTGGACAATTGAAGCACTAACCATCAAAGAAGTATCCAATAGGCTCAATCCTCTACCATACACAGTTTCACTTGATGAAACAAACTAATGGGTAGAACCCAGATCAATCAAAACAACAATACTATCATCAAATAATGTAACCATACCAGTCAAAACTGCTGGAACGATTTCTGCGTACTCCTGTGTTATTGCAAATACTCTAGTTGATGCTTGCCCCCTCGGCTTTCCTGGAGGGTTCACCTTCTTGGTCACATTAGAACTGCCCACTTAAGTTATCATCTTCTATCCCCCAATCTTTGCCCTCCTTGAAGCTTACATCTGAGTTTTTTTTCTGTCGTGCATACTGAAGGCACTCTCTAACCATGTGCCCTTTTTCCTCATAATTGAAGCAAGCTCCTGTCAATCAATAGCACTCCTCTCTATAAAGTTTCCCGTAATGATCACATTTGGGGATAGATGACTTATCGCTTACTCCCCTTCTACTGCCTCCAGCCATTGAGGCCTGCTGAGAAACGATTCTCAACTTCCTATATCTACTTGCACTGCTGTTCCTCTCCTCAGGCTGTATAGGGAAAATCCTGGCACTTCTTTCTGGCATAGGAGTATCACCTTCCCTCCTGAACTGTTCTCTTCCCTTTCTCTTTCTATTCACTGTACTCTTGATGTTCTCCACATTCTTGACCCTTAGCACTGCTTTAACCAGCTGCTGAAAATCACAAAATTTTTGCGCCACTACCTTTTCCCTGATGGCCAAATGCAATCCTGATTCAAATCTATAGCACTTAGCCATCTCACTCATCATCATCTCAGTTACATATCTAGATAGCTACGTAAACTCGCATTCATACTTACTCATTGTCATCTCCTTCTACATAAGACTCAAAAATTCCCTCTGTTTTTGTTAGATATACACTTCAGAAAAATACTTCTTCTTATACACTACTAAGAAATCTTTCCATGCGAGCACTGATGGTTTCAACTGACTCCCTAGCACACTCTCCCACCAATGCAGAGCTTCTCCTTATAGCAAGCTTGTAGCATACACAACTTTCTCATCATTCTCACAATCCATCTGATTCAGTATCCTCTTGGTCTTTCTCAACCAAGTCTCAGCTTCTTCTATATTTGTTGTCCCACAAAAATCCACTTCTCCATACTTCCTCAGCATGTCAAACTGCTTCCCCTTCTTAGTTGGGGTCGGAGCAGAAGTTTGTGACATTTGGCCCATGGCTTAGACAAATGCCTAAGCAAATGCCTGAAACATCTTCAGATCTAATGGTGTAGGCACTTGCTCCTGCGGATGAGGAGACTACCTTGTCTGTGATCGAGCAGGCTCACTACCTTGCCCTACAAAAGCCTCAGCATTTCTTGCAGCTACGGAACTAGTCTTAACCAAAACTAGTCCTAACAATGTAATCACAAATTGAATTCTTCGGAACAATTGTTGCTCTATTCCTCTTGTTTATTTTAAAATAATAATCGTCTCATTCGGAGCTCTACAAGTCAAGATATGATTAAAATATCGAAGTATGTTAGGTAAAACAATCAATTCATGCTCTTTCGATCATTTCCCTCAATTTCTCTCCATCAATCTTTTTTGAATCAACCTCAATGGATACAAAACTTCTATAGAAAGGTAGAGAAATATGATAGGAATCTATTAGTTCAATAATCACTTCATTTGGAGATCGATTGATGAAGTTATGGCCAAAAGAGTCTAATATGATTGTGTCCTCAATCATATTGTACCTATCTTGCGACAATTGACATAACTTTCACTAGAGATATTAGATTTTGGATATTTGAGGATGGTTTCAAAGAGGAATTCGAGACATACAAATTTTATGAAGACTTTGAAGAGGGATTTCACCATCTAACAAAATAAGATAACTTTGTCTCATATGAAGTAATTGGGCCTGAAATGGATTAGACGAATCAGTCCAAGACGATCCAGACTAAGATAATCTAGACTAAAACTATCCATACTAAAATGATTCAGACTAACATGAACGAGAATAAAATGATTCAGACTAAGATGATTTAGAATAAGATGATCCAGACTAAGACGACTCAGACTAAGATGATCCAGACAAAGATGATTTAGAAAAAGACGATTCCAACAATACAACCGAACATACTGAGGTCCCTCCAAGCATCTCAAATGATTCCTACATCCACTATAACATCACTTTCAGTAATAATCTTCCCAAATTCACTTATTTTAATGCAATGTCCCTCCTTAAACATTCAATTACCAAACTGATTTCATTGAACTCCCAAATCTCAACTCCATTGATTCGTCACATACAACAAATTCTCATCTTTAACTATAGTTGTCCTATATGCATCCTAAACAGTATTACAAACTTATAATGATCGTATCTCCCAATCCCAACTTCCAAAATTTTCATACTTTATATCATTGGAAATCTAGAAAGATAATCTACAACTTTCATGAAGACAACTTTGGATAATTCTATCTAAATCGATATAGTTTTCCCCTTAAGTTTTGAATACAATTTCTCAACCAATGAAAGCTTAAAAAATGCCATACGACCTTTCCATTCTCTAACATGCTATTCTAAAACAAACAAAAAATTTTCAATCTCAACAAAGAAAAATATGCACATACCCATTCCATTTCTACAACCATCATACTCAATCGGTAAAATAACATAATCATACACAAAAGCAAATTCTCAAATTCTCATTCTCATTACTAAAAAAGTAAATATTTGGACAAGCTTTACTCACATATCAACATACACATCACTAACTTAAAACAAAATGCCAAGGATTCTCATATTGGATATGTCTATAAAGCTATCCAAAATATTCACTAACCTAGAACAAAAGTCTCTAACTATCTTGAAGTTTCCGATGCCTTGCATGGATTGCTAACTATCTCATTCTGCACCTAAGAAGTGGAAAAAGGATGGGTTGAGCTACACGACTCAGTAGCTAATGCATTTATAGCCATCGACAATTGACCACAATTTAAGCATACCCAAATGTATAGGTAGCAATTCAAGCATTAATCAATTTATCTCAAAACTCATAACACAATACATAGATTTTAGTCATTAAACACAACACTCAAATGTGTCATACTTGACAATTCAAAGATGCATTGAACAAACAAATAGCTCGAGAGTTTCGTGGAATGAAATGGAGAAACCGATGTTTACGCCGTGAACAAAACGAGTCCAATTTCTCAGGATCTTATGGCCTCAAGTGGGCAGCTAAGAGAAGGCTATAGGTCAACGTGCACATGACTAACAAAGCGGGTTCCTCTCTTTCCCAATCACAAGAAAATTTTATGCTCAATATAGTCAATCACAAATCCATAATCTCATGCTTATTTTACTTTTTCTTCTTTCCTTTTATTCAAATATCATAACCTTTTTCAAGGCATATCATAATCATAATTCATAATGCATTTTCAAACATTCATAACAATTTCAATTTCAGGAAAATCAAATGCAAGTAAATCAACATACACATACATAGGTAAGAATTTACCCAATTACACAATAACTATGAATACGTTACCCACCTAAATCCTTTCCAAAAATCTAACTCAAGGTTGTCTTTCCTCTTGCTCTTGGGTAGGATTCTCTTGGTTTCCTAAAACAACCAAGGTTCCATTCAAAACAACATTCTAATAAAATTTACAAACTTCAATAATCACAAAAATAATGCAATAAACATAAATTAAGCTCAAACCTAACCTGCCCATAGCCCATCTAGGTTCGAAAACCCAAGACTAAGTTTAGAAACCCTAGGAATCAAATGGGTTGCTTCTTCCTCTTCTTCCTCTTCTTCCAACATAACACCCACTCTCTTTCTAATCCCTTCATTCTCAACACAACCCATTTCTTTAATAAAGCAAGAAAAATAGATGATTAACTCACCTCAACAAGATTGATTTCCCTTCTTCCCACGTTTTCTTTTTCTTCTATAACTTCTCTCTTTTCTCTTCTCTTCTACGACTCTCTCATCTCTTCTTCTAAATTTTAAGACAATTTTTTATCCTTGGTCTCCTAATTATGCCCTCATCATTTAATATAATGTCCATTTACCCCTTCTTTTGTCTTTATCTACTAACTCCTTAAGCTAACTTAATTCTCGCATTCCCATATTAATTCTAACTTAATTCTAATCTTTCCATCTAATTGTAATCTCTGTCATGCTTACCAAATTCAATGACCCAATTCTAAGATAAATAAATAAACAAACAAATCGTAATTAAATAATTAAACAAATAATTTGATAATAATTGAAAAAAAAATTCGGGGTCCAACAGTATAAATATGAGATATATGTTTGAGTAGTAAATACATTTCATATTGTATGTATAAAGGTTCAGGAGTGGTGAATCAAGGAGCTCGTACTTAGGATTGTTGAAGTTAAGGGAGTGTACACCTTCTTTTGATGTGAGTTGGGGAAAACATATCTTTCAAATGGAACTAGGATAACCCAAAACATGCATAATGACTTGTATGTGAATTTTGAACATAGGTAATGTATAGTATAAATGAATCTCAAATAGATGCTAGTGTAGTTATATATTTAATAAACGACATTGATTTGAATAACTTTGCACAAGGAGTGCAAAAGATGGCTTTCACTATACGAAATAATGTTTTGGAACTTACATATGCGTAACTGAGTCATGAATGCTACGTGTATATAATCTCTTTTGGCTTAGAGCATTAGTAAGGTTCCATTTTATCAGTTGGATCGATAAATGAAGGTATGGTACCTTTCTTGATTTTAGTATTAAATATTTATATATGATTTTTTTTAATTAGTGAGGTAACAATAGGCCATTCGTATGTTAGGCACAATAGATTAAATGACCCTCGTACCCTTAATAATGGTACTTAAAAGTTGAGTCCTTGTAACAACACCTTTTTACAAGACTTACAAGTGATAGCACACCTAGGGATCTGGTCACTAATGAGGTTATCACTTAGGCTCATGATGCTCTTGTCAACAGTAGTCTAGACTCACCATAAATGAAAGTCGAGCCAACACCGAGAATCGATAGGTGTGTAAACTAGTTTGATTGACTAGTGGCGACATACATAACTATTTTGGATTATTATAAGTTCTAGCTTTGTGATGAGATTTGACTTTATATGTGATGCTTTTCTGCTTTTGTATATTAGAACTAGAACCTATGTTCACTAAATGAGAGATTAATAGGCTAGGTTTATATGGTTCCTAACCAATATAGGATGAGTCATAGACTAGGCTTATGTATTTCTATGTCATTTATATTCACTTCAAAGGTGGTTATATGCAAGTTAGATGCGTAAAAACATCCTTAGGATATTTAGATAGTTTTGGTATATACTGGGTTCCGTTTGTAATTTATGTTTTTCTTACTCAAAGAGTAAATAGTGTACTCACCCCTCCACTTTCCAACCATGCAGGTTAATTTGATAAGCTTGAAGCTCTAAGTGGTGCGATCTTTTGACATTTTTAAGGCATTACCACATATGGGTAGCCTTTGTTTTGTACTTTGCTTGTATAGTGGCTCATAATTATGCTGATATGTTTATAATTTTGTGAATTAACTTTTGACAGTCTTATGGTTTGTAAATGAACTTATGTATGAACCTTTTGTATTATCGTTGAGATAATTAAAAGTCCAGAAAATGCGGTAGAGTTTTAATGTGAATATAGAAATATGTTTAAAATTGATTTACAGGTGTTTTAATTAAGTTTTGGGAATTTCAAAATACAATTATTGTGTTATCCAAATGTTTTTAAAGATGTTCAGCTAGCTTTACATAGTCAGGTTAAAGGTATCGTAAGCATCCTTAGCTTAGGTATATGGTAGTTGTCATGTGCTTGATGTGGTTTCGGGTAATAACAATTAAATTAGTATCAGAGTAAGGTTTTTATGTTTTCAAAAGTGATATTACCATTTTCAAAAGGTTCATGAGCCTTAGAAGTTAAGTTTGGGTGTCAACAGTCTTTGGTCGAGAAGTTGAGTCTTAGTTTGTTAAGTTGACGTCCTTAATGGTCGGATGATTTTGATCTTGGTGAGAGTAATTGTTGACATTCCTTATGGTGTAAGGGGCATTAGATAAGCTAGGCTTACATCGATTTATTTTATTAAATAACATATTTTTTATTTTATAGTGATAGCATGATTGGACTAGGAAAAGGAAGTCGTTGTAAGGCTGAACCTTTATGACCTGATCCAAAGGAAAATAGCTAAGAAACAGTCGCAGAACCTATGGTTGCTAGCTCTTCGACTCATAGACAGCCTCACACTAAAGCACCATCAGAGCTAGCATAGTCGGGTTTGTCACCGATACTAAGGGAGGCTCTGCAACAGGTGACGAAATGGTGGGCACAATACACTGTGCAACAACAGCCTGAGGCTAAAGCGCCACAGATACTACCACAGGTACTGCCACCTCAGCAACCAGTAGTGGTACCTAGTCCTGAGCCATATCAACATCTGATGTTTGAATCTTGAAGTATATTAAGGAAGTAAGGAACCTCGGGTGTGGTACCTTTGATGGACGTAGTGATGTTACCAAGGCCAAAACTTGGACGAGATGGACCGCAGAGACATTCCACGATATGGGACTATCTGGTGAGATGAAACTGAAGGTAGTTGTCCGATTGTTAGAGGGTGATGCAAGAGTTCGGTGGGAAAATGTTTGGGGATGCTATCTAAATCAGATTTCTTGGTTGGATTTTATTAATGAATTCAATGAATAATATTATACCAGATTTGATGGAGATCAAAAGAAGGCTACCTTCTTTTCATTAACACATGAGAATAGGTCGGTGCACGAGTTTGAGACAAAACTGAGAGAGCTTACAACTTATTTCCTAGAATAAGTGGCAGATGAAGAAAATTTATGTGTATAGTTTGAAACTGGATTGCATTTAGCAATCCAGGAAAGGATGACGGTTACCCCCACCACCACGTTCAAGGAGATGGTACAGTTAGCTAAGAAAGACGAGAGGTTGGTGAAAGAGTGCAGGAGACAATGAAAGGAAAAGAACCAAAAGAGGAAGGGAGGAGGTCATTCCAGCCAATAACCTAAGAGGAGTCATGATAGTTTAGCTTTGGGTAGTACTGGAAGCGCTACATCATTAGCTATCAGTTTATGATTATCATAACCAGGAAGTCAAAAAACATTGCCCCTATTACTAGCTTCGTTTCTTATGCTCGACCATCTCAGTTTGAATAGTGTAGAAACTATAGAAAGGTACATTCATGCAAGTGTACGGAGCCAAGAAAGTGTTTTCAGTATAGAGAGACAGGGCACTTGAGGAGAGAATGTCCACAGCTAGCTTGGACTTCAACTCGAGAGGGAGATAACTCGATGTAACCAGTGAGACACTAAGGGCAGACTATCAGGGCAGGTGTTTAGCCCTCTAGATCCACACAGAGGACTAGTGTGGGCAGTAGTATACCTCCAGTAGGTTAGTCGTGTTCTACTTTGCAAGCTAAAAAACGAGGTTATGTAATGATAGAGGAGGACATTCGAGTCAATTCAGACACGATTATAAGTATTTTCAAGATAAAATTTTTTATGTTGATGTGTTGTTATATTGTGATGCATGTTCTGTGTAGTACCAATAAACTCATAAATAGTATGAGCTACTAATGTGTAGTGTTATAAGGTGTTATATGTGTTCTCAGTAAAGACGCTAAAGTTTTAATCGACATTGGCACACAAAGGTCCTTTGTCAATGTGACCTTCACCCAAGACATTAGTCATCCCCTGAAGCTGATAGATCCCCCTCTCATTATAGTCACTCCTCTTAGAGAGAAAGTGGCTTGTGATGAAGCATATACGATTTGTGAGGTAAAGATTGGTGATGTTATGTCAGAGGCAGATCTTATTCCCCTCGATCTCCAAGATTTCGAAGTGATATTGGGGATTGACTAGTTAGAGAGGCATCGCACCAAGGTTGATTGTTATAAGAAAGAGGTGGAGTTTGACACTCAGGGTGAATTCACGATTAAATTTACTAGTGACTGATAGATGTTTTTGAGTTGTTTGATATTGGTGGTCAACTATAAGAGGTTGATTCCTTGGGGATGCCAGCATACCTCGCACATGTGATTAACACTTCAGCATAGAAAGTCAAACTTGGAGATGTTCCTATTGCATGCAAATTCCCTAATTTCTTCCTAGAGGAGTTAGCTAGATTGCCACCTAATCGGGAGTTTGATTTTTCTATTGACTTGGTCCAAAGGACAACACTGATATCTGTACTGTCGTATCGTATGGCAACAACAAAATTGAAAGAGTTGGAGGTTCAATTACAAGAGTTATTGGACAAGGGCTTTATCAGACCAAGCCATTTATCGTAGGGAGCAACAGTATTGTTTGTCAAGAAGCAGGATGGGACCCTCTGCTTATGTGATGATTATCGGTAGTTAAATAGGGTTACCATAAAAAATAAATATCCACTCCTTAGGATCGTTGACTTGTTTAATTAGTTGAGAGGACCTACAATATTCTCAAAGATAGATTTAAGGTCTGGGTACCATCAATTGAAGATTGTTGAAATTGATGTGCACAAGATTGCTTTCTGAACAAGGTATGGACACTATGAATTTTTGGTGATACCGTTCTAATTGACAAATGCACATGTAGCATTTATAGATCTCATGAATAGAGAGTTCCATCCTTATTTAGATCAGTTTATTATAGTCTTCATTGATGACCTTCTGATTTATTTTAAGGATGGGGAGGAGTATGCTAGACATCTCTTGATTGTGTTACAAATACTTCATGAAAGATAATTGTACACGAAGTTTTCAAATTTTGAATTTTGACTGAAGGAGATAGGATTCCTTGGGCATGTGGTATTAAGAAAGGTATTTTTGTGGACTAAAAAAAAGTGGAAGCTATACTTGAGTGGGGATAACCTAAGAATGTGACAAAAATCTGCAGCTTACTGAGATTTGCTTATGATCGGAGATTTGTTAAGAGTTTCTCAGTACTTGCAGCCACTTTGTCAAAGCTTACCCCAAAAAGGGTAAAATTTCAGTGGGATGACAAATGCGAAGTGACTTTTCAGGAACCAAAGAGATGATTGACTTCTACACAAGCGCTTGCTCTACCTACCCAGGTGGTTGGGTATAAGGTATACAATGATTCCAGTCATTAAGGACTTGACTATGTACTTATGCAGGTTAAGCGAGTGATCGCATATGCTTCTAGATAATTGAATAAGCACAAGCTAAATTATCCTACTAATGATTTGGAGCTCACAGCAGTGGTGTTTGCACTTAAGATTTGGAGACATTATCTTTATAGGAAGACTTGTTGTATATACACCAACCATAAGAGTCTAAAGTACCTAATGTCACAGAAGGAGCGAAACCTCAAACAAAGGAGATGGTTGGAATTAATTAAGGATTATGACTTAGTGATTAACTATCGCTCGAGAAAACTAAATGTGGTAACTGATGCACTTTTTCGTAAGTCCTGTTCGGTAGTAATTGTCAGGAAAAATCCTTATATAACTCATTAGATGAGTATACAGAGCCTTAGGATTGGACTCTCAATGGCTAAGGATGACGAAACACTCCTAGCACGGTTTGAAGTTCAGCCAACACCTTCTTTTGAGGTGAGTTGGGGAAAACATATCTCTCAAATGGGACTAGGGCAACCTAAGACATGCGTAATGACTTGTATTTGAATTTTGAACCTAGGTAATGTATAGTAGAATTGAATCTCAAATAGATGCTAGTATACTTATATATTTAATAAACGACATTGATTTGAATAACTTTGCATTTGGAGTGCAAAAGGTGACTTTCACTACATGAAATAATGTTTTGTAACTTACATATGCATAATCGAGTTATGTATGTTGCGTGTATGTGTTATGTTTTGACATAGAGCCATGGCAATGTTCCATTTTATCAGTTGGACTGATAAGTAAAGACATGGTATCTTACTTGATTTTAGTACTAATTATTTGTAGATGATTTTTTTTTTTTTGTAATTGGATAGGTAACGATTGGCCATTCGTGCCTTAGACACAACAGATTAAACAACCCTCATACATTTAATGCTAGTATATAAAAGCTGAGTCCTCGTAATGACACCTTTGTACAAGACTTACGGGTGATTGAACAATTAGAGGTCTGGTCACCGATGAGGTCATCACCTAGGGTCGTGACGCTCTTGTCTACCATAATCTAGACTCACCACAGATAAAAGTTAAGCCAACACTGGGAATCGATAGGTGTGTACCCTAGTTTGGCCAACTAGTTATTGTTGGAGTTATGTAAATATAGTGCCCTAGAAAGCAAGTGTATTTACATGTAACTTTATCTTCTTTAGTTACAGTTT
>JANQBM010000006.1:15355881-15380047 GCA_025594535.1 Erythroxylum domingense
TTCTTTGTGATTTATCTCTATTTTTGTAAGGAGGTAAATTAAATGAATTTATTTGTTTTAAGTTCTGAACTGGTGGGAAATTCCTCCCCCGTGGGCCACGTATCCAGATGTCACGTAGGATGTAGGACCTGTTGACCCGCCCGGGGCGGGGTTCCAGCAGTCAGTTTGTGGCTATATGTGCATCCCTCCTGCTCCTCACTGTAATATGCATCTCATGATCTCATAATTCCATTAGATGGAACTCCAAAATCTCATAATGTCTCAAATATGATATGTCAAACATATCGTGTGGAGTTGTACGTAAATTCTCTATATTGACATTATAAAACACACCCAAACCATAAGCAATATGAGACATCCCAAAAAACAAACTCTGTTTATTAATAACACTCATTATTGATCGAAAAATCTTGTAAGGTGTGTTGATTTTAATTTTTCAATCCATGCACCATAAAAAGAACAGCTATTTTGCTAAGCATTTGTTTCTTTCTGTTTTATTAAACACAATCAGACATATAAATTTGTGTAAAATTAGATGCTCAATACTTCAGATTAGGGAATTAGGTGCGTTGCGTTAGTCGAAATGTTCCTCACCTGTGAGAATGTTTCACTAAGAATCAATTTCAAAATCATCGTGGCCATCTACAACTTTTGCATTCAATAAATTAAAAATTTCACGCATAACAAGATAATTAAGTTTACAAACATTTCCGCCTAACCTAAACCAAAACACATCCATTTTTGGGCTATGCTAGACTGTTGTGAAGAACTCTAGGGTTATAGTAACATAAATAGGTACATTGCACCGAATAATCCTACTCCACCATATATTTGTAGCTAATTCCTCAAGTTGTCCTCTCACTCATATGTTCTTTAGCAATTCAAAATCAAAATACTTGGGAGTGACTATTTGTCTATTTCTAAGGTCATAGAAATGTGTACCTTCTTCTTCCGAGTAAATCAGGAAGGGAGAGCGGTAAATCATCGCTAAATTACGCTTGCCTTCCCTGGAAACCTCATAATATAATTCATCAGTCGAGCTAGTTAGTCTCTGAGTCATCCTAGTCCTTTGTGCCATTGTAAAAGGAAAATCTAAAAAATTGAGAGAAAAAGAGTGAAGTTCGAATTTTAGAGCAAGAGAGAGAAAAATCTTACCCAAATCTTTGTGTGTTTAAATGATTAATGTATGAAAAGATGAAAGGATTGTAAGAATAATGAAATATTTTAAGATAATACCAAGAATCTAGAGAAAAATTGAAGATTTTAGAGATTGTGAGGAGAAAATTTTGTGGGTTTGAGAGAGAAGAAGGTGAAAGTGGGTGGAAAAAGAAATGGATGGAATTGTGGGAATTCCCACAATCATGGGATTTCTCTCCAGAAACTTTATGGAGAGCTTTCCTATGATCATGGGAATCACCACAATTCCCACATTCGTGGGTTTTCTCTCCAGAAACTTTCTAGAGAGCTTTCCAACAATCGTGGGAATCATGCCGATTCCTATAATCGTGGGAATTGGTGATTCTATTAAATCCAAACTTAATTTTACTTCTTCATGATCCCACAACCTACAAACACATCAAATTAATATCATTAATACGAAATTTGAAAAATAAAAAAAATGAAATTTTAACAAAAAACAAATTAACATCAATCAAATTCAAATCAAACATGATCATAACTGAATAAATCAAGTAAACAAATAAACAAAGACAATCAAAAGAAAATAAAATCTCGTGGGTTGCCTCCCACACAGCGTTTCTGTTAATGTTGGTAATTCGACGTTCTTCCTTGGAAACTCAGCCAGGATCAATTATAAATGGCTTGCTTCCACCTTTTTCGTTCACTATTGGTTTTGTAGCCTATAAGTAAGCTACAAATTGTAAAATAATTAAAAGGATAATATGGATAACATTATGAAAATCGATTAAGCTCAATAATGTCTTTTTTCGAGTGAACTGTCAATATAAGAGGGAATAACAAAACTCCCTGAATCATCCATTGAATCCAACAGTTTGTCTTGTACGAAGGTGAATGCTCTCTTTCTTCCTTAATCACCTTTTTCTCCTCTGCTTCTTCTACTACCTAAATAGAGACTTGCATAACTTCTCCAAACTCGGTGTCTGTTGTCATCTTTTTTTTTTCCTTTCGTTCTTCAGAAGATTCAAACACACCAATTATCCTGAATAAGCTACTATCCTTTGGATTATTAAATACATCATTCATGTTGAATGTCTGTTAATCATCATCAATCCAAAAGATAGAATTCCTTTCATGAATATCTACCCAAGATTTTTCAATGTTCACCTTTAGTATATCAAGAACTGGTGAATAATAGGAAGGGTTAGAATTCTTTTTTTCAATCTTTGTTTTCATCTCTTGTTCTTCAATAATGTAATAGCATGGTGTTCCATTGGTTCTTCTAGCTCTTCCTCATTCTTAAGTGTGATAGCCTCATATTGCTCTTTTTGATGTAATTCCATATTTCTCAGAGATTCTTCCGCACTTCTCTTACAAAATTCACGGGAAAGCAGTCTTATTTGAATCTATAGGTTATGAATAGAAGTGGCATGATTTTCAAGAATTTGATCGAATTTCTTTTCTAGTCTCTTCTAACTTTCCTCCTGGCTGGAAAACATCCTCTTCTAGTTCTTTTCTTAAGCTGTTAGTTTGGAACCAAACATATTCGTAAACTTGTCCAACTTACTCTCCATCGCTCCAATTCAATCTTGCTGAAATTTAAATAGGTCTTGATGTCCCATGTGAGTACTTGCATTGTTGGACCAATAAAAGTCTAGGTGGTTCTACCATCCCGTAGTGCATGTGTTCCAATAAGCATCGATACTTCCCCAGCCGTATTGTGCCTCATTGTAATTTGCAAAAGTTTCTTGCTTCCTATAATAATTGTCTTCCATTATTGTTCTTTCTATTTCTTCTCGGTATCTATCTCTTCAAATGTCTCATTCCTCATTCTAAGATGTCTTGATGTGTTACTAAATTTTGTCGATCTTCTCGTGTTCCTTATGTTCATGCACCTGCAAATAAATAAGGAAAAGTATCAAAAAAGTAATCTAAATTAAACAAGATGTTAAATAATCAATCCCCGAAAATGGTGCCAAAAACTTGTTAATAGTAAAACTTATCTACTTGTTTTATGCTCAAAAATTGTAAGTGAACGGGTCGTGACTTGTTGCTTAAAAGAGCGGATGTCAATCCCATATAGATTGATGCTCAGACACCACTTAATTTAGATAAAACTTTGTTTAAGAAATGAAATTGTTAAAAGTAAATAACCTGGAAAATTAAATTAAAATTAAAAGATTAACTCAAAATAATAGACAATACCATCGTGCAGAAAAATAAAAATTCAAGAATCTAAAGACTAGAGATTACTTTTTTTCTTATTTTGTCTCCCTCTTATTTTATTGATTAAATTATGTCTCACCATAGATTTCCTAATGTAATAACTACCCTCTCTCAAGGTGTAATTAATCTTCCTAATCGAATTTATGGGAATTAATTGGACAATCTCTCAACCTACCTGATGACTCAACCTATTTAACTAGTTATTAAACTATCTTATAGGTGATCAATTGACTAGCCGAGATCTCTCTTCTATCCATTCAATTATCGTGATAATTGTAAGTCTATAGGTCACCAACTCTCATTGTACAATCCTACACAAATTTATCTTACTTAATCTCTCGATTTGTTGCAAGATAACAATTTAAATTAACAATTATCAGAGACAACTTCATTCAATTCAACAATATAGGAGTTTTGCCAAAATAGTCAAAAGCAATCCTTAAAACTAAATTAGCCTAACATGGTCTCGATAAGATCATCAACATTCAAATAAACCATTTTATAAAGAATAGAAGAAGTAAAATTGACAGAAAATTGAATAACAAGACTCATTCTCTTCTTTGCCAAAATTTGGAAATTTTGGTGTTGATGTGTTATTTTGCCCAATCTTGATAATGAACCTTGATTTCAATCCTTCCCCAAGGCTCCAAACATATGTTCTTCACTCTAAAGATGGTTTTTCCCCCAAGATGGAGGCTTAATGATGCTTAAATAGTTCAAAATTTCTAAGTTTAATGAAGCCCCACATATTGTCTTGAATTATGATTCCCACGATCGTGGGAATCGTCATGATTCCCATTATCCTAGGAATTGGTCACAGATGCACTCCTCTTTTTCTTCTCCTCTTGATTTCTAACTCAATCTCCAAATTTCTCATCTCCCTTCCTACACAACAAATGATCAATTCTTACCCTAAATTAACATCAAACATAAAAGAACAATAATGGAAATCAAACTAAGAAAAATTATACAAAATGAATCCTAAACTATAAAAAAATCAACCAGTATGCAAGAAAACACATGCCAATTACATAGAAAAATACAAACTAATGCAAACCTATCAATGATCCCACATCTACTTCCCTCACGTCGTTGTCCCACGTTTCCCTAACTTGTCTCCAACTGACGCCCATCTCCTATGTTTCCTCGAACTACTTCAATTGTTGACAGTTAGTGGTGTTTCACTGGTGGTTGTACATTTCTCAGGTGGATTTTAAGCCACTTTTTTATGGAATCCATAAACGCAGTAATCATAATCAAGACAATCAGAAAATCGTAAGTGTAGAGAAAACAACATTTTCATATCTTTAATAAGCAACATACAGAGAGAAGGGTTGGGTTTTTAGATCGGACATTTTGATTTGTATTTTAAGGTTCCAAAAAAATTAGGTAGAAATAATTCCTGAATTGAAAACACAAGGTGTTTAAGAACCAATTCGTGACATCATAGAAACAATTTCTAGAATCTCATTAAACTACAAACAATAGATGCAAAATAAATTTCAAAATAAATATGTAGGCATCAGATGCAATGTATCACATGAACTACATAGACAGAACTAATATCATAAAAGTAGGGAATCAATTTCTAGATACATGCATGTGAATTAAGTTATCAAAAAAATTATAGAACATGTGTAAGCATAATTTAGAAATAGACAACAAATAGTCTTAGGAAGACAAAACCAATAGCGTAAAAGAGTAATTTTTATCAAAATCAATAACACTCAAGCACTTAATCTAAGTTAAACACATAATGGAGGCTCTAATACCATTATCCAAGGAATCCACAGAGGCTCAAAATCAGCAAAGAGACAAAATAGTGTTGTATTTTCTACCATCTTCGTGGACTCATAAAGATCCGATAGATTCCTTCTTCCTCTAGGACCCTTAGATGAGCTTTGAGGAGGACTTTCATTTCTTCTAGGATTGGGTGATTGAGGAGGAGTATGAATATCTTTATGCCTATCCTGGTCAAAATCTCCAACTATAGGAAATGAAACACTTTCTTCATTTTTAGAGACATCCCACTTCCATGACTTTCTTCATCACAATCAACATCTCTATTAATTACAATCTTCCCATTGGTAGGATTAAACAACTATAACCCATAGAATTATAGCTATAGCCAATAAAGACATGCTTTTGACTTTATCATCTAACTTTGATCTCATCTCTTTAGGAACATGAGTATATGCTATACTTCCAAAAATTCGCAAATGAGAAACACTTGGCTTCTTACTGCTCCAAGCTTCTTAAGGAATCATCCCATTAACACTTTTATTAGGGGATAAGTTGGACAAGTATAAAGCGTAAGTGATAGCTTCGACCTAAAACTCCTTAGGCATATTCTTGCTCTTTAGCATGCTCCTTGCCATATTGAGATTAGATCTATTCTTACGTTCCATAACTCCATTTTTTTAGTAGAGAGTATGGAACCGTAAGAAAATGATGAATGCCTTTAGCTTTGCAAAGTTTGTTGAACTCCAAGGAAGTGAACTCTCCCCCTCTATCCGTTCTCAAAGATTTTATAACAAATCCATTCTTTTTTTCAACTTGGGCTTTGAACTTTTAAAAAACTCCAAAAGCTTCATCTTTCCTATTCAAAAAATAAACCCAAGTTTTGCGAGAAAAATCATCAATGAAGAGTAAGAAAAGTTTGCTTTACCATAAAAAGATGATTTAATTGGGCCACAAATATCGGTATGAACAAGTTGAAGTGACTTAATAGTTCTCGAGGTGGACTCTTTTGCAAAAGACTTTCTCACTTGCTTTCCCATAACACATCCTTCACATAATTGATGGGGTTAAGTAATGAGAGACAAACCATTCACCATATTTTCCTTTGCTAATAAATTTAATCCTCTAAAATTTGGATGACCAAATCTCATATGCTAAAGCCAAGAGAAGTCTTTGAAACATGTCTTCAAGCATCTTGGGTGATCAACATAACATTGAGCTTGAACATTCTATTCTTTGACATATATAGGTACCCGTGCTATTAAGTTGTGTGCTTCGTCTCTCAAAATGCAACAAGCATCTTTTAAATGGATATCATATCCATGTTTTAGCAATTGTCCCATACTCAAGATATTTGCTTTCAAGGAAGGAACTTAATAGACTTGCGAAATTATGGTCACCATTTCTTGTAAAGACAAGAATATCAACTTTGCCTTCAATTAAAATTTTTGAATATTACCAAAAACAATTTCTCCTTTTTGCTTCTCATAAAGCTCCATGAATAGCTCCTTATTACCACTCATATGGTTGCTAGCACCAGTGTTAAAATACCATAAGAATTTATTTTCTTCTCCTTTATTAGCCAATAACAAAAGTAGATCTTCTTCTTCTTCTTCTTTCATCTCCACAAGATGAGCCTCTCCTTGGTTGCTAGTAGCACTCTAACATTCATAGGAATAATGACCATATTTGTGACAATTATGACATTGAATATTAGATTTTTCATACTTTCTTCCTCCTCCTCTCCTATAGTAATAGCTTCCATGACCTCTTGAGTTTTGAGATTGTTGGCTTAACTCTTCACTATTAAAGTGATGTGTGCCTCTTCCACGACCATGATCACAATGATTTCTACCTCTTTCATAGCCTTGACTACGACCTCTTGCTCTTCCTCTTGCTTGTGAGCTAGTGGGTTCTTGCTTCTTGTCTTTCAAAGAGACCTTTGCTTTAAATGATTAAACTAGTGGCTCCTTCTTCTTCAATCTTTCTTCATAAGCTTGCAAGGAACCTTGTAGTTCATCAATGGTCATGGCTTCCAAATCTTGAGATTGTTTAATAGCCACGGCAACAAGATCAAATTTTAAACCAAGAGTACGAATGATTTTCTCCATAACACAAACATCTTCCAAATTCTCTCCATATCTCCTCATTTTTTTGATAGTTGCTAAGACTCTTGTGAAATAGTCATAGATGGATTTGGTCTCTTTCATATGTAAGGATTCAAATTCTCCTCTCAATTTTTGAAGATGCCCCTTCTTCACCTTGTCAACTCCTCCATGGGCCTTTTGAAGAATCACCCAGGGTTCCTTTGATTTTGTTGCATTTGATACTTTTTCAGGCATTTCATCATCCAATGCCGCATGAATGATGCTAAGAACATGTTAATCCAATCTTCGATTCTTCTGTAACGTGTTCCTTTGTTGTTGATTCAAAGCTCCTTTATTTTTTGGTTCATCATATCCTTGTTCTACTATCTCCCATGCATCTTGAGAGCCAAGAATTGCCTTCTTACACACACACCACTTATCATGATTTTCTTTTATGAGTTTGGGGATTGAAACAATAGAATTAGATATCTTCAAAATAATATAGCTCTAATACCACTTTGTAGTAAATAAGGGAGATAGAAAGATAAAGGAGAATACTCAAACAATCTAAATAACTCACATGGTTTAGATTTCTTGTTCCATTTTAGAAATGAACTAGTACATGGTATTTATAGATACATAAGACATTTCTTTGAAACAATACAACTCTTGGAAAACATAAGATAGTAAATACAAGATATATGCATAAGAAAAATACAATGAATCTCAAAATACATGAACCAAATAATGAATCAAGTTTAATTAAATGCTCCACTAATATAATTGCATTTTTTAACAACTTAATTTATTTTACAAGCAAGCTTCAATAATAGTCTTCTGCTATGAGTTCTTTTCTTGTGCTTCCTGATAAGACATGAAATATGCTTCATTATAGATTTGGATTATGCAAGTGTTGACCTCCTGTCCACGTCTCGTTGGGACCTAAAGTGACTGGCTCGAGCATGGCTGACTGACCAATACATACATAGGAGTACTTGCTATAACTTTCATAATCTGATCCTGGACTGAAGATGTATAATTCTCTAAAACCCTCCCGTATTATTGCAACTGAGTTTCGTCTTCCCTGTTTTTTGGTCACAATGAGAGAAAAGGCATCTGTCAGTATATTGAAACATGTGAGAGAACTCATCAAAGAAAAGTATACTCATAAAAACCAACTTAAATGATACGCATCTTTTACCATTTATTTGTATAGGAAGAGGATGACAGATTTTACCAAAAAGCTCTTGATAGGCAACAACGTTAGAAGTCAATAGCTTAAGCTGTAAAAGTTGCTTATGCTGAATGAAACGAAATGCTGACCTAATATTTGCCTAATAGATGGGCATGGGAAACTAAATTTATAAGATGGATAAGCTTGCCAAACAATAATAGATGATTACCCAAATCATTGAGATGCTCAACATGGATTCATCAGTGAGCTTGCAGAAGCTTTGGGCATTAGGAAAAGTCGAAGTAAATATGCAGACTTGCAGAAATATAGCCCTCTTTTGGAGTCAGTGACTTAAGTTCATGAAAGTAAAATTTTCCGTGAGATGGTTTTTGTTGTATGTTCTTATTTTCCAGAATTGGTAGGCAACAAACTGCCGCAGTTTTAACTGGTAAAAACTCGTAAGAGAAAATAGAAACGAGAGATTAAGACGAGTACCCTGTCAATAACTGTGAAGTCTCGTGGTGCATTGGTGTAAATTCTGCTCATCTTCTCTGTTAGATTCTTATAATTGTCGTCCTCTTCTCCCTCCAAAATTTCCATGTTTTCAGGAGGTTGACCTTTCCCCTTGGGTACAAACTTCAGATTCACGCCTCGGCCTATCAAAATTTCTTTGAAAGCCACTTCACTTCTGGTCTGATCAGAAACAAAAACATTTTCGAGGCCAGCAGGAACAATGCTAAAGTTCGACAAGAATATAGGCCTGTTAAAGAAATTTGACCCTTCTAATCCATATGCATATGTTGCCTCTGGTGAGCTTACTGTTATATGGCTTACGAGGGAACCAGATAACATGATTGGTGATGATGTCGAGTTTGAGACAACAAGCTCTGAGCTTAAGGTGTCTTCTTTGAGGCTTATAATGTACTTTACTCCAACCATGTCTTTTGTATCATTGCTTATCAATTCAACCTGCAGCACTCAAGTCCAAACTCGGCGAATCAATTCCACTCCAAGCATTTAAAAGCAAATCTTTCAGAAGTTTAGAAGTGAAAATTTGTAGGGCTAGAGAGGGGATATGATTGTTGACTAGGGACAACTTGTTCCTACCTTTTTGTTTCGTATATCAACTTGGAAAGATTATTCAGAAACAGTTTCTACAACACTTTTATGATCTTTTGTCACAAATAGCTATCTGTTTAATGGATAGGAGGTTACCCTTTTCAGGGCCAATCTAGAACATAATATATCTTGCAAAACATATCATTTTTCAAGACATAAAGCAGACCTGAATAGAGTCATGAGAATTTCCTCTAACGTCACGCAAAGACCAATTACTTGGAGACCATGAAGTGTCATCATCGCTTTCAAAGTCGAAGGCCAATGACACCCCTCCTTGTATGACAGCAGTACCTTCCTTTCCCTCGGAGACTGATGTTTGCAGTAACTCAAGTGTTCCTCCATGCCACATACGAGGCTTATATGATGTGATTAAGCCACTTGGTAGCATCAATGTGGCTGTGCTTCCATTAGCCAAACCCATCTTTGCTATGCAGACATCACCAAGCCCTTCGAAAGTGACTCCATGACCACCAAATTCATCCTCCAAGTAGTCTACATTTGCTGGTTGGTATGGGATTGAAGCCACCGATGGAAGTGACAATTCTTGCTTCTTGGCTCTGCATTGAAGATAACCAGAGGGAAGCAAAGAATTTAACGAAAAAAGATGTCTTGTAACTGGTACAGGGGAGGGCTTGGCAGTGAAGTTCAGGGAGAATAAAGAACTGATAGCCATAGTCATGATTATTTCTAATAGTTAGTTAAATATGAAGGCATCGAATACCAGGTAAAGCTTCCTTTTTCTCTAGGAAGACGGAGAGACAAGATAGTGAGTCAGGTGAGTCCACTTATCTTTGTATGGCATGGGGTTGGATAATTTAGATCGTGTTTCTGGCTGTTGTAACTGAGAAGGACGTTGATATTTTGTGATATGAACAACTCTTTGACGAAGTAGATTTAGATTACAAAGTTCTTGGCCATTAATTCAACCCTATCCATTCCAAAACAGTAATTAAAGTAGTTACCTTATCTTCTTTGGAACCTGTTTTTTCCTTTTCATTTTGGTTCAGGATTTGAAAGTATTCTCATTTTCGTTCGGTTTTGATTGAAGGATATGGATCTGTTCGCTCTTGGGTTGAGATCAATAAATAAAGGAGTGCCCTCTATAATCCACTTGGAATTTCACTTGTGAGTTGTAATAATACAACATATTTTATGCTATCCTGAAGGCCTTTTCTTTCTTTTTGAACTCCACCATGGTCTAATTCTCAGTCTTGCATTTTCTTAAGGTGTAACCTCCCTTGAATGGTGTCATATTGATTTTAGAAAGTGTACAACATTAATCCAGCTACAAGAGGAACAAAAAGTTTCAGAAAACTATTTTAATGTTTCTACCGAAGTTTCTAATTACAAGTTATCATGTTCAATGATCTGGGCCCCCCGCCATTCTTCTCCTGGTTGTACAGCAACAGGCACCACCATTGAAGCTGGACCAGTGCAGATAAAGTACTCCCCACCATACTTCTCTGCTGAAGATCCAGGGGCCGATACATAAATATCTTGGAAACCCATTCTTATCACCCTAAAGAATAGCTCACGTCCCTGAAATAAACCAGAAGTCAATACCTAAGATGTTAGTATGGCTTGTGCAAGTCCAAAATGATTTGTTGACCAGAAATGTTGAAGCATGGCGTAACTGTGAGACATTCACATGTCTAAAGGACTAAAAGTAAGACTACGTTGACAATACACCAACAGAAATGCTTTAGGTACCAATGAAATTTGGAAGGATAGGAAACATTTCCCTTCACTTCCTGTCACACTTTATAATGCTCTAATCATAGTTTGTGAGACTCATGTTGACTGCATTCAATATCTGTTAAGGTCCATTGATCTTGGGGTAGGATCAAGAATTATGTCAGACTTATACCTTATCGAGTGTTTCATAGTTTGAAGGTGGGGTCTGATAAGCTGGTTTTAATCTCTCTTGAGGTGGAGCTGCGTACACTCTACTTAACCTATGTTCCAAAATTGTAAAGGGCAGTTCTTGCACTCTCCAGGTACCTGGCTTGTCCTCAGGTTCAATACCAAAATCAAATAATCCAGGTGACTCAGTTTTCATTGCTTCAGAAGGGGTTAAGATCTCAAAAGGTGAGGATAAAGGAGGGTATGTGCAGTAAGAACACTTTCGAAGTCCTTGAATTCCCGCATGGCCACGCTTTTTAAATTTGAGATGACTAAGTATAGCACTTGTTAAAGTCACAGCGTTCCGGCCATTGTTCTTTATTATAACTGCTGTTGCCATGCTTACTGCATAGAGAGTCACAACATATGTCAAATCTAATGTTCCACTGCTACTGCTCAACTCAACCTGCAACAAGACCAGTAAAACAAGAATGAACTTCTAATTATAGAGGCTATTTTCTGCTACTGCAAAACATTACAATCACAGCCTTGGGCCTCCAACCAATCTTCATTTTTTATCAGATATTGCACAACCATACCTGAGAATAATTGACCAGGAATTGATTATCACAGAATCAAAAATGGTTCGAACAAAGATTGTAAGACAAAACCCTCTTTTTTCTTTTCTATTGAAATTTCTGGATTATGAAATGACCAAATCATTATGATGATTTGTTACTTTCCATATATATAGAAATAGAAAACAGAAATAGACTAGAAAATCTTATATCCAATGGCACTGTTAAATTGAATTGGAGTACAAATGGAATACAATAAAATCAAATCACTTTGAGGTTTCTTGTGAAATGAGATATAAAATGAAGACTGTAAACTGGAAGCTGCGAAGGAAACTTAAACTTCACATTGGTCAACTGTTGAAAACCGGAATTTAACTCCATGAAATTGATGCAGGAACTCGTAGAAGAATTTCATTATAAAAAAAAAGTATGTCAGATTTACATATTGGTTGGTTCTTTTTATTACTTCAAGAATCTCAAGAATCGTAATGCCAGAATTCTAGCCCCATTCATAGCTTTAACAATCCTCGACCAACAAATTTGCTTCCAGCAAATGAAAACTAAGTTAAAAATTAAATAGTTGCATGTCAAATTTTGTCTTCAGATTCTTGTTGTAATATCCAAAATTCAATCGATATGATGAAAGATTCTAAAAGATAAAGGTATGAAGTTAATTTCAAGAGCAAGAAGCACGATACCTGAAGGGCATCAGTGGAATCGGAATCAACGTCCTTCACAGTCCACTCAGAAGAAGTAATGGATGACCCTTTAGAACCAGCTTCAGGAACATCGTTGAGGACCAAACCAATGCCACCCTTAGATTTTCCAACGTCTTGTCCTTTACCAGGAATTGTATGCAGAATCTCCTCAAAACCATCATCTTTCCAATAAACTTTAGGCTTGTATGAGGTGACATGAGCATCAGGTATGTGGAGTCTCAAAGAACTGCCATTCCGAACAGTTAGTTCAACAACCGGACTGTTGTTGGATTCCAGGAATTTCAAGCCTTTTCTGCCAAACTTGTCTTCCAGGGTTTCTAGAGTAACGGACAAGGAAGTAGCTTTTGTTGTAGATATTGTGGGGAGTAGGGAGAAGGAAAGAAGTGAAGAAGCCATGAGGATAAGGAGCAAAGCACTCTCAAAGAACTTCCTCACATGCAAAGAGACCACCACCAGTAATGCGTTACGGTAAGCCCATCCTTACTTTTGCACGGTTGGATTTGTTTCGACGCCTGTTTTGTCAAGAAATAAATTTTTATTCTTTGTTAATATCTTTGCAACATTTAGGAACAAGTGATCAACACATAGCCCTAAAGACTTAAAAGTATGCCCCTCGAGGCCTTTTGTGCTTTACATGTAATTAAGCTAACTTAAAATTGAATAATCAGTTCGATTCTAAATTCCCTGCATTCAGATATTATCATTATCTAAGCAAAAGCTGAACCCCCCATCGTACTTCTTGTTTGGTAAATGGTTTGTCAGATATTTTTTAGTGGATTAAAAAGTTTAAATTGTTTACCTATAAATATGTTTAGTAATCAGCTGAATTAGTTGATAGATTGAACTTAATCAGCTAAATTTTAAAAAACTAATATATAGGAGCGTTTTGATGCTTTAATATATGAAAGGTCAATTGTCACTCGTCCCCACACTCTATTCCTCTCTTCCCAGTCCCTATCTCCTTGTCCTCTTTTTTTTATATATATAATGTTCAACATCATCTTAAACACTCTCCATAACAACAAATTCAAATCCCTTAAACCCCAGAAGATGATATAGTTAAAAAAATGAAAATATATTTTTTTGCCACTAATAAAATCATCATCATCATCATCATCATCATCATCATCATCATCATCATCATCATCATCATCATCATTTCTATATTTGTTATTAAAGTTATAAACTTAATTTTTGAAAATTAAATATCTAGGTTCTTATAAAAATATTCAAAAATATTAAGATATAATACTCATGTCCTTATAAATCTTTTTTTAAATTTTGTCCTGACAAGTTATTTTGCATATAAACTATTAATGATAAACAACTAATTTTCCCAAAACATATTTAATAAACAACTGATATTACCCGTTGGTTAAATCAATTGATATAATTTGTCATTAATTAACCACTAATAAAATCAGCTAATAGTTAATGCAATCCATTGATTATCAAACAGGTCATAAATCCTCATTTGCATTTTCTTCATTTAACTTTTTCCTATTTAGGAGTTGTTTGGTTTTATTTTCTATTTTTTATTTTAGTTGTCAAAAAATTTTCAAAAAATTATAACTAAATTATGGAAAAAAATTATTTTTTCATGAATTGCAATAATTTATTGTCAAAATAAAAAACTTATAATGACAATTAATTTTTCTTTTTTTTTAAGAACTCTTTCATTACTTATTCTTTTCTTCTTTAGCCACCTCATTAACAAACCAAAATAAAAACTTAATTTTTATTTTTTTCGGCATAATAAAGAAAGAAAAAATTACAAATTATCTTAAGTGAATATTTCTTTTTCTATAAAGTCATTTTTTGTTCAAGTCACACCAAAATTGTTTAGGCAATATTAAATCACATTCTATTTTTATCTTTACTCTCTTAAGTGATTGTTGCAACTAGAAGTTCAAGTAAGTGAATAACAAACTCGAATGTATATTTTAAAATCGTAGTTATTTATTTAAATGTTCCTTTTTTTCTCTCACAGGTAATTTTAACAGAAGCAACAATGATGTTCAATTTAGGTCATGGTGAATTAATGTCGTAAGAGATTCTAGGTAGGGTACAATCACTAAGTAAGAATAACAATGAGTTAGGTCTGGCTCTATAACTGAGTTGTACATTGTCCTCAATATGCAAAATATAAAGAATGATAGAAAAAATTAAGGACAAGTAAATATAAAGAGAGGAAAATAAGATAGTATAAGAAACTTCTCTGGCCCTTATTTGTCATTGTTATCTAAAGTATTTATGATCATTATATAGAAACTATTTATACCTTACAAACAACTATAACTAAAGAAAACTCATAAACAATTAAACATAAAAATAACTTAAGCATTGAATTAAACAAAAATAAAGTATTAAACATAATGATAATAACATAACTAAAATGAAATTACAGTTAATGATCAAAAAAGAAAAAATAGAATTCTCAAAATTATAGCCTAATTAAAGAAAAATTACTTAAAAGCTCAATCAGTAGTGGGTTCATTTTCATCATGATTATCCTCCTCTAATATCTTCACATAATGTTGAGGTGGCTTAAAGTATCCCACATGCATGAAGAAAGTGGATAATCTCTACTTCATCCTTATTAACTACCTCATTAACTTGTTCAGACTACAGTTCTAACTATGTATCACAATCTCTATATGGTGAAAAATCTTATCAATCCTTTTTTACCTCAGCTATTGTGGGGAAGACTTGATGTCTCTAGGCTCCTTTACCATCTCTTCCTTTAAAGGTGCATTAGCTTCTTATGGAACTTCAACTACTGACTTGAACTTCACTCTCTTATATGCCACTCCTCTGGTCATAGGAGACAAGTGTAAATTATAGTGTGTTTTCTAGGTGTTAGAGTGTGTTCTTTAGTGTTTTCTTAGATGATAATAGTGTACTTAGCCCTTAGATGTATGTTCTTATTAGTATTTTTATGTGTTTTATTTGATTGATTATTGTTTATGACAAGAATTTGATCATAATTTTACATTTCAAGGGTTGTTTGATTAGTTTTATTATGAGGGGAGACAGGATAAATTGAATGAAAAGTGAAGAAGGAGCTGGAGAACAATATCTAGCACGATCTTGTAGGTTTTTTGATGTTTTTGATGATGAGTGGAGATAGGAAAATTAGAGAAAAGATGAAGAAGGAGTTGGAGAACAAGATCTGGCATAATCGTGTAGGTTTTTGATGTGTTTAATAATTAGTAGAGATGGGAAATTTTGAATAAAATATTAAGAACGAGCTAGAGAATGCACGATCGTACATGAAGTTGTTCTTTAACTCCTTCATCTTTTCTTTAAAGCTCTATAGCACCAGAGAGCTGGAGTAATGTTATGCACGTAAGTGCATGGGGTGCATGATCGTGCAAGGAGCAATTTCTAGGTTACATGTTTTTAATATAGTTTAGGTTATTATTAGAATAAAAATATGGAGAAACCCTAGGAAGAACCCTTGAAAGCTCAAAAGTATAAAAAAGGAGATGATAAATAGAAATTATAGCATATTTTACACCCCTATTTTATATTATTTTAAATTATTTACATAACACATTCAGGAAAAAATTGCTACATTTTACTATTATTAACCTAAGATGTTTGGTTCCATATTTTATTTTTAAAAAGGGATTAAATTGTACTTAATTTTTTCTTATAAGCTTAGTGGATTTAAAGGAGGAAAATATAGACCAAAATAAAGTCTAGCCCACCAGAATAAGCAAACACTCACATAAAATAATGAAACAACTAAAAGAAGTAGCCTAAAGACTCAGCCCAAGAGTAAAACACAGTAAAGAAACTAGCAAAACACAGAAGAGTAAGCTAAAATGCAGTTAGAATAGAAGAAAATGCATAGTAGTCAAGAGTAACACCAAAATGTAACGTACCAAGGAGGAAGCCAAAACTCAAACACTGAGTCTAGGAAAACAAAACCAAAACATAAGAGTAGTAAAACTCACAGCAGTGGGAGAAGCCAACTACAAAATAACACAACAAATGTAAGAATTAAAAGAACAGCAATAGAGACAAAATACAAAAATGCAGCAACATAGAGAAGAGGAAAAAACGCAGACATAAAGAAAACAAAAAGAAAACACTGCATCTGAATAAAAGCAACCAATATGAAAATGCATAGGAGAAGTAGAGGACAAACACAACATCAATAGATAAGAGGAAGCAGTGTTACACGGGAAAAGGAATCTCACCCATCCGACATCTCCAGCTTAAAAACTACATGAAAATCCATTTGAAATGGATTTGATAAAAGGAAATCTCTAGGACAAGAGGAAACTAGCAAAAAATCTTGCAATGTGTGGCAGCGAAGGTGTATTTTAGACACAATAAACATAACAGAATAGTGGAGAAGAACATGAGCAAGGAGTCCACGCAAGGGTGAGAGTTCCTGGGAGGCTCTGTCATCCATCCAAGGTGATTGAATTTAGGAGTTGTATTAAGGAGCATTTTGGTTGAAAGGGAACCAATTCCTACCTATTTTGAGCTGGTTGAAGGTTGGTGGAGGATTTTTCATACTTTAAAAGGGCTGGTCTGTGGTTTGAAATTGGAGCATAATGATGAGTTTTTCTGAACCTAATTTCCCTTATTTATGGTTTCCTATGCTTATTTGATTTTAATTTTTAATTTTAGTTTAGAGATATACTTTGAATACTTAGAGCATTAATTTATGAATTAATTGACTTATTACCTAGTTAATTTAATACTTATACAATGTATGAATTCTTTGATTTCTGATATGATTGGAGACGTCCGTGATTATGTGAATGTGAGGCTAAAACATTAATTTATAATGTGTTGTATAAGTTCGAATTTATTTTTTCTTCAAACAAATTATTAGTGGTTGAGTATATCTCTTAGTTCATAATGCACTTTGAGTTGAGACTGAGTTGGTTTGATTCTAGAAATTGAAGGGAGACAAGTAGGAGCTAGCTAGTTTGTTTCTACACTTAACCTATTAAATAACTTAGATGATTCAACTATATCAAATTGCATGACTAAAAAAAAATTTAACACTTTCTTGTTCATTTATAAAGATCAGGTTAGATTTAGGTTTTATTTCTTTAATTCATAGATTAAATTTGATTTTTTTTAAAGATCAACACACTGCCTCTTTTTATATACATATTAGTTTAGCTAAATTTATAGGTTTCATTATTTTGAATTGTTTTGGATTAGGATTTTTCTAATTTTGTGCTTTGCTAGAGATTTTATCCAAATTTTTATTTTGCTTTATATGTGCTTCATTATGTATGTCTAATCTCTTCTTAACTTGAAAAATAACATAGCTTATTGTATTGTGTACAAAAGAATTATGCATTGTGTTGGATATTTCTTGTGAATATGTTGATTAATATGTATTACAACAAATCTAGAAATTTTCTTTTAATGATTCATTAGTTTCTAAATATTGATTGTTTGATTCTAAGAATGTGTTATAAGTTTATTTTCTTAAGTTTTGGTGTTTTATCTTACTAATGAGGTTAGAAAAGACATAATGTATTAAAACATTGATGATTTTTATATTTTGTTAATGAATTCCTTTTGTAGGAGCGAAGTAATTTGTATGAAATTGTTTATTGTAAAAGTATTATAATTAATAAACTAGATTAGTAAATTAACTTTCTTAATGGGATCGATTCATTTGCTATATACTAAATTATTTAATAAATTTGAAAGTAAAATAAGGATTTAATTTTTATATGCCTAATGACATGTAATAAAAATTTGGCGCTACTGTTAGGGAAAGTTTTATTTGTCTAGTTTATTTATTTATTTTTGAATCATAACTAACAATTATTTTGCTTTTGAAGTTGTATTATGACCATGCTAAAGGAAATGACGTTTGAATAAATTTTGCTAAAGGAACCTCGACAGTGAAGGAGGAGGTTGAGCCAATGACATAAACTAAAGGTACTACTTGGAATGCAACCCAAAATAACAAAAATAAAAATTGAATTTCCTTCTATTTAGCTCATTTTTAATAGCTATTTATTTTCCCAAAAATAAATCAAATCAAGATTTTTTTTGTTATTTTTTTGTTTATTTTGCTTTAATATTCCTCTTTCTACATTTAGTTGTTACATTGAGGACAATGTTAAGTTTAGGGGATGGGAGGAATATCATGACATAACCTGATTGTTTTGTGAATTTTATGAAAATTAAAAATAGGGTGAAAATATTGTCCGAGAAATTCGATTGCTTGACATTATTTTATTTTATATGCACACATTTATTTTTTATTACCATAATACCTCTAAAAAGGAAAAACAAATTTTAACATTATAGTTTAAGGATTAACAAGTCACATAGGTTATTTTATTTTACATAACAAGTTTTTAAACTCTTTTTCTTAATTTTAGGTACACACTTAAGAGAATTATCCCTTATTTGATAAATTTAGTTTATAAACAATTGGAAGTCTTATTCTAAATCTACATGCATGTCCTTAAGTTCAGACTTTTAATTAACTTAATAATGTCTAGTATCCTTGGTGATTTTCATTTACTTTTGATTACTGGAGAAATAATTAATGTGACCTAGAAATTTTAATTTTCTACGAAAATGTTATTTTTAATAATCAAATGCCCCTTTTGAGACCAAAAAAGTTTACTAGGGAATTACTTAAGGACAAAGGACCAATTACTCTTTTGAGATCATAAGTAAGGCGAGAAGATGAACTAAACATAAAGGGTATTATGTCTATCGTGTTAGGAGTTAGGAAAAAAATTCAATTTAAACCAAGATGTTTTGTATGTATAATTAATATACCAACATTGCTTGTAGACTAACTCTATTAATATGAGGAATGAATGTCTCTAAAGAGTGAGGTTAAAGTTGAAATTATGAAGATGTTTTAACAGATGTTATGTTGATGATTGAATCGATTGCGATTTAAAAGTTGTGTAAATGCCTCTATGAACTATATAAAGAGACAAGGGAAATTGGATCCCCTTGTCTCAATCCTTTATTTCGTTCTAACAAGTTAGTGGGGACACCATTTACCAAGATTAAGAAGGAAGGTGGAGTTATGCAAGCCTCTACCCAAGTAGTGAACTTACTAGGGAATCCTATAGTTACCAAGTGTTAAAAGATAAAATTGCCAATTAATGCAGTCGAATGCCTTCTTGAAATCAACCTTTATCATACATTTCTTTATAGACCTTTTCTTTGAGTAGCCCTTTAATAATTCATGCATAATAGATATGTTATCCTCGATATTCCTTCCTACTGTGAAAGCATTTTTATCATCACTAATAACAAAACTAAGAACACCTTTCAATCTCTCTGTTAAGGTTTTTAAATGCCTTATACAAAAAATTTTGAACAAGCTAAAGGTTTATATTTACCAAAGGAATTAGGATTAGGCTTCTTGGGAGCTAAGCAAATTAATGTTTTATTGATTTCCTTTAACAAGATACCAATAGAAAAGAATTCCAAGACAACTACTTCAATTATAAGAGCAATGTTAGGCCAACCATTTTGATAGAAGAAGCCATTTAGCTCGTCAAGGCTAGGAGCATTGCTTGTATTCATTTTAAATAAAATTCTTTATATTTCCATCTAATTGACTAGTTTAATTAAACATACAACTTCCTTGTCAGTTAATCTTTTGCTACTATATGTTCTCTAGAAGTAAGGAGTAGCAGAGACACCTTAAGAAGCATTATAGAAGTGAATGAGGTCATTTTCCACTTCTTTAAGTAGATCCTACTACTGAAAAGTAATTCTACCATCCTTTGTGTGAATAAAACTCACTATGTTTGTATTTCTCTTAGTTACAAAATAATTGAAAAAGAATTTAGTGCATTTCCTCCTTTTTTAACCAATTTAATCTAGTTCTTTTCTTTAAGAGCTTTGAGTGATCTTTGATAGCCTGTAAGTTCTCATTCAATTTTTTTCTCTTAGAATAAGAAGACTTGAGTCACTAGATGAGTGGAAGGAACATTTTAAACTGAGATAAGGTTTTCTTTAGCCTTCACCATAGCCTACTTTGTACTACCACCTATTAAGGCATTTAACTTTTTTAATTATAACTTAATCAGCTTCGACTTTAGAACACATTTAAATTATGTATCTCCTTCTTAAAGCTTCTAAAATCCTTATTAACTAGATAAAAAAGTTTTTAAATATGAAAGGGACTTTCCATCTCACTTTCTAAAATAAATTACCTATCTTGATTATGGAGTGATCATAAAAGAGTGGCCCTATCAATGTAGCCCTGCTATCTAGGAACTAAATTAACTAGTCATAGTTTACCATTGCACTATCCAACTTTTTTCTAAAAAACTAAAAGTCATCTTGCCTTTTGCTCCAAGTAAAAGTTAGACCTTTGGCCTTGAGATCCATAATTGCCATAGTTTCCATATAAGACTTGATTTCTTTATAATAATTTTTTAAACTAAAATTACCTTGAGCCCCAGTTTTAAACAATATGGAATTGTAGTCTACACAAATTATCCATAGTCCTAAAAGATGTTTTGAAAATCTTTGTTAACTTTCCTATAAATCTCTTCTCTAAATAGCGTGGTTAGAATAATATACTATTGAAGAGAAATATTCACATTCTCTTGAATAAAATTCCATTTCATATGCATAACTTAAACTTCAATTGCAATTATATGTATAGTCACCTCTTTATGATTGTATCTAATTATCTTACCATATGCAAAAGCCTGATGATTAGAAATGAATCTCTAATGAGCACCTAATCTATGCAATTTATTCATATTTCACAATCTAATTTTAGTTTCTTAAAGAGTCAAAACATACGAATTCTCATTAAATTAAAAATGCCTCAAAACATTAAGCTTCTTCTGGTAGTTTAAACCTCTAAAATTCTATATGATATACTTCATTATATAATTGCTTTGTCTTTGAAGCTCTTACATCTGCTCTTATTTGATTTCCTCCCTCTTACACTTTGAATTGATCTTCTCTTCTAACTTCACAAATTTCTTTTATAGAAGGTTGAACTACAGAAGGCATATTCTCCTTAACTTGTTAATCTTATGCTGATTTTAGAATTCATTTAAGGATTGCAAGTTACTGAACTTACTGAAGTGTTCACTAATATTAACTTCCTGAATCTTCTCGCTTTCTTATTTCTGATCCATTAAAGATTGAACCTCCACTGAATAATTATCTTTCTTTTTTTCTTATCCTCTTCCAAAAGACTATCTTTACTATCATTCTTTATTTCTATTAGTTCACTATAATCACCTTTTCTGATTTTTTCCTTGTAGCTATCCATTTCTTCCTTTGTGTTTTTGGTAAAGGTTTCTAATGATAGGTTACAATGATGTTGTCTTTATATAATGTATCATTATAGCTTGACCTTATAACTGGAATGTATTCAGGAAGATCCTTAGAGATATCAACACTAGCACAACCTGCAGCACACCTAATTCTCCCTTTTCTAGCTATATTTTTAGCCATACACAAAGGTTTGCCCAAGAAACTCACAATCGTACCTTTTTTGTCCAATATTCCAAAGGAATATTATGTCGATTCACCCACAAAGGGATAAATTGTTGCTTTATATACTCTAATTAGAGGCCAGGTTGTCATTGTTGGAAAAAGAAAGGAATCTGACCCATATTCCAAGGGCCTTCTTCCACCACTTTCATTGCCTCAGACTAGGAAGTGAATATGAAGAGAAATATATTTTCTTCTATATGCAAAATACTCATTAAGCCCCGTATTTTCTCTTATTCATCACCTACCTCTATAATATTGGAAATGTGGATCCCTTTTCTACAACAATCCCACTATTGTAGCATCCCAAGTCTTTACTTCTAGGCTTAAGCAATTTTAACTCTAATGATACTATAAATCTACCATTCTCTTCTTTAGGAAGGCTATAGTGATATATTGATTCCATTTGATCTCTAATACTAGTTTCTAAGTTTGTATCTAAAGCTGGATATCCTCTTGAGCATTTTTTCTCCAATAAAGAATCATAGGGGATTAAAGAAGGAGGTAAAGGAAGGATGGAAAAAGATAGAGAAAGTGAGGGCAAAGGAAGAAATTCATTCCTAAACTTAGAGGGGAATGTAGGAGGCAAGTCAAAATGCATGAGTTCAGAGTACAAATAAGGTAATGTCAAGATTTTTCTTCCAAATATTTTTAAAAGAATGTTACCTTACATAGAAAAGAATATAAGCAGGAAAGTATAAGATGAGATAAAGATGAAAGTGACCTTAAAAGGGTATGAGTAGGAAAAATCACAAAGCTAAGAAACCAATTAATAATGGTCTCCAAAAATAGAAGAAGAAGGAATAAAATAAGTAGTAGAAGGAACAAAATAAGAAAAAGGGACTACAATAACCTAAGAAGAAAAATGTAGGTTTTAGACTAAGGAAACAAAGAAGGAGAAGAATGGTATGCATGGTAGGAAAGGGAAGTAGGGAGAAGTGAGAGCATGATAGGGAGCTTATGGAATAAAATCATTTGAGAATTTGATTTAGCTGGATGAGGCACTAGCTTAATACCCTCTTTTATATCTTATATAGAAACATTTAAAACTCTCTATAAGAGGACCTTTCTAAAGTGATGGAAGTCTTCAGATACACAAATTGATGAGTTTTGTCTCTCAATCTAATGATTAATGAAAACTATAATGCATTCTGAAAAACTCCTTTAGATAAGTAGATATAACTTTTATCCTTGTTTAAAAAGAGACCTAAGAGTATTTTGAAGGGTTGTAGAACTAACACTATAATACTAAAAGAAATTTCTTTTTCTTTTTAAAATAAAATTAGAATATCAGTAAATAGTATGTTATTAATAATTAGTCTGTCACACCTTAATTAGTGTTTAAATTGCTTATCTTAAGAGTTTATCTGCCTTAGAAGCTTAATGAATGACAAGGATAGATTGCATAATGTTTTAGTGGGTAGTTTAGTGTGTTTTTAGTTGTTAAATTAAATGATTAATGCATGTTTATGTTAGGATTATGTTATTTAATTAGATATTTGTGTTTCAAGTGTTTTATGGATTAGAGCACGCTATTGAGCTTAAATTTTGTGTATTTGAGGTCCTTGATATATTTTTAGTGTTTGAGATTAGATATCGAAGAACGAAGAAGATTTGGAGGAATCTTGATAGAAGATCCATATTGTGACAAAAGCAAAATCGACAAACTATAATCGTGGCTTCATTTGCCATGATCATGGCAAAATTAAAATCCATAGTGCCACAATCGTGGCCTAGGTGCTAGAACCCCTCCCCGGGCGGGTCTACGGGCCCGACGTCCTACGTGACATCTGGACCCGCGGCCCATGGGTAGGGATTCCCCACTAGGGATACTTAGACGAACAGGATCCTTTAATTTTACCTCCAAACAAAATAGAGGTAAATCACAAATAAATATTCCAATAAAAGTTGACCCCAAAAATACAAGCGTGGTGTTATCGAAAATTTTGCATAGACCCTAATTTAATTAGCCCGGAACAAAGATTTCTGAAAAACCTTTATTACACAATTTAAGAGAGAAACAATGATTTAAATAAATAAATATAGCTAACA